>OZ018310.1:15560579-15606530 GCA_963969455.1 Arge pagana | reverse complement strand
AAAACAGCAAAAAACAAACAAAAAACCGCGGCTTTTTTCAATTTATTACACCAGGAAATTGTCCAACCGTAATTCAGTTCTTAACGTAACTTGGATTTCCGCAAATTATATTTCCCAGTCAATTTTCAATTACTTTGGAAGGATAGTTTCGTATTTCTGTAGATTTTGTCCGATTGAAATGAAAAAATAGTAGAATTTTCGATTCGCCTTTTACTGAATACAGATTCAAGCACTTATTCTGCTCACTAGAGAGAATATTTTCCGGAACTTTTTCTTTATCGTGTTTGAGAAGTGTGAAAAAAACAATGGTTTCCACTGTGACTTCGAATATATTATTCAAATGCATATGTATTTTTTTTTTTTTGGCGATTAGAATTCGAGTTCAAATTTTCACAAATTAAAAAGACGCAACTTTTTTTGGAAGCTCTTTTAACAGCTATCCGAAAAATATAGAGATGCCAATTTTTGCGAAAATGCGATGCGTGTTCTCGTAGTTTTTTCGGAGTCTAATTTTGATTTTCAGATTTCGAATCGTTCGCGGTGAAAATTCGTTGCGGTAAGATTCGCGATTATCTGATAACTCTCAATTAGCGGACACGTCGAACGCGTTGTTTTCAATTAGGACACTAATGCTGGAATTGATGCGCGTACGTCTTTTTGTACGTGCGTGTGCATCTTCGTCTAGAGAAATGTAATCACGCTATTTTAAGTTCGTATCGTCGATCCTTCGGGAGGGGAACTGTTGAAAAACGTGGGTCAGTCTAGGTTTCTTCGTTCCAAGTATCCTGATGCTTGAGCTTTTACCATTGATCTCGTGTTTCGTTAAACAGCTGATGAAACTTTGAAAGGTACTTTGCTCGCGTGACTACTAACGATTGTGAAACAAATTTCGAAGACTTCGTGACGAACTACATGCCATTTGTCGAATGAGAATGGTGATTTCCAAGTTTGACGAGAATGAAAATGACGAAAAAAGCATATTTTATACGATGCTTGGTAGCGAAGAGAACGCAAAATCCTTCGTGTTCAGATTCTTTATCAATTATTTCTTATCAGATAAAGGCGATGGCTATTTGAATTGCTTACTGAAAATATAGGATTGATCATTTGGACGAACGAGGTCGAATCAAAGAGAAACACATACATGTACATGCATATACGTACACCTTGTGAAACTCGAGTGAAATATTGCGAGAATAATTTTTTAACCATTCGATTAATTTCCCAACTGTTTTTCTCGCTTCGGAGTCGTCGATCGAGAAGTACCTTTCAAATTTCACCATCGTAGGAATACAGCTACAAATTATGATATCAATAATATTAATGTTAGCGTTATTAATTATATTATCAACAAGTGGACTTACGATTGTAACGTGTTGTTAGTAGTATTATTATCATTATTTTCGCTATTGGCCATTTACGCGGTGTGAGGAATTATTCGAAGAAAGGCGTACGTATTCGGAGATCGAATTTCAAAATACGAGGAAATGATTGGAAAATGAAACGGAAAAATGTCACGTCAACGATAAACGAATCGGTGAATTTTCTGCACCGCGAGAATTCGTCGTTGACGTCGAAATAAGAACACGTACGTGGAGAATGAGAAGAAAAAGTAATCAGGCAAGTAAAGGTGAAAACAATGAATAGCGAAGTGTCGCGCGATCGTTATTTCGATCACTACTGTTATTATTATGCATAGGATTTCGTTTCTTATGAGTAGGTAAGCTCTATCTCTCTTCACGCTTTTTTCCCTTCCACATTGCTCATTTATCATCATCATATATATGTATATCATCGTGTATATCGCCCAACATTAATCTCATGTGTAACCAGTGTGAAACTTGTTTGTTAAATTGTTAATTTTTATTTATTTCTCTCATTTTTCATCAGTTCCATAGGGGGAGGCTCCTACATTTTAGTTTTCCCTTTTTTTCTTCCCCAAACGTCATTCACTACCGTTATGTGCTTAGCATTTACGCGAGACGGTATATATCTCGTAATTAAGACATTCATGATTGTTTTCAGCCATATGTTGAGGAGCCTTTTGGCAGCCATTGTACTCTCTGAGTCGCAGTCCTTTATCACAAGGACCAAATGCTGCGGACAATAGTCGAGTGTTTGTTCCAAAGCTCGAGTCCAAAGCTTTTAACACATGAAAACTTTTACAGTAGCTTTCAATAGGTGCCTATCTATATCACAGGTCTAAGATAACGGTAAATAATAAGGTTCGGTTGTTGCGGATCGATGTAGTGATTGCGGCACTCGTTCATCGATACAAACACGTTTCCACGTAAGTAAAGGAATTATTCGATGCGCGGATGAATTCCAAGCGTCTCGTTGCATCATTCGTCCAGTAAGAAAACAAAGTACATCCTCTTTCTGGTGAAAAAACGATTTCGCGCACTCACCATGCGTCGTCGGCCATTGGACTGTTTTTTTCATTGCTGTCATCTCATTGTTTCGTCGACGTACATCTCATTTGGCATCAAATGACATACAGTTTCGCGCACGCTCACGCTATCGCGCGCCTCTTCGCGTGTCGATGTCGATCTCTGTGTGCGTGCGTGTGTGTGTAAGTGTGTGGGCGTGTGTGAGTTTGGGCGTGTGCGCGGTAGGATTCAGAATGCTTATGTACAGTAACCGTCCTCGCGAAAGTAAAGGATTATCGAATCGGCATTGAATTGAATTAAATTGAATCGAATGTGAGCGATGAAATGTACAATGTTCAAGATTGGTGAAATCTATTTACAAGGAACGAACGTTACCGAAGATTTCCGGAACGAATGTCAGTTCTGATGGGTTACCGAAGATCGGATGAAAGCCCTGTTGTTCGCTGCTTTGGAAAACGCTACGGGCAGCCTGAATAATCTTGGGGTATTAGAGCGGTTTGTCAAGCTTTTCAAGGAACTCCAACTTGTTGATCCATCAGACCAATGACGAGCCGTAAACCTCGTTCGTGTGAACGTTTTGGTTACTATCGTTCTGTCGAGAGGCACATTGCTGAAAGAAAAGCAAATGTTTGTTCGTTACTCTTCCCGTAATATCGATTGTAACTACTCGGTAAATTCTTGGGGAGAGGGAGCATTCGTTTTCAAAAACTTCGTTTTCACAAAATTACACGCGAGCTAAAACTTTTTGTCGCGTAAATCGAAGATAGTCGTATGTATCTTGCTGAGTTTTCGTACAAAATCCTTCGAGTATCTTCGAGAGTTCACTGTTTTCACCAGATGCGTGAGAGAAAAGGCTTTTTTGAATTTCTAGATTTCTTCTCCAAAAAGAATTGCCGCAACGTTACCAAAGAGACTAAGAAATTTGAATTGAGTCGTGAAATCGATAATAAATGACTCGACAATGGATTTTAGAGCCCTACAGACAGATTCCTTGCCAGTTCGTACGATGAAGTCCCGTAGATTCGAGTGTTCTGTGGGAGTTATTGAAAAATATTGATTTTTAGAGCTTCAGTGCCATGTAAAGATTGGAACAGTTTCCGTTTGTGTTTTAAAATGAAACTACCTATATCTTGTGGATAAAACTAAGTTTGCCCGGCTAAACCTAGTTTCAACTAGGAAACAGGGATTGGGTAAAACTAGGATCACCCGGGTAGACCTAGTTTTATCCGTTATTGTGGCTCTACACACTTGTGGCATATGTGACGGAATAATGAGACGAGAGGAACAGTTTAAGGAAAATTCAGCCTACGATAGAAAATGTACTTACAGCTTGTTTTCGTTCCCAGCTTTTCATGGCAGACTTGTATTTTTCGAACTCGTGGCACCAATCCGAATAAATCTTCTGATAGTCGTTCGATTTGGCTGGCGCGGAGCATCGATGAGCATCGACCGTGATGTTGTAGGAGCACAACAAAGCACCACCCAGCCAACAGTCGTATCGCCCCGCGTCCTGTTCGTTCACACCGACAATGACGAGGCCCTTTTCGGAAGTCTCGATGAACTTGTCACCCCCAGCTCCATACTTGTAGATGATCTGATATCGTCCCTTCTCCTTGCTGTAATGATACCACCGTACTTCCTGATTGGCCAAGACTTCGGGCATCTTCACGAAGCATCCCAAATGCACGGACTGGCCCCACGTCACGATGAGTTTCCGTTTACCAACGCTGCTGTCGCAAACGTCGGCTGTGACGTTTGAAACGTCTTGAAGGAGCCTTGGACACGAGAAATAAGATGGTGAAATTCGCGGCTCGCTTCGGACGATACGATCGTGTGCGAATCTGGTGAGAGAAAGGACAACGACGCTTACCCAGGCTCGTAGGCTTTGCACGTATTTGTGTCCTTGTCCCATCCACAGTACGGGTCGTGAACGCAACGGAGACAGTTATCGTATCGTCGCGAGCACATTACTAGATCGATCTGTTTGATGCGAAGATCCGAGGCAACGTACAAAGCTTTGTGCTCCCGGGATATATCCATCGCTTGAATAGGTTCGCCCGGGGTCACGTCGAACACGTCCAATAGTATGGACTGCGATTCCCCATTGCCGTCGAGCCACTGAACGACTTTGTGAACTCGTCCATCACCTGGTCAAAATAATCGGCTGGCTCAAGAACTTCTAGCGCAATGAATCTCAAAAGTAGCACCCAATGCGAATCGATAACTAGAAGAGAGCCACGCGGATAGCTCTCTTCGGTGGTGCACTTTTTTGCGAACCGATCCGCTTTCACGCATCAACAATGACAGACGCCAATGCTCGACTCTCTCTCTCTCTCTCTCTCTCTCTCTCTCTCTCGCGGAATGAATGGTACAAAAATATTTGCAATCGGTTCCGAAAGAGTCTCGGGAGCTACCAAGACTGGCCATTGAGTAGGCTTGAAATTTATTACGTGACTCGTGACGACTCGGTTCCGCGTTGCATACGAAACGATCAGAGTTGTCTCCATGCCTTGGAAACACGTTATAGGCATCATTAGATCCATGTGATAACGGCGTTAACGCACCGCGGAGTTGCCGAAGACTACGAGCGAGCCTTACGCCGGGGGATCAGATAAAAATGGGATAACGTTGCAAATACTCACTGGATCCAGCGTAGTAGACCGTGTAATCCAGATCCATTCCGACAAAGTCGATTCTGAGCTTGTCAACGACCAGTCTAGTCAGCATAACGTCACGTTTGTAGAAAACAGGCTTGTCGTTCTCGTGAGATATTGCCGAGTCCATGAGAGGATGAGATCTGATGAAATTGAGGACGGTATCTGGTAAAGTTTCGGTATCATTGACGCACTGTCCCGGTCTTGGTTCGGGAACTTTTTTCGAAAGTACTGGCAGCCAAGCACTACTGCTCGTCGCTTGTTCTTTGAACTTTCCACGGAAAGCTTCTTGTATAGCGTCGATGTGGAAGGAACAAATAGCCGAGCCCATCAGGCCGTTAGTGGACGTGGTAAAAGTTCCGTAAAAGTGTGTATCGTCGCCAGGAACCTTGTAGATGCTTTCTAAAAAGAAAAATCAAACGACAGATGTTACATGAGGTTCGCGGAATCGTGCGATCGTTACGCTCATACGAAGTTAGCTCGTCTGAATTCGCATCGGCGAATCATTCGAACGTGTAGTTTTGTACGATTTTATTTTTTGTACCAATGGTAAAATTTATTAGAGTCGATGCCCGTTAACTGCTTCTGTTCATGTCCGATGTCCACCGAGCGTTCAAACGAGAGCCCCGATTCGCTCTCTGATTCGAAGAAATTCAAAGGGACAGTGAACCGAGCGCGAGTACTTTACTACCGATGTTATGCACAGTGCGTATGTAAATACACGTCAGACACGCGAGTGCGAGCGAAGACGTTGAATGTACTCTGTTAAAATAAACCAGCGAAAAATGTTCACTGGAAAACCAGTGAGAATCCCCTAGTCAACCAGCGACGTTACGTGGCACGTGCGCACCAGGCCGGATTTGACTAATTCCTATAAGTTTATAGAATATCTTGTTTATAATATCAACGATAAAATGCCTACCAATCTTGTAACGTTCGTACATTGAAATTTGAAAAACTTTGATTTTTCTAAAATGATGCCATCAGAGGAGGATTCTTCCGAACAAGAAGAAACATCATAAGAAAAATAACTAGATTTAATTCAATTTCGAACCATTTTAATCTTATTCATTATAACGTAAGTGATTCTATTTTGGCAAAAGATGAAACTCGGCCGTATAAATATCAAAATTGAACTATTTCAAATTTCCTCTAATCGACTTACTGATATTTCTATAAATATCAATGGCAAACTAGGACATCACTTTTAGCTGGTGTTCAGTAAAAATGTTTACTGTTTTCTATCAAGAATTCACTGGTTTCTGAATGAGAATTTCAACTAGTTTGAGCATTGATGATTTTTACTGCTTCAATCAGTGGGGTTCCACTGGTTTCCAATGGAGTCATTTTCGATGGGTAAAAAAGTGCAATTTCTAATGGAAACCAGTAAAATTTCACTGGTTTAATTTAGATAACAGTGACGCGAGAGTGGGAGGATGCGTCAATTTGTCGAGGAAAGGTTGGACGAGCGAACGTTGTAAGAAAGCGATCACTTAACGAGAGAACAAGTAATGCCAGCCTACTGTATTTTGTATTTTGAGGCGAGGTAAAATGAAACAGTTTCGTCAAACATCATGAGAAGCACGCAACAACCGTTGGAGGGAAATTTTTAAGATCGTGGCTCTGACAATTTCTTGCCCTCTCGGAGTAAAGGTTCCTTTCCGGGTCAAGGATCACTTGACTTACGGATTTCGTTGAAGTAGAACGGGAATTCTCCTGGTATGGAACAATTCAGTCTCGCCTTCAGATATGTCGCCCAATTTTGAGCGAGTATGTTCTTGCCTCCCGTGTCTTGTTTGCAGACGCGCGCCACCCTCGAATAGACGCTCTTTCCACAATTTATATACTCAACGGCAGTCTCGCGGAAGAAGAAGAACACGTGGCTCCCGATGTCGAAGGATCCAACGAAGTTGGGTTCTGGAATGAAGAATATTTCTCATCAAACACAACGTATTGTAGAATTTGTCAGGATCGACATGCTATATACTATTATTCGGTGATGTCTCATTGTTAGCAAATAAATTCGTCTTCCGCATGGAAATCTCGTGATAGATCATTTTATAAGACGATACGTCGTTGTTCAGTATATTCTTATTATTCTTCTAATTGTTCACCTTTCATTACTGTATTTCTCTTCATAACCTGTTTTTGTTTATTATCCATCTTCAGCACAACACGACTATTTTAATACAGATTTGCAAGTGAAACAAACGTTTTATTATGGAGCAATTGAACTCGCGTGGCAAAAGTTCTTTTTCGAAGTCAAATTTCAAAAGTGTACAGTTTTTTTATTTCGTTGTCTCCAGCAGCAGCGTTCAAGGTTTTTGACAAGATTATCACTTATCGGATCATGTTTCGAGATACGACGTTTGTTCATTTATAAATATTTATGAACCTCACATCTTGTGCTTATTTTTTCCAGAGTTTGATAATTCATAACTTTTTAACGATAGGCGATAAATACATGTATTTACGAATAGGACATTCGACTGAAAATTCCATTTTCATAACCGTTGCTGCGAATTGTTATTTAAACGGTTATAAAACTTGAAATTGAAAGAAAAGACGCAGCCAAATTCAAGATCTTGTACCTGTAACTTTGAAACTATCGACTTACAATTCAGTATAATCTTGACGAACAAACAATCGTGTAGATAATCGAATTTCATAATTAATAACGACTTTGTTCGTGTATTTATCTGAAATGGTGCGAACGATGTCGGCGATTGAAGTTTGAAAATATATCTACAAACCTTTTGCAAATAGTTCAAGAAAAATATTGGAAGTTTTATATTTTACTCAACAACAAGCAACAAGTTGAATGGTAATTTCTACCGAGGCGGAAATAATTATTGGGCATCGTTAACTCGTGTCGAGTGTTGGGCACGCGTAATCTTCGGTCGGTCCCAATTCGAAGAAATTTATTTTCTTTTCCAAGGTACAAACAACACTTTGCTGACGTCGAGAAGAGCAAATTTGCGATTTTGGAGTGGCAGGTACGGTCGGGTAATCCGACAACACGGGTGAAAGTCAACTCAGGAGGGAATAATTAACCTCGTACAATTAAACTGTAGACACACGTGATTCCTTGGCATGTGAGAAGCGACGGTGAATTATCCGCGTCACGCGAAAGCGAACCAAAAGCTGAAACTCTCGGCGTGTCGTGCCTGGAATCTATTTTGTCAGGGGCACAAATCCCTTTGCGCGAGTCAACTGAATCAACTAACCGAATACTACTAGCCAAACGACTTTCCCCCGTCGAAGTACGCGAGCTCATCCTTTTCGAGTAGAAATCAAACAGAGGCTCGTGATTGTGGAAAATTGGGCGGAAGTACAGAAGAAATAGGGGGGGCGAGGGGGTGGATGCGAGGATCGAGGGAATTTTAGGTGGACGTAGAGTGGACGCGAGGAACTGACTTCGAGATTGGAGAACGGTATTGTTTCAACGGACAACAGGCGAGAAACGAGAAATCTGTTCGCGCGGTGATTTCAGAGCTTTTTTCCTCCCTACAGGTAAACACTCCTCCGATGCGAGTGCCGGGGGTCAACTTCAACGGTGCTGGCCTTGAGAAACTTTCTCCCAGAAGATGGACCCGCGTGAAGTGTTATTGCCGAAAAAAATATCGGACGCGGCAGCTTTGACTTGTAATTTTTCGGCGCGTCTACGAACTCTCTACGAACTCTCTACGAACTCTCTACGGAGAATGGGAAGGACGTGTATTTGAAATAAATCGCGTACACTGCTTTCACGGTTCGATGGGCAAAGACCGATCGTTTAAGGAGGACGATAGGGGCGACGACGGTTCTCGCCGCGAGCACACGGCCCTAATTTAACATCCATGCTTGCTTGTTCGCGCACCATTTTCGAAGCTTACGCGTAGCCCTGGCACCGCATTGTAGCGCGATATTAGAGTGGCGCGCCTCGGAGTATGCGTTAAGCTCTTTCTCGATCCCGGAACGGGCAAACCCGAAGCTGCAGAATCTCATTCCGAACTCGTGGTTTCCTCGTTTTGAAAGAGATAATTTAATTAGAATGCAAAGTTCACCCTCTATGCGGCGCCGCCCGTCTTGACTCCCGGTTCAGGGATTCCTTTCAAAATTAATCAGACGTCACGCACTTATTCCACCCCTCGGAGATCTGAGATCGGGGCACGTCGAGATATCGCTTTCATTTTATTTTCATCCGCGAGCCTCTTTCAAATATCGCCTCCGAAATTCGAAACCGCGAGTCGAACGTAAGCTCCTTTCATTCGTCACAAGCACGCGTGCCTCCTCTGGCGTCCTCCACTTTGACATATCACGTTGCAATTTGAGAGAATATTATTTTCAGCCGGATGCGAATATCCGATAACTATTCGTATGG
This sequence comes from Arge pagana, assembly GCA_963969455.1. NCBI lineage: Eukaryota > Metazoa > Arthropoda > Insecta > Hymenoptera > Argidae > Arge > Arge pagana. The sequence goes on along the minus strand of OZ018310.1, from coordinate 15,597,123 downwards.
AGTTGCAATTCTTTGAGCAGTACTGACAAAATTAATCCGATTCGATACACTAGAAACTACGATCGCAGCTTTAACCTCTCACAGAATAGTAGCCACGAAACATCGATTTCGAAAGACAGGTAGAGGAAATTCTGTTTCAATGTGACTTGTTTGGAATGAATCTTGTTTCAAGAGTCAAAATACCAAGTCAAGTCGTGTATACAAGTACAATACGTATCGCGTTGATCTAAGCATGTTCTCGTTATTCGACGACACAACACAAATCTTATAACTTGCTTTCATTTGCGAAATCACTTATAAGCGTCCGTAGAACGACGAAGGTCCAAATATTCAATCTGTATGTATTCTCGTTCCAGTTTCGCGAGCGTATGTTGATGAAGTTTCACGTGAATCCTCGACATCTGATCGCGACTGTTTCTAATATTCACTGATAAGTCGTATTTACCCGCGAACCCCAATGTGGGAATGGCAGATTTCTACGCAGTGAAGCCATCGTTAATCTATCCTGAGATTGATATGGGTAGACTTAATGTAAATAGTATTCCTCGTAATTCGTATTTGCGCATTTCTCGATCCTTTTACTCTCGTGGATGAACTGCTCTGAATTTTCATACGGGAATGTAGTCGTGGCACACGTGTAGACAAATTAGTGTTAAAAATAAGATACCAGTAAATCCTTTCCGAACAGATGGTTGTACAATAATGAAAAACGATACACTGTAAGTATAATACAATTCGTTGAGTACCAAATCGACCCATAATATTTTTCTCCCCGCAGGTGTTTGCTACTGAACAAACTATGTTCGTTTCTTACTCTGACCCGGAGTCAGTCTATCTGACAATAAAGCCATTATGGATTGTGATAAGATCTAGATCTGACTCTTCCACGATTGAGAATAAATCCGTATTATTAATATTATAAATTCGAAAGTAACTCCATCTGTCTGTCTGTCTGTTAACTTTTCACGCTCAATCCACGAAACCGATTCTATGAAAATTGGTATGGACATAGTTTGAGATCCTGAGAGGGACACAGGACAGTTGTTATCCTGGAAATCATCTCTTGAGAGGATGAAAGGGGGGGGGGGGCGGAAAGTTTGTATGGGGAATCAATAATTTCTCAAGTAAGAGATATAAAACTCGCATAACTATACTTTTAGTCGGAAACGAAGAATGTTTCTGCATTTTTGACTAACCTACAAGTACAACTTCTACAAGTACTTTCCTACCTTTGTTTACCATATCTATAGTCTATCAATACTAACCACTGACAGATTAGTAGTATCATACACGCGCGTCTTGATGCTATTCAGTATCACGATATTCAATGGAAGAAGGCGACCTAAATTGTGATATTAGTGCTATTATGATTGTCCTTGATGATTATAAATTTGCTCATTCTCGAGGAAATTTTCTGTAGATTGTACATTGATTTTTCAGTTATACTCTTACAATCATAAACTGAATTCCGGACACAGCTGTTTGGATATAATTTAACACTTTGGGGATGGGTGGGTTGAAAACTGTCTCACGTTTTGCTTAGCTTTTGATGCATGGTGACAAATATTTTAACCCACCCCGAAAAGTTGAGTAACCTTCATGTTGAATAATCTAGATTGACGTTGATTTTCAATTTTTTTATTGAAAAATGCCTGTGCAACTAGGATTTTCAATTTTCTCTAAAACCGTGTGCCACAAAGGTTTGAGAAGGATCCAAGAAATGAAAGTTGACTGCAATCGCGTTTGACTTCATGCTGTTTCCGAAGAATTGTACATTATCAAAACTATCGGCTGTTGTGGAGTGCGAACTATTCCAGCTGCTAAAAGTTTCACACTGAAACCTGCATGTACCCGTAGCAATATGTCCAATGTAAGGTTCAATCGATTTGGCGTAGTTACCATCCTTCAGGAAAGGTACTACATCGTTTTTGAAAGCAACAGTCTTGGATTCGCATCCGTAGCTCGGTACACTTCTCGTTGGAGGTGATCGTAAAATTTCGACAGGGTATTTTTTCAAAGTAAAATATCAGGTACATCCAACAGGTTTTTGGAGCTGATCCGAAATTCAGTGCTCGATTGTCAGAAAACTCGGTTTTTGAATTTTCAGTTATTCGCGGAGCGAGTATTACTGGCAGAAGAATACATCAATGATTAAACTTGTCATCGACAAGTGTAAAGTCTGAGCCTCTACTCGTCAACTAGTTATTCAGAGCTTGTTAACTCGCCATATTTCTATCTCTCTCCAACTCCGATGTAAGCTGAAACTCAGCATCCGACACCGTATACATAGACCCTACCGCATCAGTCTTCATTGTATGTACTTTAGACTCGAGGACGGGGTACGTGAACCCATCCGTCTCTCGACTTTCTCTCGCCCGGTACCTCTGTCCCTCTCTCGTATTTAATCAACGCTCTTACTAATAGACAAACTCAATATAGAATGGCCCTTGATGTTAACACGAGGGTGGGTGACGGAGAAGGATAGGATGGGATCGTTGGGAAGAAAAAGCGAAAAAGCTATATAGAGCGTCGGGGTTGAATTTAGAATTGAAACAAATAGCTAATCATGGCACCATCGCCGTCGACTACTTCGCCAAGGTTTCGTTCCATTGGATTTTCCCCGTGACGCAACGCCGTTGGGGTAGTTGACGTACCGTGAACCGAAAATGCGAGATAAGACTCGGAACTGTCTATCGGGAGTTTGAAATCGTGTGAAGGGTTCTCACTTCCGAGGAAGATAAGATCTCGAGGCAAATGTCATCCGAGGCGTAGGGGTGCCTGGCTAATTAATTAGGGACGCACTTCGCGTTGAACGGAATCGCGAATCGAAAGTTATCCGTAATCGGTCAGGGTATCTCGTTCTTCGCCGAACTAGGACTAAAATTATTCCCCGATCCCGTGGAGTGAAAATAAATCTTCGACCGTTTGATTTTTTTTCTCTCTCTCTCTCTCTCTCGCTTTCCAATTTGTGTAATGGGAGTCGTCGCGATGTCTCGTTTCATTTTGCAGGCGTTCTTCTTAAGTTTCGAGCTATTACCTTGCTCGAGCGGTTGCGAGTGGTAGGTCCCGAGCGTGAGGCAACGTCGCGACGCGTATTAAACGAGATATCGTAAGACAAAAAGGGTGCAAGATTCGCTGATAAGATAATAAAGTAAGTGGCTCAATATCGCTGGGCATCGTTGACGATCTCCTTGCTGAACGTTGATCTTGAAATTCTCGCTCGGAGCCTCGAACAAGTCAAAACTATCCCAAGACCGCCTGCCACCCTTCTCTCTTTCTACTCTCGAGCATTTCTCAGGCCTAACAATTCGTCAGGATTTAATTAAAGCTTCGCGAGATCGTACTTTCAGCCTAGCGAAGGAAAGCGGACGAAGAGGGCAAGTGAAACAGTTGCTGTCATGTCCAGAATACAAAACGAGGCCGAGGAGCTAATAATAAGACTGACTTAGGAAATAAGGAGAACACTAAATAAAAATATGGCTATCGCTATCGCTAAAGATTAGCTATGATCTTACAAAACTGAATACGATTCCGAGTTGAGAGTACATCTCATCCCTTATCCCTCGCTCCGAACTCTGATCGATCAGGAGCTGGCGAGCATGTCGGTATACGATTTGTTCACATTTCATATTGACAGCGATCAAATTAAATGATTCGGTCCCGTCATCGTCGAAGTCTCATGGTGCTGTGATTTTGTGTTAAGCAAAAAGTACACTGTATAGTTGTCTTCGGTAGAGTGCAGAGCTTTACCTATAGTGTGTACGCTACAGGCCGTCTCTACAACTCTACAGCTCTACGTAGGGAGCTGTAGAGTCGTAAATTTGCTGTAGACAAATTTTGCTCTACCTCTTGACCAAAAAATTGCGTGTACACTCGAGAATCTGAGAGGCGAGAGAACTCTCGCGTACATCGTCGTCCGTCAAGCACTCTTGTAGAGCTCTACGGGGTGTATACACTTCTCTACGCGTCTCTACACGAGAGTTTTCTCTAGCTGTGCGCGAAAAGCTGTATAGCATATTTTCGGCTTAAGTTTATGTCTAGTCAGAATTTTCGAAAAAATCGATTCTCCGTTTTCGAAAAATTGTAGGGGCAGCTACGTCTGCAAAAGGATTGTTGTACGGGAAGGGCATCGCTGATTCAAGTTAGAGGTAGTAAATTAGGCTTTATCTATGTATATACCCGACTTCAGACTTTAGGCGCGTTTTTTTCGAAACAGCTTTTTTAAAATTTGTAACCACGATATCGCAAAAACGAGTGGACCAATTGCCTTGAAATTTCGCACTTTTTTTCGTATCAGAAGGCCGTCCTAGGTCGAAGGATTTTTTTCGGCGCATACTGTTTTTTAATTCAAGGAAAATGAAGTGATTTCTTCACCGAACTTGAAATATTAAAGTTTTAGATTAAAGACCAGATAATGCGATACAAAAACACAATTCATTTGGTTTTTTTATCTCAGATGATCGGTGTAGGAGTCACAGTGGCCACCGCGGAACGCCTTTTTGAACAGCGGTACGGAAAAGCGAGCGGGGATGTGTCTCGAGAATAATGGAGACCAGTTTTAACAAATCTGAATGAATTTTGTAAGGAGATAATTCACTCGAAAACGAGACAAGGAAAATTTCGGCACTTACGAGCTTTTGGCAGAGGAAAAATATTTTTTATTTAATTTAACGTTTGTATGGCGTTTTTTGCTACACCCTGTATATTGTATCCGCTGCATGCGTGAATTTTTTACGAAAAATTCACAAAAATTCGCAGCCTCTTTTCGGCGGCCAGCTAGGCGTAACCCCTTAAGTCGGGAGTAGGCGTCGGAATAAGATCGGGTTAAGAAATGTATAACTTACTGTCCAGCCACTTGGAGTCGTACTTGAGTGTCCGTTTGAAACTGAATTCCTTGCGGCCGGTGGTGAGGTTGTACAAGTCCGTCCGGAATATGACGGTGTCAGCTTTCGTAAACTCTGCATTGGTGCCAGAATAGAGGGCCGGCAAATCACCGGGGTTGCCCTTCTCGACCCAAACGGCCGTCGAGTTGTCGGCAGGGTCGTAAGGACACTTGGCGATGCCCATGCCCACGCCCGGTACGTACTCGTGCCTCGGCAGGTGGGTCAAGTTGCTCTGTAATCGAACGAACGAGAGATCATCGTCGCCGGCTCGGTGACTCGTCGAACGCGATCGACGAGACGAGCGATCACCGCTGCGCACTTATCTCCGACATCTTCGTCTTTCGTTCCACTCTAAGGCCAATGAAATTTTTACCATCCGATTGACTCGAATACTTTCAGATTCCGTTCGTGTTCGCGGAGCGCGAGATACGGCGAAAAATACGATCCACAACATGCGTCGTATAAGATCCTGAGCAGCTCGTTCGCATTTTTACGATGCAAGCTAGCGCATTCCGTTACAGGAATGCATTTCGCGCGCGAATCGTATAACATTTATAAATCCCGAAGGTTCCGCTGCGAACTCCACCGAAAAATTTTTGGCACCGCCCGTTGTGATCGTTTTTAACGAAAGACCTTGAACCGGGGTTGGTGGCTCGATGTACGCGCGCGCAATATACCTACTCCCAAGCCGCTGCGTTCTCGCGGCACCTACGACCGACTGTACGAGCGCGCTTCGTTGCATCTAGTTCGAAACCCCTGAAACTCGAGACGAGCTGATCAAATACGTCAACCTATTACATCGGGATGAGCCGTGATTAATAATCGATAGGTAGAGCTTAAGCTGCGCTTTCTCACGTAGCATGGACCGGAATTGCAAATTGGACGAGGACTTTTTCCAAGCCGAACGTATTACGCGACAGAATAAGGTGAAATTTGACTAAGAAGATTACGAAATGTAAATACTTTCGCTGGAGCTCCTGCAACGAGGCGGTAAAAAATTTCTCTATTGTACTCGAGAGGCTAATAATCGCAATCGTTAGTTCAGCATCCAGCAGCGACGAGCTACGGTTAAGAGGTTCCGCGTACAGAGCATTTTTCGTTAATATCCATTTCCGCGGATTTCGTGCACTGACTTTACGGCAACAAAATGCAACGAGGGAACATCGCATTATAACCCGTCATTTTAAAGTCCCTCCGATATGTCTGTTACAATTTTAACGATACGAGAAATCCCCGGGTATCATTTGCCGTTTCATTATGCAATATTCAACGCGATATTTGCGCATCGCGTATTGCGCGTTTTACAATTGGAACTGGAAGGTATAAATTAATTCGAATCGCATTTTATTTCTACCATTTATACCAACTAATCTCGAGTGTTGCGGCATTTCAGCAACCAACGATGAACTGCGTAACAATATTTAGTGGGAATTTCATAATAATTAACTTCGTTTTGTAGTTCCAAAATCCGCAAGGCGGGAACTCGTAATTAAATCTCTACCAATAAAATAATAATAATAATAATAATAATAATAATAATAATAATAATAATAACAATAATAATAATAACAATAATAATAATAATAATAATAACAATAATAATAATAACAATAATAATAATAATAATAATAATAATAATAATAATAATAATAATAATAATAATAATAATAACAATAATAATAATAATAATAATAATAATAATAAAATTATAAGTTTGGCCAGAACGTATTTGTCTAATACTATGTTGTAAGAGACGAGAATGAATACTCACATATATTACCCAATCCTTTGGCGAATGAGCATTCGTTCCGCACATGTAGAGTCTATTTCCATCGCTCATTGGTTGAATCACCCGAATGTGATTGCGACAGTCGAAGTGCTGCAACACAAATCCGACACATTCTCATGAAACGTGTAAGCGCAGGAAATTCGAATAGCCTGTCGTCAAATATCCGAGACATAAAAACTACACCTTCGACGAGTCGACGCTTTCATTCCACACCGAGAGCCGCACATTCGTCTGCAGCAATACGAATTATTTGGAAACAAATGTTCGGGACAACTGATTCGTTGAGAGAATAGTCGATTTGCGATTGATTGAACGCACGTGTCCTTGAAAAGATTTTGCGAGGGTTAAAAATATATCAGGGATTCGATGGCAATGAAAATCGTACTGGTACTAGTACTCATTCGTCGCCGTGTCGTATCCCAATGAAACTTAATTTCGCGACGTTGCTATAAACTGTGTATAAATGATCGGGTCACAACGCTAGGGACGAAGAAACAAACATCGCGAATAGAAACGCTGCTGAATTAAATGTAGTTATACTTTCGTTGACTAGTTTGAAACTGTATTGTGCTTTGGTGAGACGTTGCTATGTGTAAGCTGAAGAATTAGCATTCGCTAATTTCAGCATCCGCGAAATTCTCACTTATCGCTCGACATGCTTCGCAGATATCAGCAACTTTTTGCGAAGGGTTTCGCCACTTCGAATAAATAGATTACCGATATTCAATCGTAGCCCAGCAATTTTACTGACATTCCACCAAAACTAGGTTATTATGAAGAGTCGAAGGTCGAGTGACCTCGTCCAAACCGTTTGAACGAAATAAAATTCTCTGGCGTTTGAGTCTTTTCCTGCGGAAATGCTGGACGAACAAATGATAAACGCGATGAATTACACGGGACGAATGTACGATTATCGGAACGTGACAACTACGGAAACTGTAATTCGTATATATTACCCGCGGTTCATGACGCTGCCTACGTGAAACGCGCGCGTCAACGCGACGAGGTACCTAGCGTCGCTCTCTATACATGCGCATAGAAAAAAAATGAATTGTATTGCAAAAATGAATTTTTGACACCTTTATACGCGATTCGACTTTTTTGTTGTTTTTTTTAACCAGAGCCCTCTGGTTAACATTGGTTTGCAAATGGTTCCAATTCCATTCTACCAGGTTTTCCAGCAGCAGAGTCATTGTTGGCGAGAAAATTCGAAAATAGTTTTCGTCAGTCTGATTGTAATTGCAAATTCTTTCCTTATTGTTTATATGATCGACACGAACCGGCTTTTCAAGTTTTGGCATTAAATTTTGAACTAACGATGAGCATTGAGCAGGGTTTCTTGTTGCTCACTTTCGTCGACTATCATAAAAGCAATAAAATACTGACATTACTTTGAGGAAATGCACAATAACGTAATAAAACGCTGTAAACAAAACTACGTGGTGAGACAGAGGTTTCGAAAGATTTGCTAAGAGAAATTTAGTATTTACTATGCAAATCTCAGCTGAAATATTCATATTGTTGCTATCGACTTACCTCGGACTTTCCTTTGGAAACGCAATTCGCCACGTTGCTTGGCTCCAAATTCAGTGCATCTCTCTGAAAAGGAAAAAACGAAAATGTTAGTGGTAACCGCATTCTTGCATTCGGCTCGAAAAAATGAGCATTAAATAAGGGAAAATGAACATGTTCGACGAATTCAAAATGCAACGGAATTCCGTAAGTCAAAATGGCTGAACCCAGATGGCCGAACGAAAGCTGGCAATTTTATCAGAATAAATGCGGAGAACTGAGTTTGAAATCGTGAAAATCGGCTTTATTTGTATTTTTCCAAGTGAAGAGTGATTTGTGATTAGAGTGTCGGACTTTCTGAGCAGGTGAAGTTAGAGGAGAATGGGATACTCTACATTTTCGAGGGAAGACTCTTGACGAATACGGTTATCGAGTTGCGAATGCCACTGCTTTCTTCGGGAGAAGAAGATCTCGATATTTCTGTATTGATAAATACGGCGATGTGGATGATGATGAGAATAAAAATAATAAGTTGGAATCGTTGCGCGGAAAATTACTCCGACTCGAGAATCTGTTTTTTTATGATACAGATTGATACGTTTATAGCCTCGAGTAAAGTTTTTATTGGCGCGCACGGCTTATTTTCGCCGAAGTCAAATAGATTTCTGAAGGCTTAGTCGAGAACTCGAAGAGTATTTACGGGATCTTCTCTAACGGCTCTCCGTTTGATACTCTCGGAAAGTCAAAGTTTCGCGTCGCCTTCCAGCGTCGTAGTGAATATTCTTTATTTGTCGTAAAAACTTAACGATCGACAGGGAAACTTTTCCTACAGTTTTCCAACGTTTATTCGTCGAAACTCCTTCGCAATCAAACTGGTCTAGTCGATTCGTCGAGAAAATGAGGCGATGAATTCTTTGCTCCGACATTCCACGTACCACCGCCATTTTGCGGCTACCCCAACCCAAAGTTATTTATTCAACGCTCTTTCGTTATTCTCTCACCGCTCGAAGACTCGCCCATCGATTTTTCGCTCGATTTCACGCCTGGTTTCTGAAAAGTCGTGCAATTTCCAAGCCGCACGATCCTGAAACACTCTACCAACTATTCTCGGCTCTGTATTTTTCTTTGCTGTTTTTTGCCACAGAAACGTACAGACTAACGACCATGAAAAGCGTATTAATCCACAACATTGTTACGTCCAGCCTGTATTTTACAGAATATTCACGAAATTAGAAAACGCGGACGCGATGTTCATTAGTACACGAAAATATTAGTGAAAATCACAACTTCCCAAACATTTATAACGATACGCTTCTGTCGGCACTCGCATGGACCCAGATTATCCGTGTGAAAAGTGAGCTACGCGTCTCGTTGTCGGTGCATGTTCCGCGATATTTGTATCCGATCATTTCGAGGCTTGAAGATATATCTGGTTACTCGACGGCAGATCGTCTCTGCTTCGTTTCCATGCGTGTTTCAATTACTTTTTGCGGCTTGAAAAAGTGTTACGAAAGCTGCGGTGAGATATATGTTGAGAGCTTTATTTTTCCACGAGCAATCTGTTTTATGGTAATTTTTTCATTCGTCGTTTGACAATCGTCGCTCAAACCGCTTATCAGTACGGGAGACGCGAGGGGAACAAATGTGAAGAATACATTGGTAATTCTGCTTCTCCATAATCGAGCCGATCACTGGACATTTTGGATTTTAGCCGTTGATAATAATTCGAGGAGAAACTGCTGGGCGGAAATCCACTAACGCATGGATAGTGGGCAAAAATCTGAATGATTGATCATTCGGTGTACAACTTATAGCTGAAGTCGTTCAATAGAATGGAAACAGTTTTTGGCATTGCGCGAGTTCAATGGTGATGCGAATGGTGCCGTTATCTGTCAGTCGTCACCATGTCCGACGCGATAGCTACTCAAAGGGTCAGTGGTGCTGGAAAGCTTGCAGAAATGACTACTTTAAATGATTTTTTTCTGGCAGTAGTTTTATCGATGTTATAAAACGAATGATGCAAGCTTATTATATCACATCTCAACTTCGTTTCACCACAATTTCCACCACAAAAATTCAGCGTCGATTCAGTTATCACCGAATTCGTTGGACCAACTGCGTTAAATCAATAACAATGGAAAAAAGAAACGATGAAAATCAATGGTATCGTCGAATCGAATGAAACGCATCGGTGAGGTTGGTATTTAAATCCGGTTTGTTAAGGAATTTAGTTACATCGAGTTGAATGTAAAATAACGCAGGCACCGGAACATGGCTAACATTTTTGCTCGCGTTCTTTGATGTCACCCTCGTCGCTCGCGCTTTGTTGTGGTATTTTAAACTGCGTCCTCGTACTTCGTCAGATTTTCACACCAAAGAAGGAAATGGCAACCGCTGATATTTCTTCACGACATCGTCACCTCCGAGAGCTTAATCAAGCTCGGCGAAGCATTCTGCATTGAGAGGATGTCGCCGGTGAATGGCCGCGTCTCAGAGATTCCGGGTGAGGCGTGAGAGAAAGGTGAGGGCATAGAGAGACGTCGAGGATGAGGGGACGCAGGGTATACAGTGATTACACGTGAAACCAGGGGTCGTGTAATCATTGCAGACTTTTTCACCTACCCGTGACAGCCCAAGGTGTGTAGGCAAAAAATTTCACGAGTCTCTCGAGTCGCTCGTTGAAGAGAAGGAAGAAAAAAAAGCTTAAGGTAAATACAAACACGACGTGACAATGCTTATTTGTAGCGATACGCGCGATAAATCAACTATTTTCCGAATAATTGACGAATATAGCACCTGCCATCGCATTGCTACTTCTTAAATTACAGAAAAATGGCCTCTACGCTTCACCTTTCGGGAACACAGCGGGTGGTCCGGATCCATACCCGAACTTTCATTCGCGCGAGCAATAATATACGTACGAGTATTAAGATGTTTCATTTCAGGCGATACTTTTGTTTCGAGCCCACCTGAAAATCTGATAATTTATTTGACCAAAAAATATATTTCTGCCGGAAAAAAGCCCAGTAAATTAGAGGCATCACTCTTTTTTCCAAACCAATTTTCTTTAAATTGACGAAATCAAAAACAGCGCCACCGTGCTATAAAATAGAACTACGGGAAATTTGAAAATTAAAATATGCGCAAAAATTTGAATTTCAATTCATTGGTATTATGATTTGATAGTACCTAATCATCGCATAAAATTTATCTTTATTTACTGAATACAAAAAATCGTTTCTGAAATTAGGAATTTAATAGCTTTACAGCGTCTATTGTAAGATCAAAAAATTCCAATTTAAACAAAATTTGTTGCCAATTATTATTACCATTCGCTTTTCCAGCTCTGCAACTCAAAAACCGTTGGTCGGACAGCTTTCGCTCTAAGAAAGTTTTTTGTAGCAAATTCAATACCCTACCAAAGTTGTACATTCATTTTTTCCACAATAATTTTGTGGATACCAAAAAATCGAGTTGAAACCGAAAAAAAGATTTCCCTGTGTTTTTTATAAGAGAAATTTTCGAAAGAACGAAGCCTCGAATTTACTTGAATTTTCCCAGCGATAATATATCTTTTTTTAAACAAATCGTCAGATTTTTAGGTAGAGCCGAAAAAAAATATATCGCCTAAAAATGAAACACCCCAATGAATATGTGAAAATCTCTGACGAAACGAGTCGCAAGTGGTAACAACAAAAACCTCGTGTATTTGATTAGCATTGGGAAATAAATATTGAGGATTCGACAACAGAGCATCGTATCGTGTTGAGAGATCGGAGAGTGTGGGGCAAGATGGACCCCTTTTATGAGAAAATCGATTGCTGTGAAGAACTCGGATAGACTTTGAGCTAATTCGTGGCGAACTCTATTGCCTTAGAAAAATTGATTGGATACGCAAATTAGAGGGCGAGTATGCTGTAAACGAGCGTTGAGTTTATTCTTCGGACAACTTTTACATACGATAGTAAATCCTCGCGAATATTTCAATGAAAGTCTTCGGCTTTCATATTTATGGAGGTACCAAATTTCATTAAAAAAAATAAAAAAACAACGATGCGTCGATTGGCTCGCGGAGAAAATTCCCTCGAGGGAACGGTAGTCGGTGAAACATTCGTGAAACGGAATAAATAGATGCTACCTTACAGGAATTTTTACCAAGCGTTTATCTCGACGGCGTCGTTGTCATTTTCGTATTGGTATTTTACGTGTACCTACCTATTTCCAAAAGCTGTGCATTTCTGTTTTTATTCTTTTCCAGAGCCACGAATGATACGATTTTAACGGACGGGACCGGCATAGCATAGATATTTGTGTTCAACAGCTGAAAAGCCACCCCCGGTAATCCTGAGCCACCGCTGTTGCGCGTTCGTAATGGAAACTGGAGCATTTGCATGCCACGCGACGTCGCGGCCATAAAGTTAATGTCGAAACGGTAGCTCGATAAAATGACGCAGGTATGCATAACCCGTTCGTCGAGGGGGACAATATGATTCTTCGCGGAGTTATTTCCGGTGCCGTTCGCTGCTCGAATCTCCTTCCGTTTTAACATTCCATACTCGACTGTCGCTACGAATCAAGACGCGATATTCTTTCCCCGTCGCGTAACATGGCGGCGTTTCGGTGGGTATTGTTCGTTAATTCCACTCGATACGAACAGACGTAAATACTTCCAGGTCTTTCGGGGCTTTCATCAACTTTGAGCATTCCGAGATCTCAACCCTCCGAATTACGCTGGCATCGACAACAGTCAAATCAAACGGATCGATCCACATATATTCCGCTGTTCTCCCATCCCTCAATGTCCGCGCGATGAACACTTCGCACATTTCGCAATGAACTGTCAACTCGCGGATGTGTCCGTCTCGGGCGAAGCACCGAGTGTATCGAATAATCCCGCGGAATCCAAGAATCAAAGATCGGTTGTGCCCACCTGCCTCCGAGATCTTTGCCTCGGGCAGAGTCAGATAAGAAATCATATACAATCTCTCTACTTCTATCGTAGCCTGTCGTTTATCTCGTTATTTTTTCATCTTTTGCTGCCTCAACATCAAATCTTTATCCGTGCGAAAACCTATGAACCATCATCGTCGTCGAAGGAGATTCGAGAACAACGATCAAACGATGAAATTCCAGCCCTGCACGTGGACCATCTTCGTTTTTTACATTTCGTTTTAAAGTATAAACACTCAACGTCTGATACGGTTAGGCGAGATAAAAAGAAGCGAGAGAGCCGAATCAACGATATATCTTTACATAGATCTCGTCACCTTGAAAAAGAGAGAGATTCTTATCGTTGGATGCTAACTCGATATTTGTTGTTGTTTTATGCTCTATCGTGTATTTTGTCTGTAATGCGAGGATTTCAATATGCCCAATCGATCGAATGTAATGATTTTCCACTTCGCAGCCATCATTTTTGTTATTTTGTTAATTACGTACATTCGCGAAGCATTCGTATTCATTTTTATATTTTTCCACCTGGAGCCTCCTGAATAACGTTGAAAAAAGTTCTCCGAATGTTGATGGGAGGAAACATTCCTGGCCATAACTTGATTTTGAAGGATGGTTAGCTTACAGCATCGTAAGCTTCGTAGACTATTACAATTTTTTTCCATAATTGGCAGCATTTTGTAGGGGTCGTTTTACTCGGCGCTATGTCGCCGTATCAGCAACGAGGAACGCGGCGAGACGAAGCAGGACAAAGAGGTTGACTCTTGAAGGTACTCAAAAAAATTCTAAACAATTCAGCGAGAGAAACTTGTGACCACGCGTAACATCCCTGCCGAGGCAGTTACAGTTTCCATGCGGTTTCGGCATTTATAGGATCGTGTATCCCGCGCTGGACCGAGGTGTACCTATGTAGCGAGACGGTACCTCCGATTGTAACCGCAAGGTTGAACCGGAAAAACGAATGGTTGCGTCGTGAATATAGGAGGAATACGGTCGGACACCCAATGTCGGGAACCGTCAACTCCTCGGAAAATGTTGAGAGAACAGCGACAAAAGAGAAGCAGAAATAAACCGAAGGCGCAAAGCTGAAAGGAAGACGTGGGAAGGCAAAGAAAAAGATAGCGATAACTCGAATATCTGACATTGGAAGAACTACTGAGAACTACTCAGAAGATCGCGACGAAGACCGGATACGATGCTCCAGCTGCCGGGGGTTGGTTCACGAAGCGTGTGCGGAAAGCCCAGAATATTCGGATGCCTGTACACGCGGTCGATGCAGGATGGTTGGAAAATGTCCGACACATGGCCTCAACGTTACTTTCGTCCGGTACTGGATGGTGCATCTAGTGATCGCAATCTTTCCACCCAAAACTTGATACCAGTTTCTTCGCGAGTATATTTATCCCGAAGTCGCATTTTTGTTAACTTGTTTTAATTTCTGAAGTTGTTGGAGAACTCGATTGGCGAATCAAAGGACATTTTTGAAAGTCATTTTTATTTTATTTTCCGAAAACTTTAGGTGCTTTAGGTACTAAGGGACTGCCTGCTGCTATCCATTCGCAATGACGAATTTTAGATGCGAAGGTTGCGAAAAGAAAAAACGCTCCGGAGGTGGGTACGAGAATTTGGGGGGAGAAATTTTCTTCTCTTTTCGCCGCACCACTTCCAACTTTCAAGAAGTACAATGTCGTTGCCCGTTGTAAAACAGGTCGCGCGGCAAAGAGCCGGAACCGGGATCATACAATTCACCGTGATGAAATATTAAGGCTCGGAAAACTGTTCTGCTCCCGTGGGCAACGACACCCTCTAACCTAAAATTCGCGTCCCGTCGCCTCTCGCGCATCTCGCGGCGCCCCGGGCCCGGTTACGTTAAAAATTTAACGGATAGAGCCACCGCGGCCCTTTTTATCTCATCAAATAGTAACGTCGAACATCGAGCGCTACTCAGAGATCGAGGCGAGTCGAAGTTTCGGCGGGAGAGTCCTCGGCTTTACGCGCGATATAAACATCGTCTTTTCACACTTGCCAGTATATTTCCCCGTGTATATAAATATCCCATAAAATGAGAAAACATATTTTCCCCGCGCGACAGTTTAGCCGGAAATCTACTACCCCCGACGCGACGACTAAACGGGCATCGAAAAAATGGAAAACCCCCCAAAAAAACGGAAGATCCATACCAACGCGACGACGAAGAACGCGAAGGAGAAAAACGGATGCGATGCCGCCAAAAAAAAAAATGAAATAATCGAAAAAATCCACCGATCCGCGATCCTTCGCCCTTGCCCTCGTCGTAAGTCATTTTTTTAATAGCCTGTCAGCCGAATCTAGTTCAAATTCAATTTCAACTCGATACTCGATATTGATTTCGATATGACACTCAGATTTGCACTCCTCCGTGATTTACGACGAATGGCTCATCAATTTCGGCGAGAATTGTGTGTTGCTACCCGCGCCTCGGATCGATCGTGCTCTTTTTCATTTCCTTTTTCGGAAAC
Source organism: Arge pagana (assembly GCA_963969455.1). Classification (NCBI taxonomy): domain Eukaryota; kingdom Metazoa; phylum Arthropoda; class Insecta; order Hymenoptera; family Argidae; genus Arge; species Arge pagana. The sequence continues at coordinate 15,581,491 of OZ018310.1, read as the reverse complement.
GAATAAATTACGCTCAGTCGATACGAGAAACGTCAAATTTCACATTCACCCTTCGTCGTCGTGCCGTATATAGAGGAATTTATCAAAGTCGTCATCCAGATGAAAGCGCAATTTATCTGGTTGAACTTGATATTTTTGTAGCATTGTCATTCGAGGGAACCAGATGGCTCGTAGATCAGTTGTCTCGCCTCATCCTTTGGGAATATTATCGTTGCACGATGTTAACACGGGTCTACGAAATAATTTTTTTTACAAAACCTTCTACCGAAGCGTTGATGGTTGCAATAGCGGTCCTATACGTAATCAAAAACCACGTACGAAAGTACTACACCGCGTCACACTGTGTAGATACAGGTGATAATATCTCCGAATGAAAAGTTTGCGATTATTAAAATAAAATAATCCAGTTTCAGTTTTCTTCAAATTATACTATGAAAATTGAAAAAAAATAGCGTATCCTCCGACAAAACAGACTGTCTGCGGTCCAGCAGCACGCGCATTCTTTTCCAACTTAGATTAGAGGGGATGAATACATTCTATTTGCTGTATCAAAGACAATCGACTAAATTGTACAATCGAGATAAAAGTAGTGCGCAAATTCGTGAAGTATTGGAAAATAATACGTTCATCTTGGTATTATTTTCATATTCAATATTTGTGAAACGGTAAGTTCTTGTAAAAGTGAAAGAGAAAGAAATTGTGACGTGTTATGTTATATTCATAGCGTTCATAATTGGAACGAGCAAGTCAAAATCTGCACGTTTCATGTGAGAGTATGCAAGAAACCTGTGTAATCAGACATTCGATGATATGCAGAGCAGGATACATGTGATTTCACGGAGCTCCTCTGCAGGAAAACGAAGCATATCTGCTTGAGCCCTAAAATGTATAATATGGGGCAAAAAATGTCGTCAAAGTTTTTTCCATCATCGACTATTTTATTACGAGTAGTGAAACGGATGAAACCATCGAGGTCCGGTGGTTTCATGAATATTCGGAGGTCCTACTCGCGAATAAAACTTTAATAGCAAACAAACCATAGTCGATTTGTGAGTTTTTGGACCGAGACCACGAATTCTCAAAAGTAAGGGGATTCAAGTTTTTTCCAGCATTCTCATCGTTCAGAGATTCCACACGAATTTGCTGGAAAGTGGTGTACGGAAAAAAACGACAATCCGTGTATTTTCACGAATTTTTTATCATCTTGATCGAAGACAATGAAAATATACTCTTGACACCTTTGCAATAATATAAATTATGCTCGATGTTTCGATTATTAATTAGTTCTTTCGCAGGTTCGACCATCATCGAACCGTATAGGAGATAAATAATGATCTTCATTGTGGGACAGCGAATGAAAATTGTGATTCACTAGCTGAAGTCTATTTTCAACGCGACTGTAGTGCAGTCCTTCGCAATGTTCGTACCAACCGTCCAAGAATCTTTGAAGACTCGATTTTTCGGAATATACGAGGAAATCTTCAACTTCCGGAAAACACTGGGAAAAAATAATTTTTCGTCTACTCCAATTATTTTGGCAGGCTGATCGCCTTGAAGTTGCGTTACAATCAAATGAAATTAATTTGATGAAATCCCCGACGCGTAAATAATCGCCGCGAATTCCTCAAGTTTTCGCACCGTCTTTGGTGGCTGAATGAAAATTTGTAATAAAAGACCGAATCACGATCCTCATTGTAATGATGTAAAAATTGTGCCAACGAGGCATTGAATCGAGAGGCAAATATTTTTGACGAGGTAACTTTTTTGTTGAAAGTTCGCGAAAAGTTTCTTTCATGATCCCAAAGATCGTCAGAATTAAAAAGGGCTACGTTAATACTTGTGAAGCCGTTTGGAAGCGTGGGCCGGGGTGAAATTAAGCGCGATCTTAAATTAAGAAAACCGATGTATATATAGTATATGCGGCTATTTGCTCAGTTTTCCAATAAATTTTGTCAGAAGTTTGCCATCTTGTTCATGCTAAGCACGCTCAGACCTTTAGGCGGTCTTTGGCCCTCGTTAGCGAAGCAAGCGCGAGAAACTCTGAGTAGGAGGTAGTAGACACGATGATAGCAGAAGAGGGGAATCGTCGCTCGTGGTGGGTTGGGTGAAGCGTAATGTGACAATAAACACGGGTCACAGCCGTAATTAAAAAGTTAAGCCGTGAACTAGTCGAAAAGAGGTAAAAAAGCAGCGCCGGCAAAGCAAAGAAGCTGCAAGTCTGGAAAATTGAAAATGTACACGAAAGAACAGCTCTGCACGCCCCAACGAACCCGTTTACGAAAAAAAAAAATACATCAGAAAATTGAAAATTCGAGTAAAACCCCGTAATACCAGGTCATCGGCGTAGCTTCTAAAAAAAAAAATCAGAAAGCGTAGCGTAACAGACCGAGTTGCGAGCGTGATAGAAGTACGATCCGAACCAATCCCAACTCAATTCGAACTGTCAACCCAACTCACGTGTATTATACTCTTGCATATGCATACCATCCGTGTATAGACGACTGAAATCGTGTAATACATTAACACGGCCACATTTTGATACTGATACTGTTCACAAATACGTCTTCAATGGATGTTTTCCTCGGCCCAACAAGATATCAGCGCGAGGGGTGAGTATGACGAAGCGTTATCCCACTTGCTGCGCTTGAAGAAAAACCACATCTTCGAGATTTTTTCAGCGGTATCTACCATAGAGAATAGAAGAATTTCCGTCAAACTGTATCAATACCTCGCTGAACTACGTAACCGAATTTTTCGTCGTTGATTTCACATAGTTCTTGTACGCAAAAATGAGAGGTCACAGATGTATGCTGCGTGGTTTTTCTGCTTGAGCTCTTAAAAAATAATAAAAAAATCGACAAACGATTTTTGACCTCGACCTCGTTAATTATGCGGTTTTGATATTGAAATCGAAAGAGGAAGGCGATTGACGAACTAAATTTGGGCTGATGCGCTGGGCTTTCAATTCGACGCTAGTCATTCATTTCTTTCGTATCAATTGATTTGACAAGACGATTGGATACTGTTGTCCTATATTTCATTACTGTCGTCACTTATTCTATGTAGTTGAAGAACTATTCTGAAGTCGTTCTTGCCGGAGAAATCTCCTCGGATATAGATACTTATATTTGCACGGTCGTGCAGTTGTTGAATGTTTCTTCCAGCGGAAAAATGTTGTCTTGATTTGAAATCAGTCGATATGCCGACTCGTAACAGCGACTTGAGGGCAAAAGAAATAATCAGAAGTCAGTCGGAATGTATTTGAGTTATTTAAAATCAGGTTAGTGATTCAGTGCATGGGATTTGGCAAATGTAAACGTACAATGTTGAAAGAATGTGCCTCCGCAATTTCGCAGCATACATCGATCCTATGCTTACAAAATCGTACATGTACATACAATCATATTTCTGTATATACAAGTATCCACGAGTCTCTCTCCCTCTCTCTCTCTCTCTCGCTCGGAGCACGTGAGAATTAACGATGAATGTCCGCGTTATTCACTATTATTTTGCGAACACTTATTATTGCGTATATTGAATAACTTCTGAAGCATATAAATTTGGGGGGAAATTGAGATTTGGTAAGATGAAGATTTAAGTGCTATAATATGAGATAAATTAGAAACGGCACCGTTTAGTGTTAATAAAAGTGTGGGTAACACGATTTTGTCTTCCTTAGCGCCGACATGTCGTACGGCGGGTTCGTTCAAGCGAGACCATAATTCGCGAGTCCATATATCGTCGTGATAAACAATTCTGCCAAGCCCCCGTGTAAGGATGAAGCGACGATCGTAGTTCCGTGGGTAGGACGGAGTCCTGTTGCTCTCTAAAATGATGGTATTAAATATACATATCCACCTTGGCTTTCGGGTACACGCGAGCCGAGTCGTTTCGCGGAGGGGCTTCGAGGATGAGGATTCGCTAACCGACACGCATATTACATCTTCGAGCATAACTTGTAACGTTCATTCTACGAAGACGATGAATTTTGAATGACCTCCCGAAAAATAGTCTGTCCGTGACGAGCTCAAATCTCACGCGTCTACCGTGATAGATGCGTACAGAGGTGCTGTTGCATGTTATCATTACGTATCATTCGATTTAGGAGTTTGGATTTAATTTGATTCGTGGAAAGTTTAGAAAATTCGCGCCAATTGACCAATTCGGTTCTGGAACGTCTATGACTGCAAAATTTTCTCTGCAATAACCTCAGGAACGCGGAACAGATATTTTTCTCACTCGCGAAACGAGTATTGTATTCTATTGGGCAAAAGCAACCATTATTATTTGGAAAATAACGTGTAATTTGTAAATTACGAGATCGTTTTGTTGCCCGGGGACGAGATTGTTTTTATCTCGCTACGAAAATACGTAAAACTCGTGACACGGCGACTGTACCAGACCGAGCTTTCAGTACTCACGTCGAACCGATACTGTAATCCGTAAAGCTACCAGCGCGATCAACTACAAGCGGATGGTCTCGTGTTTTATTAGCGCCGTTAAAATTTTATTCGAATTCTACGTAACCTGAACATCCATTTTCAATCTAAAGCTTCGCCCTCGAAACGACTAGCCGGGAAACTTATTATTTCGCGAACAACGAACACCTCCAGTATTTCCCGAATCTTCGTAACATTATTACATTTCGCGTTCAATCGAGATGATAAAACATAATTGCCAAATGCCATTTTTTTCCCTTCAAATTTGAGCCAATTATCCAATTTTTCGACCCAGCAATGTAAAAATTCGTCTGTGGAGTATAATAAAAGTAAAAACGTTTGAGATATGTAACGTAGCAATACGAACAGCCGAGCTGCTCGGAGGCAAACGAGATTTTCGCTCAAATTGATCAATTGCGGATCGATATGAAAAGTTTAGTGAAAAAACCCCGCATTTTCCGGGAGAACAAGGCAGAAATAAACCATCCCGCATCTCGATATGGAAACACGTTGGTTTATATGAATCACGAATCGCGGCGCTGAAATGTTCGTGCGTCTAATTGTGAGTCGAAGTGTTTCACCGATAGGTTGCGATGAATCGTTCTAATAACCGCAAACCTCTTCTGCAACGCTGAAATTGTTTTTGACTACTCGCGTACTCGTACAACCTCGCGTCATTTCCATCATTTCGCACGCCACGATAGACCACATTATTCACAGCGCGCAGTTAGATACGCAGTTTGCATGCATTACGGTCAGGGTATACGGCTTATTAGTTATCGGGAGATACCTACTAAGCATCCATAATTGTGAGACGAAGCGATTTAATTCAATAGCACGGCGCTTCCTTCGGCCTCGCTGATCTTTTTCCGGCATTGATTTCACCTGCAATGACCTCGCGGTTCCCCCGGAAGCCGCTCGGTACACGCACTCGGACATAATTGGCTCCTGACCCAATATTGGATTTATCGAGTTGATCAATGCGGGTTTGATTTTGCGAGATAACAATATTGGGCAACGCCTGAGCCGCAGCATTATTTCATCCTGAATCCACATCGTCGAATCTCAATTTACGGTCGATACGGGAGAATAAGTTGTTCAGATTAACGCTAATATAAATCAGCTGAAAATTGCTCGTTTACAGAATGCATAATTTCCATATACCCGGAAATTCTCGTTCGCAACACTCGGCTAAGCTCGGCGATCGCGGGAGAAGAAACGTTCATCGAATAAAATTACCATGAAAATCCCCGGAATCTCGGGACATCGGAAAATTACGCGAGTCGATTTTATCTTGGAAAGTTTTTAATTGTGAACATTTTTGTGAACCCCGTTTCATCCCATCTGCCCATTTTGCGCCGCTACCACTACGGATTCAATTTTTTGTGGTAGGAATAATTTGAAAATATTATTCGCGTACAATTTAATATTCACGTTAGACTACAGTAGAAATTCTGCTAGCGCGAAATTCAAACGTTAAGTACGATAACGTTTTGTCAGGAGGTCCCATTATTATTATGGTAGACTAAGTACGGTAATTTTTCCGTCGAATTTGACAGCGAAATTCGGGGTGATTTTTTCGTCAGCGCTGCTATGAAATTGGCGATGATAAAATCGCTCGTATCGGGATGCGAAGTTGACGAAACGAATCGCGAAGGTACCGGCGGCGGATCAGGCACCGCGACGCACGGCGTCTATATCCCTCTTCACCACAGGCGCAATTTCCACGGGGAATTAACGCCGCCGTTGGGAATGGGGTTTCGATTTTAGTTCGAGGGGTCTGCCGTAAAATACGTTAGATCCGTCCGTGAGTCGATTTCATGGACAAAGCTCGGTGTACCTACCGAGCGTTCGGTTGCCTCGACAGGCGGGGCGGAAGGGTGGCGTTGCGGCGAAAGAGGGTTAAAAATTGGTAAGCCTCGCGCCGGGTGGACGGATAGAAATTCAAAGAGAAGGTAAGTCGGCCGATAAGTGGGAAACTGGCGGGAGTAAAAATACATTCGTAACTGAAAACCACAGGCGTAACACGCGAGTCGGCGTAACACGGATCCAATTTTCCATTTTGCATACATGCATTCCGATCGGAGAATAACTTTGGTCATATTATTAGCGGCGGCGTATGAATAGAACAGAGGGGAGACAGAGACGAGAACCCGGCCACCTTATATCGTATTCATACTTATTACGGTGTCCGTGTAACTTTGTTCGAGTTACGCCTAGCCGCATCCTCGGCAATGCGAGGGCGGGGCGCGCGTACGAATGAAACGCAACGACGTTCTATATGCTAACTACCCCGGAATTGTTTGTTGAAATATCACCGACTTATTTAAACAATGCTCGCTCCGCGTCAAAGCCTCGAGCGTCAAAGCCGCTGAGCTGTCGTTGGCTTCGCACCGGCGACGCGCTAAATTTATTCCCAACGCTCGGCAACGCGCGAACTAGAGAGAAATCAAGAAGTTTTCGGGGGAAAAAAACTCGGTCGCCAATTCTGTTCGAAAAAAAAACTCGAGCGCTCGGTTGATTTGTGAAAAAAAAAAAATTCACGGACGATTGACGAAATCGCGACGGCGAAGATTTGTTTCGGTAACTTTTTTCGCATTGTATCCACTTTAAGACCTCTCGGAGGTTTTTCGTCGACATTTCTCGGACGAGAGCTTCTTCGGAGCGGAAGAAACGAGGGTTTTCCATTCTCGGAGGAAAAATTACCGGGCTTCTGGTGAAGTTCTCGTGATACCGCAAAAAAGGTCGAATTTGATAAGTGATACTATTTCGCGAGGTTACGGATTTATTACACGCCTAGTGATTTAAACACGAGGCACACGTGGCGTAAAATATTGTCACCCTCGAATATAATACAGAGATAATAAAATCTCGTGAAATCTATAAATTCACCCCATACTTGGCCGATTTTTGCGAGGGTTGACGTCCCCCGGGCAGATGTATCGCGAGATCGAGATGAAATGTACCAGCAGAAACTGGATCGCTCGTAGAATTTCAGCGAAAATAAATGTTACCGAGAAAATAGCACGCGAAAGTGATCAAAAAACGAATTGGAAGACACCGCTTGGAACAGGGCAAAAAAAAAGAATCGAATTTTTGTAATGATATAATTGACAGCTTCTTTGAGTCATCTCCGGAAAAATTTGATGGAGTAGATTCGTTTCTGTTCTCACGAGTCGAAAGGAACTGCAGCAGGTCGACAATACCAGTATTTTTATTATCCATTACTAAGGACTGCGGTAACATTTACTACAAGAACATTAAAAATAGATGAACTTATTCGTAATTTTTTACATCATATGCGGAATAATTGGATGAAAAAAGGTAATTAGATCCGGCATTTCCCGCTGTCCCAAGATTCCTGTGATTCGAACGGTAATTTTTGATGAAAATTTCTTTCCGTGTACCGACAACGCGTGTCCGCGGATACTCAACAGCAATTATAGCACGAATAAACGATGAAAAAAAAAGCGATCGAACGGTGACAATGGTACGAATCGTGCCTCGTTTTTCCCGGCCGGAAATGCAAAGGTAATATAACGCTTGTAGGAAAAAATTCGCGAGTAAAATATTGACGCTCGTGAAATTTCGTGGGACTACTGTAAACGACGTCGTATTGAAATCGTGATAAGAGGAGAAAATTTCAATTTCAATTGAACATTTACAATAGCATATTGAGCTGCAGGCCACGTTTTTACGATTCGATCGGAGGAAATGCGTCCGTTCGCGCGGCCTGCCTGGTGCGTGCGAACAATCTAGCGAGTGAGACCTGTACTGCTGTGGAAAATTGACGAGGCCACACGTGTGCCCCGAACGTTTCGTTCGACGATTCCCTTTCGATCGACAAAAGATCGCTTTAGCGTCAGAACGCGAGTGATCGTCAGCTGTCGAGGCGAGAGAGCCGAGGGTGAGGGTGGTTATGATTGACACTTGTATAGGGATGGACCACTCCAGATTTTCAATCGATATGAACTGTTACGAGACTCGAGGGCATAACCCTTGAGAAACTATGTCATATTTAGCGACATCTCCATCGAAACCCCCATAGAAAAGACGCGCGTGCCTCGAATCCTGTAAAACAACGGGAAAACATCCCCCTACGTCGAGCGAAACAGTTTCATTTTCTCTCCTCCCAGATCTACGTTTTCTATCGTCGACGCTGTGGAAATCGACGCGGTGTAAACATCTTTAACGCGGACGGGATGAAATTTTCGCACCATCCAACGGGTGAATGTGTACTTACGATAATTTGGCACTAATCAATCGAATTCAATCATTCGAATATCGCACCCTTACAGCGACACAAGGATTACATTGCGATCACTCGCGCGCATGCATACAATTCAGACGGCGCACACACAACGGGGCAATCGGCTCCCTTTTGGTTCAAAAGATTCCACATCAAATTGCTTTGCATTTCGTCGGGTCCGATTTACGGATTTTGAAAATTCGAGATGGCGGCAATTCTTTTCTAAAGCGTTACTTCTATCGGGAACTCGCTATAAATTGTAACTTGGCGTGTTTTGAAGTGAGCCATCACTGCAATCTTAACCACATCCTCTGAGAATACCCAATTAACTTCTTAGGGACGAGCATCGTGTAATTTTCCTTCCCTTTTTACTCTACAGAGGATATTCCGTTTTTCTTATCTTGTAGCCGCCATATTGGATCCGCGATGTTGGACTCACCATCGATATGCCCTACGTTCAAGAGGTCTCACCTCAAAACACGCCAAATTACAGTTTATAGCACGTTCCCGATGGAAATAATACTTGTAAAAAAAAAATCGCAGCCATTTTGACTTTTCAAAAATCATGAATCGGCTCCGACGAAATAAAAGGAAATTTAATGAGGAATCTTTCGGAAAAAAAATCAATTTTCGCTATCACAGTGCCCCGGATTAGTCATTAGGAAAAAAGGAGAGACGAATGCCCCACTGTGCGCCGTTTGACTGTTACGCAGGCGGTTAACGTGTAAGAGTAAGGGACACAACTCGTATGGATACCAACTCTGTATTGAATTTTCGTCGACTTGACGACAATTGCGTCGGGCTGACAGACTTTTTCGACACTTTTTATCGATATTTGAATATGGCAGTCGATAGCCAATTAACCCAGCTCACCGTAGGCCCCTGTATCTATTGTTCTTCTTAATATGCGAACGCGCGCGAAGTCGAGAAAATGTATCTCCTATCCCAACATGAATATATTATATTCAAAAATAATTGATATAGTTATTGATCAAGTAGTTTAAAAGGAAAGTAGATTACACCGTGTTAAAATTACATGGATGAATAACTTACAGCGAGGAAATTTCACAGCGTAGCTGTACACCCCCGCGACTATGTAAAGTCCTCGGGGGCAATTTTTACACCGATATTTTCTACCGCGTATCAGGTAAATGCTTCATTGATAAAATTTCATGGTTCGGCAGTATTCATACGGTACGCGACTGCCACTTTGATGATATGATATTTTTACGTTGGCGGTACACCCGATCAAGGGAATTCAAGTCACGCTTAGCAAAGCTTTCGACGCTTCGCAATTTTTTCGTCTCGTAGTTCTCTGTTTGCCCTTTTTTACAGCGCAATTTGTGCGATAGGTATCAGCATTGCTGCGAGTACATTGATTTTTTCACCCGATCGCAGTGGCTTGCGAGTATCAATGAATAATGTATTGTTTTTAAAATAGCAACAATTCCAATTTTTGTCGAAATGATCATAAATCAAGTAAAAATCGCCTGGTATCTCCAGTTTACGGTTTACTAGGAAAATCGTTCGCGAGTAAAATAATTTTGCGCCTAGATTTGTGCCGCCCTTCTGGACAGACATATCAAATTCACTAGCTATGCTTGAGAATTCTTTATAATTTTATTGCCATTGTAAAATTGAGGAGAGCCAAAACTTCCGACGATGAACGAATGAATGATCAGCATTATTATGATTATTAATAATTTTATTACATAGTAATATTATTAATTAATAATTATGATTCAATCGAGTCGGATTCTCGGTTGTTGGAGGGTCGTTGATGTGCCGATTGATAACTGAATCGATACTAATTGGTTTCGAGAAGAAAACGGTAACTCACCTCGCAATTTGAGTGGCTGATGTTGCTGAGATTCAATCTGAAGACCTTGTCCCTGGAACAATAAAATGTCGATGAGGTTAGTGATCATAATTATCCTACAGTCTGCGAGCTTTGCGGATGCCTCGAACGAGTAGAAATTGACGAAACGTAACGGTTCCGCGAATACGAACGGTTGCGAAAATATTCATCGTGTTTTTTCGCAATTTGGGGAAATGCAGACGTTTTCGATGGCGAATTCATTACTCCTTTGGCGCTCGACAACGGTGATTCCCAAATATCAAAATTGACTTGATTTACGATCCGGGCAGTGACGTTTCCACGTCTTCGAAGGGAATAACAAAGCTTATTTTTGATAAATGACCCTCGCGCATTAGCATTTCGTGTAAACATCTATTTTGCGATGTAACTCTGATCCGCTTCGATTTGTTGACCCGGTTCGAGCCAGATCACCCCTCAGTCAGGCAAGCAAGCGCCATATTAACGGTGAGTATACAACCGGGATTTCGTCAATTATTATCTGTAGCCGAATCTCCGAGCATTTGTTTTGAAAAAATACGAAAATTCGATGCGAGAGGAAAATCGAACCGGTCAAATTCGATCGCAATTAGAAACCCGCCAACATTGTATGAGTATTTTCAATGGAAACCGAACCCTATTTGTTTTATACTACCGTGAAATTCCAACGATCATCTTGCTTTTCGCGATAGTCGCGACTATCTTTCTAGGCGGCGCTTGATCTTCGAAAATGTAATTATCGAGAACAATAATTCGAAGTAATTGCGTAGAAACGTTGCTGAGGATGAGAGTTATTTCAGTCGGGTCATAAATTTGTCGATGAATGATAAAGTTCAACTTCAAGTCGCGCCGAAAGCGATCGGTTTGTTGATTTATACCGACTGGCTAAATTACGCTTTAATCGGATTTTCACGGAATTAGAATTTGATTGGGAACACGGTACTGTACTTCGTGCCACTTGCGAAATTACATCGGAATGTTGGTGGCGGTGTATATGCCAGGCAAGCCGGCCGTAAATATCAATAAGCAATGAGGGGAATTATTTTCGAGAGAAACTCCGTAACTATGTTCGGCACGATACGATTTCCTCACTTTTATCCATGATTTTTGACGTTGAGCCGCTCATACACGCGCAGAGTGACTACCGCAAGCGAAATCCGAGTTTTTTATAGTACTCCGAGTTTTTTATAGTACTCAGAGTAATTTTAGGCGACCGGAAATCAAAGCTGTCACGACGCAATCACGGATCGATGATGTCGACGACCCTAACGAACAATAGCATTGAAAAATGCCGCACGAAAAGTATAAGCGAAAGCGAGCTATTCAAGAATAAAACGCGCGTCTACATATTTTTGTATTCAAATATATCTTGACTAATAATTAGAAATAAAACAATGCGAGTCATTTTTTTCTGAAGCATAATATAAATTACATAGCTGCCTCGGTGGGATACATGCCCCGATTTTGAATATACTATATTAGGGTCGTTGGTGGCATTTGCATTCTTCTATAGTCAAAAGTGGCACTCCCGTTGGGTCTCAGTGCCATGTAAGTGGTTGGACTGAACGCCCGCGTTTTGTTGTTGTTAATGCAAACATTACGTGGCGAGATATCGACAGGCTTCGAAGCCATATTTGTGAATATTTCCTATCGAATATTTTTGCAACTGATCGTGGTTTCAGTCAACTTTTTGTTTCTTCGCGTGCATTATAGTTTAAATTACAATATTCAGCACGTTCTGCCGTTGAATAGTTTTTATTTATTTCTCATTTTATTTATTTCTTATTTCATTTGTTTCTTATTTTATTTATTTCTTTATTTTATTCAGTTCATAATTTTTAAATATGATTATTTGTACAAAGATAAACTCAACCCTGTTCGAATTGAATGTTTTACCAATAAAATCCGATTATCCACCGAGCTCCTACTGCGAATATCGTGGGAATTTCGATCGCGAATTCCAATATAACATTTCCGATAGAAATTTTTTACTAACAATTAATGACATTCGTAACTCGTGCTATCTACAATGTTCGCGACGAGCTCGTTTCGAATAACGTTTGTTGGGAAATTTAAATTTGCCAAGGTAAAGATCAACTGCATTGGAAATGCGTCGATGTATTTTAACGCGGAAAGGTTATATTCGACACGCGCGAAGAATGCCGCATGATCGACAGTGCGTAAACTCATCGAAAAGCTTTTCTGCATTCGCGACACGAGACATTTTTTGTTACAAAAATTCACGAAAGACCCGTGAGAATCGGGAGAAACATTACAGGTAAAACCTGCGACTCGAACCATGACCATCGCAACAAAAGAAAATCATCGGCTCGACAGTCATTCTAGTGAGGCTTTTTTTAAAATTGGATTCTACGAGTTTGATAAGAGATTAACGTGGCCGATTATCGTTAAAAATCCGCGAGCGAACAATCAGAGGCGCCATTATGTTTGAGACAATGAATATTTTTCCTGAAATTTCGGTGAAAAAACGTGAAACGTAATACAATACCTTCGCATCAGACGTTATAGCAAATACACTCAATTACATACTAAGGAAAGACGTTTATTTGAAATAGTCATTTTCTCAGGCCTCTGATTACGCCTGTCCGATTTACAATGAGAGAGAGAGCTATCTCCTGAGGATGAATAGATTGATGTTTCAGTTTGTAGAAACGAAAGCAGGCATCAGATGAGTGCGAATGGTATTCAGCAGCAGTCAAATAAAATGGCGAAGCGGCATGCAAAGGATTCGCGAAAAAATAACAAGTCGGTGAAGGTCTTTCAATCGTGATTAGAAACAAATGAAAAAGCAACAAACTACGACACGAGTAGAGGCGAATACAGAAGGATAGTGTAAAAAGAAAGACCACTCGACGTTCTTTAAAGGGCCCCTCGTAATCTATCCTGGTGATCCTCGTGACAACCTAGTCAAGAGGGTATCACGAGTCTCTTTTCGAGACGCCGCGGTATATCCGCGTATATGCACGCTCGTATATATTGGTATATAATTCATCGCCTCCGTCTGCCGCGCGCGCGTCCTCCGCAGCGATATCCCGCGGACATCTCTACTCCACTACTCGATGCGATGCATGTACGGCGACAGAGGGACTAGGGGTGCGAGGGGGCAAGAAAGAGAGAGAGAGAGAGAGAGAGAGAGAGAGAGAGAGAAAGGGAGGTTTCCCGTCGTCGTTGGCCACCGTTCAATAAGGCCGTCGCTCCATTATCAACGCTGTAGCATTTTGTTGGCATTTACCAAATTAAGGGAGAATGAAAAGGATGCCGACCTAAAGGCGGGGGCGGAGAACGCTGCACAAAGAAGTGAACTTGATAGGCGGCGGAAGGATCGGGGGCGCGGAGAAGTAGGACCGAGGGATCAGGATATAATACGCTGGTAGTAATGACCCGACCAGCTCCGTGACGAGTTCTGTACGGATAAGAAACTCCATCGCGACAAATAATAATGACGAAGAAAATGATAATAACATCGTCGAATGACGAGTGACGAGTGACGAGTGACGGGGAGAGGTGATATATCGCTCCGACAACGACGACGATACCAATCGACGTGTTTATTTTTATAAAAAGTCGGAAACCCGCGTGACAAATGAATCTTGGCAGGGTTTGAATGTAAGTAGAAGAATTTGAGGGGAAACCGACAGATTCCACGGTTGCGGCGGTACGTTGTTATCAGGTTAAAATAACGAGAACGGGTCTAGCGGGGCAAGAGAACGACTCGTAAAGCTGCAAAAGTTGGAAGAAGAAAAATTTCATGGATTTCAGAATAACCAGTCGATGCTGTATCGCTATGTACGTGTTAGGATGACAAACCCACCAGAAAATATAGGAAAAGCTGCCGTCCTGAACTAATCATAAACTTTCGTTTATGATTTCAATGTTTCTAACAGATGGATGACGAAATAAAATGATACAAGTTACATTGCTATGCATCAAATAATTTACAAACAGCATTCAATGATATTGATGATGGTAGTAGCATAACGACGGTTGCAAAAAAATATAACATTCCCAGATCAACATGACATGCCAAATATACAGGCAACTTGTTTGGGATAATAAAATTACTTTTCTATTTTTTGTTGAGAATTATTGTCCCAACCATCATTCATTTATCAGTTAATTTTACTAAACTCGAGCTGTTACGAGTGAAAATTTAAAAATTGTAGTATTCTTTTGGTGGACAAGAAGATCAGAATATCATTTCAAAAGAATGTCCATTTATTGGTGTACGTTGTTCATCCGCTGGTTATACGGGCTACTTTTCAAATTTATCTTTTTTAATAGACTACTATGTACTAGACGATTTTAATTATTTTTCCAGGGAAATTGATTGTCACTTAGTTTTATTTTATGGTATCATTTCGATAAAGAAACATTCGAATCTGCTCAATTGTCCATCTATTAGTGCGTTTACTCTTATTCCAGCACAGAATAGAGGGAATAAATCGTCGTCGTCGTAATTCGTGAAAGGTATTTTTGCACCATCGAAAACAATTCGATCGTGTACCGTTGGATTTTTTTTCGCAACGAGGTTCACTAATTTTCAGCTGTCCGGGATGATTTTTCGAATGTGGTTGGACGTGGGGTAAGGCGGTGAGGTGTAACCGCGGCGCGTTTCGAGTGGGTGATGATAATTATATGATTTGATCCACTTACATGGCACCGACGTAGAGAGCATCTCTCTTGCTGTCCAGATAAAGTGTCCTGTAGTACAACATCCCACAGCTAAACTCTCGCACGTGTTCTGCAAACAAACGAAAAGAAATGGTTTTGATTAATGTTCGAATATCTGGTATACCGTTCGCACACAAACAGGCGAGGTATACATAGTTCGCTCGGAATTCTATCGCGCGAGTTTCCATTCCATTGAATCCGAACGACTTTACGACGCTGGTTGTGCGTCCGACCGCGCGAAATGGCCAATTCTTGCGAATCGACTTCGCGTATCGATTACCCCCCGAGTTCGATTCTTTCCAGCTCCGATTTGAAGGGGGGCAAGTTGAAACCACTGCAGCTAACGCGAAAACGATTACCGAGACGGATCACAGAAATGAATTGAAACTGACAAACCACGAGGAAAAATAAAATAAAATAACTAATCGCGATGCGATTTTCCAAGCTCTTTCGTACCTTTCATTGTTCCAGATGTCACCCGCACGTGGGTATTCTTTGCAAGATACTATCTCGAAATACGTTACGTGCGAACCGAGTTTCCGTGCATTTATCGCGGAGGAAACGATCTCCTTCGTTGATGAAGTTTCAATTATTCAAATAATTCGCCCGCAGTTCGGATTGTTCTCATCGCGCTTTCCATCTCGCAGGTATGTAGGATTCGCTAATATATCCCGATTGCCTGATATATATTCAACGAGGCGATCGAAGTATGTAATTATCTAGTATCCAGGTTTGCAAATACATTTTCCTGAACAGTTGCATGGAATTGGAGAATCATTAAAATAATTGCATTGATCGGATTCCGATGCTCCCGCGGCTCCGTTCACACGTGCGGTGGACGCACAGATTCCGGCAGAGTACGAATCATCGACCGCGTAATCGAATATTAATTTTTAGCAGAATTGATTGGATGCAAGTTAATATGAAATTACGAGTATAGAAATTATATATATACATACATATACACACACACACACATATATATATATATATATATATATATATATATATATATATATATATATATATATATATGTGTGTGTGTGTGTGTGTGTGTGTGTGTGTGTGTATGTATGTATGTATGTATGTATATATCTTGCATACTTTCGCAACGTCGCGCGATGCTATCTAGCTGCCTCGTGGGACTTGGTGTAGCTCAGGAGTGATTACGATCAATGTGAGTAGAAATGGTCAGAGTGTTGTTATATTCAGTAGCACAGAGCCTTGCTCCTATAATCGCGCGCAATCGATATGCGGAGAAAATATTCTCGGGAACAAATATCGATGCGAACTCGTGTATACGAAGCTATATCCGGTTGGTTTTATATTCTCGTCGTATGCGGTCGTCGGAGTATATTCGTAGATAAGATTGCCCTCGTAGTTCCTATACCTGGACAAGCTCGATAAGCAGTCCTGACATGATTAAATATCAATTGAATCGATACGCCCAAGGAAAATTGTGTCGCGACCAACCAAGTCTAGATTTCACAAACAGTACAACTCATTGGCCGAGGAGAACATTGGCCCGGCGTAAACCTGTGAAGACACGAATAACGGATCACGAATATTTGGAATAGTCAAGATTTTCGGTCCCAAGCAGAACAAACGACCCTTTCAGACCCGACAGACGGAGCATTCCAGCTCCATTCTACTCATAATAATGATTGTTCGAATACAACGATTGTTTCAACGATAATTTCGATCAAAATGATCAATTGGCCTGAAATTAATAATATACAGCTATTTCAGGTATGATACAATTCTGAAATTTAACAAGACACGGTGACGATTAAGGAACAACTTGGAGCCGAAAGATGACGACGTCGCTCCAATGTCGAGCTCCATAATATGAGATTCAAAATAGCGACGTGATTGGCACTGTGGTTTCGACCTAAAGAACGTACTTCTTGGTGATCGAGGCTGGGAAATCGAGGGTACTCGCAATTTAAATCGTGTGAATATGAAACAAAACGAATGGTACGATGTGTACCCGAAGATAAGATTTTTCTATCTTATTCATCGTCGATATTAGTTATGGAAAGTTCCTTGCCAGCAGTCGCAGTAGTAGAATCATAACCCCCCGACTATAATACTGTTGAGTGCCTGAAAATAAATGCTCTACCTCGAGCTGACGGCAAAAGTCTGATTGTAGATGATCCGTAGACAAAAAATCCTAAAAAATATCGCAGGTATCATTTGAAAATCGTGTAGAACAGAAAATTCCTTTCTCGTTAAATCACGAATATGAGTTGCCCTAAGGAACGAGGCAAATAGCGAAGAAACTGAGGTTACCACGCGTGAAATTTGGCATTCGAAGGCTGCATTTCCAGTTTCGGTTCAATAGGAGTAGTTGGAAAATTCATAGCTAGAATGAGTTGTGAAACGGAGCACGATTCGTTTATTTTTCAACGGTTCAATGTTCTCCGGTACCGAACATTCAAGGGAAGTCGAGTCGTGCCAATGCCAGGCATGCGGTGGTAGCATTATTCTATTTCAAGTCTTGTTCCGACTCAGAGAGTTGTAGATGAGTGGTTCCCCTCACAAGGGAATAATCTGTGGCTCGTCTACTTTTGTATATTTTTCGTACTCATATTCATAGGCTGAAAAATGACGAATTCTCAGTATCCCGTCCTCGGTCTTCTGGAAACTGAACGTTCTCTTGGATTCGCGCTACTGGTTATTCTTGTACCTCATTTTTTTCCGACCCGTTCGAAGTAAGTACAACAAACATCCAAGCTAGAACTAGAACTGGAGCTACTCGTTCAACGTCGAATGAAAAAAAAATGGTGTGCCGAAAATAATATAGTGTTCGTCCTTTACGAATAGAACCACTCAGATACAGAGCTTCTGAGCTTGTCGTACTTCGCAGGGAAACATCTATGAGATCTACGTGTATCGTGTTTTTGCTGTCGTTCCGCAGTTGGAACATGAGGCTGAAGATGGTAAAGATAAGAGCTAAGTTTGTTAGAACTTCATCAAATACTTCTTCTGAACGCACGAAAACAAGAGGAACACCCGCGTGGTCCTGTATGCCTTTCTCTCTGCGACGTGGACTCTAAATTTGAACGGGACTCGCCTTACTTCCCGCAGATTTCACATTTCTCGTATCTGGAAATGTAGATAGAAGAACATTTTTCACGGGGTTGAGAAATCGATCGGAGCAGATCTTAGACACCGATGGCGACCGCAGAGCTATTTCACCCCGAGTTGTTTGTTGAGTCATCAGTAGCAGCGCTCGGTAACGCGCTATCATTTCCAACTTTTACTCGTCTACCGTTCGCATCCCCGTTTTCCTCCTTCCATCTGCCCTTCGGCGCTAGGCGATGCGTCTCCTCCTCGCATTGTTATCTGTTCGGTTTTATCGCGAGGCGGGCCAACAAATTTTACTTCATTTCCGGTCGGAAACCTCGTCCTCGTCGTCCGCGGATGACGAACTTTCGGATAGCAGATACGGGGAAGACGCGTTGCAGATAGCTTCTGCGGCAGTAGCAAAACCTTCGGACGAACCAGAGAGAGAGAGAGAGAGAATTATCGCATGAAACTACAACGAAATCGGGGAAATGTTTGCGTACGTTCGCGAGGTCGGTCGAATATTTTCGGAACTACAACTACAACAAAACAGAAATGAAACTCGACGTCAAGTTTACGAGATTCGACGAGGCATTATTTATCATCGGGATGGAGAGATCTTGAACGGGAAATGGAAAAGTTTGAATTTCACCCGAAACAAAGAAAAAGTAAACTGGTCGAAAAAAGTTGAAGGCGGAAAACGGAACAAATGAAAAATGAACCGAGATTATTTGTTGAGCGAAAATACCACTTCGATTCGCGAGCGAATAAACGAGAAGGATTATCGTGTAACGACTAAATAAACCACGAGCGCAAGTTACGTCGTTTCGAGTTGTTATCTTAAAAATGAGCAGGCTTCCCAAAATTTCGCAAGCTGATCGACCCTACTCGGACTTATTTAAGAGTCCTTCCACGTCCAGGCAACGGAAAGTCTTCGGAGATTTCTAGCCATCAGGTAATGTTTCCCCCCTGCATAATTGTTGTAAAAGCTCGGAAAATATTGCGCGCGTAGGGAAAAGTTGAGGGAAAGAAACGAAGCTTTTGAAAGGTGTTCCAACTCGTCAACGTCAGACTAATATTGCGGACGCTTTTTTTTTGTTGAAAAATCTGCGCATACTCAGTTGATAGTGAGAGTCTGATAGCAGATAGCCGTTCGGTGCAGGGTAATTAGACAGGTCTGCGAAATTCAATTCTACGCGAGCATTTTTAATGCGATGTAGCAGTATATTCCGAGATTACCATACGATCGAGGGCAACAACACTTATCATGTTGTAACGGTGATGATTTCGACTGACGATGTATGCTTAAACGATTTCGGAAAAAGTGGCTTTCCTATCAATTAAACGCTACGTCTCTCGAGTCTCGCGGTAAGCTGTATGTGTACCCACGTACATACACACGCGTATTCGTTCACGGTCTCAAAAGTTTATATTCATTTCAGTGACGCTCGTAATTCCGATTTCTCCGTCCCGAACTCGCAGGCCCGAATATAGAGGCGACGATGCGATGAAGGGGGCGAAAGTGTATTGAAGCGGAAGGAAGCAGCCAAGTGTTTCGGAAAGCGATTCGACATAACAGAAGAAATGAAACATTTTGAAATTCGCAACCAGAAGTCGTGTCGTTGTGCACCGCAGATACGGAATGTCTAGTTGGAAACTAGAGTACTTAGATTTTCTTGGATATTTGAAGCGTAACATATCAGAATTATGTATACATATATGGGTCGTTCCATGCCAAAGCGAACAATTTAAAGAAATAAAATATTTTTGATTTCCTTCAATTTTTAACACTTACACCCTTCGAAAAAAGGTGCCAGGTAACTCTTGCGATTTTTCTCATTACCCGCTATGGAGATATTACATTTTGGTTTTTGCCCAAAACTATTTGAATAATGAACAAAATTAGACCTTTTGTTTCAAAATGTTCGTTTGTCGAATCTTGAATTTTTTTTCAAAGAGAGTGCCTATTTTTTAAAAATATTTTTAGTACGAGCTACTAACCAGTTATCAACGTTGAGCCCCCTCTGATCGTGGGATCGTTATAATGACTATTTTTTCTCGATTTTTGAAAATTTGAAATTTTTCGTCTCTATAATTCCCACGAATACCAATTTTTGTCACTATGTGCTTAACTTTATTTAGTTATTTCAAGTCGGTTAGCTCAGTTCGTCACGCTACGCGATTCAGTGAATTTCTATTTCGTTTCTTACCATCAATCGCGAGTTCCAAAAAATTGTACATGCGGTGATAGTTTTGATCGAGTACGATCCGTAGTGGAAGGGAAAATAATATTTCATTCCGCTACCTTCGGATTTCTAAAATATATCTGGAAGGGAAAATAATATTTCATTCCGCTACCTTCGGATTTCTAAAATATATCCATTTTCATTCGCGTCCACGGGTCCGAGGATTAAACTGAAAAAATGTTGCGCTACGTGGATCAGTACCGAGGTAATATTTTTTCGATAAAACAGACCTCGAGCCCGTAGGATTCTCGTGTAATCCAGCAGCTCTACCAGCGGGGTATTTTTAGTTTTTCAACGATGCTTTTATAAATCTATGTAAATGATGGAACTCTCGTGTTCAAATCCGCCATACGAAGATTTTT
>OZ018310.1:15173673-15560379 GCA_963969455.1 Arge pagana | reverse complement strand
TCATCGGTCGGGTATATATGTCGTAAAACTCCATGCTCGGGAATAAGTGTAGTCTTTTAGAAGCATTGAGTAGGTTTGTTCCTCCATCCGGACTCAACAATGAGAATCAATCCTTTGACTGTTATACATTTATTATCCGCGTTTTTTCAAAATATTCAAATACAAGATGGAACGGCCAATCATAGAGAAATGGAGTTAGCAGAATCGATTAAAGATATACTGTTAAGTGCCACAAATGATTTCAATGACGTAGATATGATTATCGAAGAGACATTACATTTTCAAGAACAGTACAAAGATCACGCAGCAAAAATAGTTGAAGATACAATACAGCATCATTTTCCTGATTCTGTTGAAGCACCAACGAATCATTGTACAGAATGCTGTTCGTGGTAATCAGAAGTTATCAACTTCGGAAAATCGTATTCATATTATGTACATATAAAAATACTCAAATATTCGAAATCAATTTGGTTTTTTCAAAGTAAAGTGCTCACAGGTCTCATTTTTGATTTTTTATTTCAACAATTATGGAAATCAGGTTCAGCTGCACATGTACTGACCCAGAAAACTTCAATACAAAAAACTAGAACTAATTCTATTGCGAATGAATATTTTTCAAATTCTTAATTGAAAGTGTATTATTCTATAAATTCATGACAATAATGGTAATCTTCATAGAAATGTTTGAAACATAATGATTTCTTACACCAGCCGCATCGTATCATAGCAATATTCTCACATCCGCTTATTCCGCATCGTATGTCGCACGAATCCCCGAAACTAAAATCTACGGGATTAACGAATTCCTGTGGTTTTTCATCAATATAACCACTTTTGTACCAGGAATATTTAAAAAGATTTTCATATCGTGGTGAAGATAGCTGATTGTGGGCTAAAGATTGGAGTTTGATAATGTTATTCCTCAAATGCAGATTTAAATCGTAATTCATTAAAATTACATTATCAGAAATACGTCGAACATAATTTTTCCATATGCGAAACCCAAACACATCAAGTGGTTGTATTTTTCCTGTTGTACCGGTTGGTATTTTTTTTATAGTTATTATTTTGTTTTCCGGCATTGTTTCCTGTATTACTGCATCGCAGTGTCCACTCCATGAATCAAGTAACAATACAGAGTGATGACCCACATTCGGATAAAATACTTGTTCTAACCAAATCTTAAAAAGGTCTGAAATTACAAGATATTCTTATAAAATCATTCAATTAATCATAGTTTGGTGATAATAATTATTGTGAGTGTGCTTACTTGTAGTTAACTTTCCAGATGTAGATGCCTCCGCATGTACATTATCTGCACGGAATAATGTTGTTTGTACGATAGGGCCGAATCGACCACTTGGCTCCTTTAACACCAGAAAAAGAGGTGATAGGAGTTTTCCTGTAGCTGATATAAGTGGTTGAATGGTATAACTGTGAGTTGTCGACGAAACTGACTGTACTAAACATTGCACTTGCTTCTCTCCTTCAACAGCTAACGTTCTTCCAGAGTGCATTTCCAATTGGAATCCACTTTGATCTGAATTATATAAATTCTCAACTCCAATTATAGGTATAGTTGTTTTAATGTCAGTTACAAACTGATTTGCTTTACTTTTGAGTTCTGACTCACTGTCCAAAGTTTTTCTAGTGACAAATTTATTTATTTTTCTTGATACTATTCGATGGGCTTTTTTAAACTTCAAAAGCCAACTTTCAGAAGCCTTGAATCTGAAATCTTCAGAGCCAATTTCTTTTTGAGCGTGCAAAGCCCATCGCCGTAAATCTCGATCATGAATAATTGAACCACCTTCAAGAGCAGCATTGAAATTATCTAATACATGTTGACAAATTCGTGCAATTTTTTCCCTGTAGGTACCACCCTTATTTATCTTGTTAGCCCAACGATGTAGTTGAGTTTTAGATTTGACTTTTCTGAATCTTCTTTGTACAGTTTCGATTTTCAAGTTTTTATTTTTCCCACTTCTCCAATAATCCAGTGCTCTCTGTTTATAGTCAAAACTCACTTCTTCTTCATCATCTGTACAATGATTTGTTGGTGCTTCAACAGGATCAGGAAAATGATGCTGTATTGTATCTTCAACTATTTTTGCTGCGTGATCTTTGTACTGTTCTTGAAAATGTAATGTCTCTTCGATAATCATATCTACGTCATTAAAATCATTTGTGGCACTTAACAGTATATCTTTAATCGATTCTGCTAACTCCATTTCTCTATGATTGGCCGTTCCATCTTGTATTTGAATATTTTGAAAAAACGCGGATAATAAATGTATAACAGTCAAAGGATTGATTCTCATTGTTGAGTCCGGATGGAGGAACAAACCTACTCAATGCTTCTAAAAGACTACACTTATTCCCGAGCATGGAGTTTTACGACATATATACCCGACCGATGAGTAACGAAACGAATAATCGAAACTGATAAGCAGTATCGTAAAAAATTATCGGACGAAAAGACGAATTGATGGAATAAAAAATCACTCGCGAATCATAGTTTATCTTGACCAAGATGATTCATTTTATGAAGAAATTATTGCCTCGTGATAAATGACTTTAAATATAAGATATTCGATATCTCAATTCATATCTTATTCGTATTTCTCTTGAGAAAAACATTTTCTTCATTATTGCAGATGACCAATGTCTGAAGGGGTAGTAACCGTGTTTGGGGAGGGTTAACGCGAAATCCTCGAACACGTCAACTTATTTACTTCATTTCACAACTCAGAATATTTACTTTTCAATTTTCAAGTCAATATTCGAATCAGTACAACGAAAATATCTTCGAAAAATGTGGTTTTTCTGGTATAAAAAATAGGGGTTGCAACCCTCGTGGGCATAACAATGTCTAGTAGCTCCGCCTTGCCGCAAAGAGCATTTTTCATTTTGTTCCGTCGCGGAATACCAATTAGAAGCAGAGATATTTCGAAAAAAGACTTTAAGAGTGAACTTTGAGGGTAGATTTCACCCCCTAAACGGGCTTAAGAGCACGTATAACAAAATACGTGTCTCTCAAAACATATCTCATTCGTATTTCTCTTGAGAAAAACATTTTTTTCATTATTGCAGATGACCAATGTTTGAAGGGGTAGTAACCGTGTTTGGGGGTAGTTAACGCGAAATCCTCGAACACGTAAACTTATTTACTTTATTTCACAACTCAGAATATTTATTTTTCAATTTTCAAGTCAATATTAGAATCAGTACAACGAAAATATCTTCGAAAAATGTGGTTTTTCCGGTATAAAAAATAGGGGTTGCAACCCTCGTGGGCATAACAATGTCTAGTAGCTCCGCCTTGCCGCAAAGAGCATTTTCCATTTTGTTCCGTCGCGAAATACCAATTAGAAGCAGAGATATTTCGAAAAAAGACTTTTTGAGGGTGAGCTTTGAGGGTAGATTTCACCCCTAAATGGGCTTAAGAGCACGTATAAAAAAATACGTGTCTCTTATTTTTCGATGTTCTACAACATATATCAAAATCATTGAAATCGGTGAGTTCGGGTTCGCAAGGTTTCCTTGTCAGTGTCGGGACGCTTGTGGGGTGATTCCGAAAAGAAGTGGTGCGGCAACAAAATCCTGCGTCGCGTATCTTTCGACCGACGCAACTTGAGAGCATAGTTCAAAAACGACAAATTTCGGCATAACCTCACCAATCTAACAGTTAATTCTAGTGCTTGAGCTCGGGAGGGGCGGGTTTTCGAAATCGAGCTATCCACGAATAAGAGCAATAAAAAATGTTTCCCTCAAATAAAAATAACGAACTCAATTCCACCACGAACCTGATGCGAACAAATTTTGTTTCTTGTTCTACCAAATAAATGCTTGCGCTATTTATCATTCAATGCATAATCAATGGATAAAAATACAGGAAATATTACAACCAAATAATTGATTCCAATTGCAACTGCCTTGATTCAACTAATATATTGATCAGTATTCGACACAATCATTTTTTCTTCTCACATACTTGAATTATGAACATACAAGTTTGTCGATTGAGAAGGAAACGTGTATAGTGATTTTATTTGTGGAAATTTCGATCTGGTGCTTTTATTCGCGTATACACGGAGAAACAAAAATAGTAACGTCTATTATGACAGTATGATAACTACTACTATAGCAATAAAGTTATAGCTATCATGTTAAAATAATAAATTTCATTATTTTGGATGGTAACGTTTACTATTCGAGATGGTAACTTGTATTATTGGAGTGGTAGCTTGTACTATCTTCGTGGTTGAAAAAAATGATTATTTCAGCATTGTACTTGCTACAAACACGAGATAGTGACTGTTATCATCTAACATAATCAATGCAACTATACATATTATAGTTATTATTATATCGGCGTGTTAATAGTTTTCTGAGCTGCGATAGTATGACGAGCCATCAGAGGATAGTAGGAGCTACTGTTTTTTTTCCCTGTAGTCGAAATTCGGTACGACTATTCGTTAAAGCCGTAGATATGCGCCTTCAGATTTCTGACTGCAACTGACATCATCGTGAAGGTCTGTCAAGGCTCCCCTGAGCAGTTTTGATAACACCGTTGCTCGGTTGGAACTACGTTTTTTTCGTGATGGGAAAATTTGTAACTACAGGGAATTGCTTTTCAGTCACGATTGCATGATTATTCCTTTGTAAAGCTCCAATTGCATATTATGCAAGCAAACTGGGACCAATTACTCGACAGGCATAGAGATCACAATCAAATATGCCGACAAATTTGCGGACTGTATATTGATTGGAAAATGATGGCGCACGGGCAGAACGTCCATTGTACTCGTATGCGCCGACATTTTGCGAGTAACCAGTGTAATTGGGAAAATTATGGCGGATATATGCGTTGGTGTGTTAAGAGGTGAGGAGAAACTCCGAGAAACTTTCGTTTCACTGGGGTGCGTTATCGCGAATTTGAAGGAAACCTACGATTGGTTCCGTGACGATATCGCGCATTTGCCGAAACTGCCGAGTCTATCCGGATCCGTTGAGAGAACTCCGAGTGAAACTGAGCAATGAGTTTCGATCCGTGATTAAAAGCTCAGAACATGCTGACACAGAAACATAAACTTCATCGGCCTGACATTCCACGTGGCGATACAAGCCACTCTAGCACGGTACGTCGAGTTATTGTTAGTCGTAGAAATTGTACCTCTTCATTTGCAATCAATTTTCAATCCATACGTTTTATCAACAGCATGAATTTACAGAGCCTCGAGTTTAGAACGTTGCTCGTTACAAAAATGTACGCGAAAAGACAAGATTTCTGAAAAAATGAGCATGTTTGGAAATCTTTGAAACCTAAAAATCCAAATATAAGTAACTTTGCACCACGATCAAGATTACATTAACGAGTTCAGCGCAATGCTTTCATGCCTTGGATTTCAGGCTTCTTAATTCGGTCCTGCATACACCGAGCGTTTTGCTTGAAAAGCCGAACTCCGCTTCGCGCGAATTGTATCTTCTTCTGATGGTATGGTACTATCGATCTGGAATTACGTTCCTCTTGTGTTTCGTTGAATCTCCTTAGCGCAAGCTCCTAGTAAGTACAGAAATATCGATTTTACTATGTACAAACGTTAATTTCAGGGCAGGAAAGAGAAACTTAAGGTTTTCTTTCTTTACGTGTCTTTGAGGATCGAAAGGTAGATCGATCTCTCTCGCGACTTTGATTAATCTAGTCTTTTTTACCTGTCACGAAGAACACGGTTTGCCAAATTTCATCCGATACTCGTCAATACTTCAAAATGTCCCAACACATTAGTCTGAATCGTGGACAACGAGCAAAGCATCGTTTTCCTCTGAGGGGTAATAAGGCGCGCTATGACAACGAGATACATTTCGTCCACGGAGATTCGACGCCCCGAAGCGACGGGCGCTTCGATGGAGTGGTCAGATTTCAATCGAAGATCTGACCAGATGCGATTGGACGAGTTTACGCCTGGACGTCAAGTATCTTTTCGGTCCAAGCGACAGAGCAAGGGGTAGTGTATTGTCGTGTAGTTGGTGGGATCAGTAGCCGATAGGACGATGGAAAGAGCCGGTCCGGGTCGCGTTGGCGAATGTTACCGTATTGTATTCGACCCTACCTCCCACCACCGGTAAATGCAGCTGGAACACAACGTTACTGGCACAAACGGACGAATTCTCGCGCTTAGTATTACGAAGGGAACCGAAATGCTCGAGTATGTGTACGGACAAGGGCGTGCGCTGAACCTAGATAAAAGGTATTAGGATCCCGTTCAACATCCCGTTCTTCCCACGGTTATCTGGCTGTGCCGTGGTGGCAACGACGCCGAAGCCTATCCGAGCGTCTTCGTCCACGTAGGAAGAACATCAAGTTTCTCCCGAACCTAAGAGTGGTAGCGCATTGCTGCCCGACCCATTTGGAACCACCCCAACCCGGCCGAACATTGACGAGCTCCGACTACTTGCGTTGAACGTACTCTTTCACTTTACATCTCTCAAGAATTAACGGGTATTTTGTCAGGCACGGATGGGCTGGAGAAATCCGCCAACTTGGAGCTTTTCATTGAAAATGCGTCGCAATGTAAAACAAAACAAATCCGTTTGCCCAAATCTCCAATAAGTTCATTCTTACAGTTGGATAATAATCACCTTGTTGTCTGGCAATGAGAGAATCAAAACTTTCAGCCGTATACAACACGCGATCCTGATATATTTTCATCACAACCGCCATAGTGGTGATTCATCGTTCTCATATCGATGCTTCTACTAATTGCTGTGAAACGGAACTGGGAAACGAAAACAACACGGTTATCATTTTCTCTTTTACTTTCCGCGGCCCCCGTCACCTACTTCTTACCGAGCTTCGCAGTAACCGAACGAGAAAAAGATGGGGGTTCGAGTCACGCAGGACGAGGAGAAGTAGAAAAGAAAAGAAAATATATCGGTAAGGGTCGTTTATTGCTGATTCCAAACTGAGGGTGAAAACTGGCAGGAGGAGAGGATCACAGCGTTGAGAAGCTTCGTGCGAGAAATTCAGTGAATCACCTTAGAAATGGGAATGAAGAGTGTGCATTGGGTATGATTAATGTCTGTGACATAATATGTATATCATGGAAGTAAGTGAGATGCGCGTAGATGATAAACAGACTCGGAACATATTCGTTTCAGGGAACGATTCAAGACCCTTCCAGTTGTCGACTGTTGAGATGAGAAGGTCCGAAGTATCATTCCCCATAGAAATGGAACTGAAAATCAGCGTTATCGATGAGGAGGTGCTGAAGCGGAGTAGATCAAGAACAGCAAGAGGATGGAGAACAAATGAAAAGCAGAGTAGACGGTGCAACATGCGGATACAGGGGCAGGAGGGATTGTTTGAAGCCACGTCACTCCCCTCTCATTAATCAACTTTCTCACTATGGGGGTTTCGATTATTGGATATTTTAATCAAGATAATAGGTCAAGCTCCGCGATACGCCAAGCAAGGAGTAGCGTGTACGCTCGACACCTTCGAACAAAAGCCTTTCCTGGTTTTGAGTCATCTTCCCTCGCTGTGGCGAACATGTGGCTACATCGTTCGACCCAACACTCTAGATTCTCCTTAATTGCATCGTATTACTCGGCGTAATTGGTACGTGGCCAGTTCGAACAGGGGTTAGAAGGGTTGCATTTCAACAACTGTCTCTGCCGACATTGACCTCTTTCATTCACACGATTCTCGACACAACCGGTCGGAGATCTAACATGTGAGCAGGTCAGGAACGATTATGGACGCATATGTCATAGAATAAAATTGTTCTCGTCGCTCACTACAAGTGTTAGATATCAAATTCGAGTGAACTGGCTACGCACTAGTATGAGACAAATCTTCCAGAAGCGGTGAGACTGCTCGGATGTAGTTCCTTCACGGATTAAGAGGGTCATACCGTGTGAAAGCTCTTTCTTACGCTTCGTGTGAGATTTTTTTAGCGAACTAAGTAAAGATCCAACTGCAAAATTTTAACCACGTAGTTGTTAAAATTTGGAGCCTACTTTACAACGTTTTCAGCCCTAAATCGCCGCTCGTTGCTGAGGTACACGGCAACTTGGTCACTCATTTTCAGACAACGTTTTGTTTCGGTTATCACGATTGGGACTCGAGTCGAATTTGATACTCGATCGACTTCGAGTATCGGAAAATCACTTCGCCCGTATATTTACACTGTAATTGGATGAAATTCGTGCAGCTACGACAAAAAATTGGCTTTTTGAACTGATCACACGGGATGAGGCTCTTGAAGCCAACAATAATGGGAAGCAAAATGCAGTCGAATCGGTTATTAATTTCGGTTTGCCGTGGAGTCGCCGCGACGCTACGCGTCACGAGGTCGAAACGGAAAAGCGAAACCCAGCGAATAAATATTCAAGGTTGAGCGGAAAAAGTGGAAAATAAAACAACAATCAACCACAGGAAGGCCCGAACATTTCCCATCGGCGGAAACAAAGAAATTAGAAAAATTCTTTTCACTAGAACGACAGCGGGTTGACGGGGATGAATAATGCCTGAAATAAACGGTGTTATCTTTTCGTTCCACGCGTATAGCTTTCCGTTGGCAAGGGGAACATCGCGGTGGACAGGGTTACCCAGTTCCGGAATCGTCGGAAAGACCACGTCATCGCGCGGTTACGGTATACAGATACAGACACAGCGGCGCCCACACGTACGAATGCCACGCTAGGGTAGAGCATGAAAATACTTTTGTTGAGAAATTCGTGAGAAGTTGCGTTTCGGTGCTACTAGTCCGTGTAAGCGCGTAGTAGACTATTGCGATCGTATCTTTCATCGCTGGTAATACGAAATGCATTTGACGTTATTACAAAAATGAGAGAATTGCAAAGCGAAACGCTATTTCTGAAAACGTGATATTCCGTCCCATCTTGATATACACACGATGTCCATACGCCCGCACGGCAATTTGACACGCAACGCCAATTTACCAAGCGAATTAAGTCCAATTGAACCTAACAAACTTCACGTACGAGTCGCGATGTTCCTTTTACGGTGGCTGATTGCCACGTTTTACGAGACACAGAAATGCTGAATTTTCTGCGTGGCGAGTCGATAGTTTGCTGGAAGTATTCTCTTCCCTGCATACTGCTTTCATCGCATTGATACGTGTCGAAATGGGGACTTACCGCTCGGTTTTACTGAATTTTGAGGAAAACGTATAATAAAGTCCGCTACGTTGCTTCTATCGCGAATAGCCAGGTATACGGACGTAGTTATCGTACCGTTGGAGAAAAGAATCGAGTCAGTTGGGCGTTACAGTTCAACTACCAAGCTTCCTGGCGTCGCGATAAAAATGTAGGAAACGTAACAATTTCCACGAACTTTTCATCAGTTTTCTGTATTGTCTCGCCGACTACCGCAGTTTGAACTAGTTAGGAAGAAAAAGGAATTAATTCTTTTTCTCCGGTCACCCTGGCAGCGACGCGAAGATTTGCTCGGGGTGGAAGATGGCTCCCGCAAATTCTCGCTCACGGACGTGCAGTCATCGTTCCACGCCGTCTGCAGACCACCCCGGAATACGGCACCCACCTGACAAAAAAGTCCAAGGCGCCAGTTGTGTCTGATCAGTAATCAAGATGGTGGAGGTTCGATATAATCGGGAGAGGAGAAGAGATCGGAGGCTCGTTTATCATGAGAGGTGAATCTAGTTCGGGACTGTAATCAGCTACACTGGCACCCCTTCGCGCGCTAATAACGAGTTGCAACCCTTTCGAGGCCGGGCGTTGGTCGAGGCGAGGCAAGAATCGAGGGGATCGGAGGGAGTAATTGCCTACATAATCACACACGTTGCAGAAACTAACCCTCCGTGCTATGGGGATCGTGATGTCTATGCTCCGTGTCGGTCGTGCCTAGCTGCACAAGCTGGTCTGACTGACGAGTAAGCTAGTGATAAAAATATCGCCCAACGATCGACGATAAGCACGAGGCATCTGAGAATGTAGTTTTTGGCAACACTTTGCAAAACAAACTTTTATTTGCCCATGTGAAGGTTGTCATTCGGTCAAGTTGACATTCGCGAACATCGATGATCGGATTTGGAAAATGCGCCTTTCTAATGAGTTTCCACTATTTATTGCACAGAAATGTGAAAAAGTCCAGTTTCAGAGCAAGGCAATGCTTAAAACTTCAACTTTCGAAATGCGAAGTCCTCGGTAAAATAATCGTCACAGATATTGAAAAATCTTGTTCATCGTAATACAATAAAAAGGTGTACTGACGTATTATCGTTGCATGCTCATCGTGATGTCCTCATAAGAGGCGCGTTAGGTCAAGAATATCCAATTTTTATTGTTTGTACGTTCACGTGGATCATGCCCGATTCGTTTCAGATAAAGACCGGAAACACCCAAATATCACAAGAGAATATATCGTGTTTGCCCTAGGTATGCTATCTATTCGTTTCGCAAACGTTTTCGTTGGTATCTATGTGATCCTTTTTGCGGGGACAACTCTAACCATAACCGTTCCGTTATATTTCATTGGACCAGGAGATTCTTTCAAGTGTGCATTGATATTGACGAGGACCGAGTATTTGGACTCTGGTGATTTGCTTCAGGTACGAGCGCGCAACGTTGCATCCCAACTAAGCTTTGCCCGTTATATGCGCGATTCTTCAAAGTAAGATCTCCCAGTGGCAGGAAATCTAATCCCCGACTCCACCCTGGTGGAAGAGAATTGGGACGAGGCATTCGCGGAGTAGAGTCCAGTTTCCATAGTTTCTCGATCCGGTCTCTTGGGGTTCTGGTGGCTGGTGCGCAATACTAACGTCCACAACGGCGCCAGCATAGAGAACTAGGATCATGTGTGCGCGCAGTCGCATCGACGTAGCGATCAGATCATCGTACAGCATCATAATCAAACATTGGATAATTGATAATCTCTTTATGACCTGATGCGATACTCGGCTGCAGAGTCTCTGCATGGCTTTAAATGGACGTGCTCTTACTCAAGAGCAGCACTCCGGGTCGCCCTGGGCTACGAGAAGGGATCGAAGAGAAGGGTTGATGAACGGGGCTCGCACATCGCGGATGAACCACGTCGGCGATCGGCTGATGAAACATCAGTGTGCATGCGTTACGTGCTAGGCTGCTAATTGCCAACTATATCCGCAATCCCTTCCCCAATATTTACGCGTTCCAGCTACTATCGATACCATGGGCAAGTATACTTCAGCTATAGCTCCTGATTTTCCACTTTCGCAACTCAATTCTCAGTTTCTCAGAAAGAGACGAAGCTACTGTTGCTTGATTCGTTGCACGCACGCACTTGCTGTAAATGCTCGTCCGGCAGCATAGATTAGTAACTACGCCTTCTGTGCGATGAAACTGAATCTGTGCGGAAAAATTACGATAAAACCACCGTCACTAGCTTGTCTTTATTTTGTCAAAATAAAGAAAAATAGCAGGCAAGGACGAAAACAACTAAAATTTGAAACATTTACTAGTACACCAATAAAGACGGCACCAAAACAAAACCTGAAAGCCAACACAAAGCAACAAAATTCATACTTTTGCACTGTGTGCAGAGACGCTTACATTCATCCACCTATTGAAGACTGGTTACGATGTGGAGTTCGTAGAAAGTGGACTTGTGGAGTGGATTGTTTGGATTAGTTTCCATCATGCGTTTTGCCCGACCTATGTATGCATTTTTCGCGCTCTCCCTGGGCAAACGGATAATAAGCCTTTTTTAAAAACTGGTATGAATCAAAGAACAGTTTTTTCTTCAGAATTTTGATCTTAATTACTACTATGAGAATATTCAAAAATTATAAATACGAAGTTGAGAAAGAATTGATTGAAACATTTCTTATTCATGCTTTGAAATTAACACATCCAATTTGCCTGTTCGTTCCTCGCGCAGTATAAAAATATCCGTCAAATTTAACACCGAATTTGTGTTGACTTTTTTTTAAACACAAAATTAGTGTTGTTTCAACACATTCCGTGTATAATGATACAGTAACACAGCCCTATGTTAAGACTAACGCAAACCAATGTTAAAATTCTCTAGAATCGATTCGTTGAATTCCGCGCACTAAAGTGTTATTTGTAACATTTTGTACGTGTTATTCTGATCACCTGATAAGTATATATACGTAAGTGTCCTCTAAAAAAGGGTGGCCGACGTTAAAAGTAGCCCCGGACGCGCCGACGGAAGAATATTACAAATGCCATCCTACGATGAGAGTAAAGTTAAAGGTGCGCATAATACGTCGAGACATTCATTATGACATTGACCATAACGCTTTGAAAAGCACTGCAAATATAAGTGAAGTATTGGTTATTGGTCCCGAACATCAAAACATTGGGCCAACCTCAAAAGTGAATGAAAATACGTTAGATCGCGAAGCTAGGGTAATTATTGCCCAAATCAAATCCAACCGCACAATAGCTACCAAATGCAACGACAAAAAAATCTGAAAGTGAGGAGTGAACTAAAAGAAAAGAAGGGAAAGTATAGTCTTTGGTTTCCATGAGATACGGCAACTGTATCTACCCTTTTACCGCGCGAGTAATGACCAGCAGAGTCATATTTAACACACGCATGGTGTAAATTTAACCCATTTGTTGCCTTGACTTGAGAGTAACGTTTAAAGAGTGTTACTTTAGTATCAAGCAACACTTCTGTGCGTTGAAAAACGGACTGATCGAACAACACTTCGATTGTGTTAGATCAACACACTAAAATGTTAAATATGCTACACAAAAATTGCTACATTTGACACGATGACGGAAATTTTTTTCAGTAGGTTCTCCGTTTCGAATGGACAATTAGAATTGACGGGAGACTGACGGTAGCATAATAATGAGTTATAAACTACGAAGTATCTGTTTACTGCAAATATCTAGTGTTAGGTGGAGATCTGAGGTTTGGTCCGCAAGTAAGCGTATAGATATTTGATCTCGCAAAGTGGTAACTTCCGGAATTATTATCACCATTATCATATATATTGAGTTCAGCCGGGCTGGTGCGTAGCCTCGTGGCACGAGAACGCGCTAACACATTTGATTTAGCGCTAATAAATAACCATTATTGTGCCAACCAACCGCGTATGCCCAGAGTCGGTGCATGCATATATGTATGGGAGTGGGAGGCACGGGAGGTTGCGGGGCGGGGGAACCCCCGGGCTCTCGAGGGAGAGAAAATAGAATCGACGACGTAGTTTCCATTATTGTGCTCGATAGACGAGGCGAGAAGTGAGAGGATGGAGGATTCGATAAACGGATAGCGATGTTCGTCGCCTGATGATAATTTGCGGTGGAAACGCGCCAGGTGCTTCCACGCTCGTAAAAAATCACTTCCCTTTCGATTGATCGGAGAACAAAATTGAAAATCTCGTGATTCGGTATCGTCCAATTATACCCGACAAGTATCAAACGAATCGTCGATAATTCGACGTGATTTATCACCGTATTTGGCAGGACACCAAATCACATCCAATTCAATAACAGCTCTTCGATATGCCAGAATTTTCACGAATCTGTAAATCGTACCGAACCGGCCGAAACATTTATTCCAGAATATGATAAATTGTTTCTCATGAAAGTAAAGTTATGTTTCATCGAACGATATTCGACTGATGGGATAATCTTATTTATTCACTCGGAGAATAGAGAAAAATCGAAAACCGATTTGCACCTGAGTTTCCCAAAACTGGGATTTCAATTTTTTTTCCTGTTCGTAACCTGTGATAGTCGTTTGCAGTGAAAGAATTTTCGTTTGTGATCAAAATGCAAAACAGTTATAGGATTTTGAAAATCGACTCAAAAGTGAAAACTGCCAATTTCTGGGATAATCTCAATTATTATCCTGCCTTTGATTGGAAATCGCTTTCAGCCATCTCATGTACAATAATTGTCATTCGCAGTCGTTAGCAGTACGGCGATGTACGTTTGCTGTCACTGTTTGTAGATGCAGAATCAATCAATTGTTTCCTATTGTGCTCGTTTATGGTAGAGTGATTTTTTCATTTGTAATCGTTGGTGGTGGATAGAAGATGGCTTTTTCCGTTGTACGTTGTTTGAAGTAAAATGATTTTTGTTGTTGTTGCAGATGATTTTGTTTGTAGTCATTCCTAGTTGCTGAACAACTACATACAAACAAGAATCATTGTACTACGAATGACAAACAGCCAAAATAAGAAATAATTCATTTTGCGTAAATTAGAAAACAAAAAAACTACTAAACTCTGAACGACCACGAGCGATTTCGGATCGGAAGCAGAAAAAAGCTTCGGTCCTCTCGAAAATTGCGAGACTTACTCGCGGACAGATTTTCAAAATCCCACGCTTTTTTGGATTCTGGAAATGCACGAACATTTCTTGAGACTATAAAGGATTCCGAATGAGAAAAAAGTCTAGAATCGCGCTTTCAAAAAGTTATTCTTTCGACCACCATAACTTTTTTCATTTTACTTTACACAGTAAAAAAAATTCAGTCAAATTTAACACAAAAATTGGTCTTAACGACTTTTTTTTTTACACAGAATTAGTGTTATCTCAACACAGTCGGTGTGTAGCGAAAAAGTAGCACGCGGAGTATAAAATTGAAAATCTGAAAGGCAGAGTATAAAAATCATGTTTGAGACATTCTTTTCCGTGAGATTTCGCGTGCCAGGTTCACGCAGGTGAGATCAACGAGTTGCTGTGTTATAGCGCTTCCATCCTGCAGTGAGAACAAAAAGTATCCTCTTTGCTCGCTGCAAAGAGTGACGCGTTGTTTTTGGAAACGAAACCTTTCGAGTCTGTTCAAGTTCTGTTCCATCGAAATATGGAATTTGGATCTTCCTTGACATCGTCAGGGGAATTTGAGTGGCATGGTGTCCAATTGCATTGGCCACAAACAAGCCGCAGAACAGGCGAATGGCTGACTGGCGGTGGCTTGAACGGCACCAGTTGGCATTGCGCCGCAGATCCACGAGAGCCACGTCGGCTACGTGGCGGAGCTCAACCCTTCGCGGTTGGCTGTTCGTGGCTTTGACATCAAATTCCCGAACCGTGTTTTCATTCGCGGTTAAAAATATATTTTCATTTGCATATTCCATCATCGATTCAATGAAAAAGGGGACAGCAACCGCGACTTCTCATTATTTCGCTCATCGTGAAACTGATGGACAAGTATCTCCCAACGAAATGAGATTCGACAGCCTTCCTCGAATAATATCATTCGAATTACGCTCACTCGTTACTCCAATCGAACGCTCGTACCCTAACCGAAAGACAATACCCATCAACAAATGTAGTTAATTATCACGAAATTCTTGCTGCCACCAGTAACAAAACCTACGAAACTGTATAACAATTATTGATGCTACCGAAATACTCTATATTCGGCATAAAGTATACAATTCAGTCGCATTTGTGATATTTGATCACTCGTACGTTGAATGCCAGTTACGTCCAAACTACGTATTCTCAGCTTTCCGAGTGATTGTGAAAATCTGACATCATTGCAGAGTGAACGGTAGAAAACTACTCAACTTTGTAGTACAGAGACCCTATTTAGTTGCACGGAATGAAAATGTGAACATTCAATCAAATATGGTTTATAATTTATGGGTGCAAATTCGCAGATTATAATCAGATTATAATTGTCAAAGCTCGAAGCTTTGCAGCTTACGAATTTCAATTCATGGAGTCGAGCAGCTTAAAATAATATATCCGTACCTATAGTTGGGCATTTTGAGAATTTTCGGAATGTATAATGGGCCAGATTGAATTTCAACTTCCATAAAGTGGAGCTACTTAATATCATTAAATGCCTAATACCCATTTAAAGTACAACACAACACGAGATTTCCGATACCCAAAATTGAAACTCTCCAAGCTCTTAATGTTTGAAATTGAGCAGCTCGGGATTTTTAATAGTATTAGTAAACAAACGCAATGTCGAGCAGCCACTACGTGAACTAATTTTTATTTATCCAATTTATCCAATTTTTGAAGGCAGTGACACTTCGATTAGCCATTCAATCCTGTTTTTCAAGAGGATAATTTCCATTAACAATTGAATTTATTTTTTCAACGGGAGAAATAATCAATCGCGGAATTAATCTTTTCAATGAAAAACACACCCATTAAACAATTGAATTTGATGAATAGCTGTATTGTTTTTTGATCAAAATTTTCAGAGCTTTGGAATACATCGCTGCAGAGTTAGTATTCCCTATAGTTCAGTTGGCGTTGTGAAAGATGCTAAATTATCGATTGTTGTTGATTGATGGAATTTTATCACTTCGAATTGCATCGCGTTACAGTAATGTTCGCGCGATTCTTTGTCAGCCTAGAAGAATGAGTAGGTCTAAATCAATTTGTTTCACCGTTCTCAAGTTAACTGTTACTAAAATACGCGCATGGAAATACACGATATTCTAATAGACTGAATCATTCGACTCGATAAAAAATGATCAAAGAAGTGAAACAAGCAAAGGAGTAGAAGGACGATGTATTTCGACGATAGTTTGCAGCGGAACCAACGATGTGTGTACGTAAACAATAAACTGGAAAAAGGTTGATTCTGTTCGGATTTTATCGTCCGTATCGTTCAGATTTATCTGATCGAATTGGCTATCGTGTGGCTCTTCGTACTGTTTTTTGTGTCTTCGAATAGAGTCCACACCCACATGCGCCAACGTTACGACTACACGCGAGCGTCTAGTCCTGGCTCGAACGTGGCGTGGGGTAGGTGGGGCGCGTGCGATTTGGGGAGGACAAAGATAAGGCGAGTTCTCGGAGAAGAAGAGATGAAGACCGTAGAGATGATATAAGAGAACAGCGCCGTTTCGGGAAACGACGTTGTTTTCTTCGTCGTTGTAATATTGGCGAGCAGCATCTCGGATGTTTCGGGGTATGATTGGTGGTCTAAGGACTACCTTCCAACTTCGTCCCTTCCATCTCTCGCCGGTCCCTGTTGGCGGTGTGTGACTTTTAGTGACCCCGGTGACCAGGCGGCGCGAGTTGCGATCGGAGGTCGCGACATGATTCAATCTTTGGTCGCGATGCCCCGGTCCGCTGTCCCGCCAGTTTCTCTTCGAATCTTGCAGTTCATCCGCTTCTCCCAGTTTCCCTCTCCGCTCATCTCAACGTCTCTCTTTCGTAGAATTTGTCCCCCTTCTTGCCATTGCTATTCTCTCAAATTCCATCATCATATCTGTTAGCAACTAGAATATTTCAAGGTTCCTTTCCGTTTTACCCCACCTGCCCAGGAACGCTCCAAAAGGATTGAAAATTGCCTAACCGACCTTGAGAAACTAAGTGGCAGTGGTGTATAAAAAATGAAAGATTATAAAGTTCAATAAAAAAATTGTTTCTTACCTTCTCCGTCCTATTACTAATTGTAATGACTGTACAATGCATTTTTGGTATATTATTACTATCATTATTATTATTTGGTTGGAAGGGGGTACAACGGAAAATAGTCCACATCAATTTCAATAATCGATGAGATGGCTCAGGTTTGTAAAATGTGCCAAACGACGAAATCCAGTTGATTCTTTCTATTAAGGGGCTATTCTGGTCTTGAAGCATAGATTTTGAGCGTTTTGTCGTCCAAAATTTTTTAAGCATTCTTTTCTTCACAAGATATTTACTGAAATTTCGAAAATATAAGAAGAAATTTCCAAAAAATATATTATTATTAAGAAAGTTCGTAAAGTGGTCGGTGAAAGAAAGTGTTGTAATTGACGCGATTGCAGCCTTTTGGTCGTCTGAAAAAAAGTCTAAAAAAATATTTCTAATTAGTGAGAATGTTGTTTTGGTCCCTACTTCATGAGAGAAAACAAAGGAAAATTTTTGCCGCAACATGGCAATTGCCTGAAAAAGGCATTTTTGCTTATTTTTTATAATTTTTAATGTTTGGAAAATATTTAAAAGAATAACGTTGATACAAAAATGACCAGGAAAATGGAAGTTATATATTAAATGTTGGTACAGAATTTGAAGTAGATTGGTCGAATAGAACTTGAGATATCACGTGAACCATATTGAAAAATGTAGTTTTGAGAAAATCCCGTTAAAAGATTTGAACAAGTTTCGGGCAGCAGCGATAAGTCAGAATGCAAAAAACAAATTAATTTTCTCACATTCCGGCCCAGTGTGCGCCCTCTATCTCGCTCAAGTGTACAATTTCCGAAAAAGCTACGAGCGATCTCGTTGATCAGACAAGCAATCGGGAGACAGATATGAAAATGTTTACGTTGTTCGAGCCAGATTTCTCTATAGGCCGAGTGATTTTTTGCTTCTTCACGGGTCGCGTATCAACAATGGAGAATTCGTGACGAGATGAACGATGTCGCGTCACGCCGAAGATGAAATGAGCAAAGATGATTGAAGAGGGTGTGTGCCGATAGGACGCTTCGGTTTGAGATCAGCGACAATATTGGCCCGGCTTATAGGTAGGTACGAGGTGTGTTTTGTTTAGGTGCGGCGAGATTGTCCCGAGGAACGAGCGGATGTGTACGTTGTTTGACGCGGATCAGCGGCTTTGAGAGGAACGACAATTGATAATGTCCCGTGTACGGTCAAACGCTAGATACCACGGTACACGCCGCGAGCCTTAGATAATGCCATGGCATATGAACCACGCGAGCGCGTATCCACGCTAAATACGAGCGTATGCTCGGACAGATGGACGGACGGAAGGAAAACTGCGGGCACCTTTGAGCGATGTAATTCATCCTTGTGAATAACTGGATGGCGTGTTGAGTCGCATTTGCCACGTGCTCATGGCACTACTAGTCCCGTTCACGGTGCGTCCTTCCTTCGAAAAACGTATAAACATCGCAACGCGACTTGACGCGCCACATGATAAATAGTTCCATTGGAATTCGTAGAATAAAAGTTAGATTTTGGTGACTCAAAAATCAAATTGTATCGTATCATCGTATCACGTACAATTCGCAGCATCCTTTTAACCCATCGAGACCCGAGCAAAAACTGGGCTGGGTATTATTAAGCTAACTATGTCATTCAAAGGCAAATGGGAGAACAGAAATACCCTCGTTTTTTCTATTGTCATTTGCATATGTTTGTGAAAATTACCTGAACAAATTATGATAAAAATTGTTATTTTGAAAAACTGATTGCACCACTCGGTTCTATGAGAGAAATGATGGCGAAAACCTGCTTCTCCATGATTTCCATATTTCAGGAATGCAATTTTTTATAGTCGTTTTATCCCAACAATTTGAACTTTGAATAATTTTGTACAAATAAATGCAAATTACAAGACAAAAAACACGGGTATTTTTTCCATTTGCCTATGAATGGCAGAGTTAGTGTGATGCTATCTAGCCTAGTTTTGGCTCAGGTTTATTGGGCCTTTTCATGTAAACTGGGAAACTCGTTGTCTCACGCCGATGTTATATGAAAAAGTATAGATTATTATATATTGCGTAATTAACTTCAAAAAATAATTACCTAATCTGTCTGTGCTCAGCATACGATATCCATTAGAATTGATTTCATTATACCAAAAACGTTTTCATAATACTGGGCAACTACTTTTTTTAGTGCTGCGAAAACGTCGCTCCTCGAAACCGGCGCCACAACCTGACAGTCCTCTGATAAGAA
Source organism: Arge pagana (assembly GCA_963969455.1). Classification (NCBI taxonomy): domain Eukaryota; kingdom Metazoa; phylum Arthropoda; class Insecta; order Hymenoptera; family Argidae; genus Arge; species Arge pagana. The sequence goes on along the minus strand of OZ018310.1, from coordinate 15,540,765 downwards.
TTATTTTTCATTCATTCGTATGTATTTTTTTATCCCTTAGAAATTTCATTTTGTAATAATATATGAATATTATCTAGTTACAGCAAAATGAAAAATAATTCAATTACACATATTCTTCGTGCTTGGCATCAAGAAAAAAAAATCTCTTCATTAAAGAGATTTTATAAAGACAACAGAAAAACGAGCGAAAAATATATGAGCGTAACTTTATTGCTTGATCACCAAATTGATAGACTCCAAAGCTTGTGAAAATGAAAAAAGATTTAATTTTGCTACTAGTTTCTGTCTCATCTGAATCCAACGAACGTACTGGCTCTACGACACTGATTCAGAAGTCAAATCCGCGTGGTTTTCATGTCGTAGCAATTTTGTATTCCGCGTAAATTTTGACTCGTCGTATTTTATCCAGTCGAGATGCGCGATTTAAACGAAGATTGGCAAACTTCCAATAATATCGTAACGGCAAATTTAACGGTCAATGTCTCCTAACGATGATAATAAAATTTGACAAGAATAACCTGTTCGCGAAGCAGAAATAAACTTTGAGCTAGTCTATGGCCACTTTTCACCGAACGCAACTGACGAAGTAACTGGAACTCAACTTTGGTTCGACTTCGTGGCAACTTTTTCACGTGCCTGCTCACACCGAATGCAATTTGTTGCAATTATATTCCGCGCTACCAGGAATTCTTTGAAAATAACGCGAATTATCGAGTTACCAGTCGCTGACCGCCGGTTGAATTCTGCGCCTATCTAAATATAGGGGCGAAGACCAGCGGGTATTCGACCTGACGTCTATAGCGCGAACGATTTCGGAAATAGTAATTCTGATTTTAAATTCAACGGTGAACAATGAATCCAATGGGAAGTGGATTTTTCTGAGTCGCGTCGAATCGAGGTAATGGCAGATTAGGGTGACATGCTTTGCGGAGAGTCTACGAAGCTCAGCGATTATTAAGCGCTGCTGATTCGAAATGCGAACGGTAGATGCGTGCTCTCGAGTGTGAAAAATTGAAAAATTCCCAGCATGCGCGTTTCGCATCACTCGGATATTCGTTGCATCGATATTTTTGCCAAGACCGATACGGAAGTCGCCCGGTGAATTATGGGCTGCAATGACAAACTATGGAATTCATGGTTGCGCGAGCCAATAAGTAATCTGTTGGTCCCCGCATCGCGATAAAAATCCACCGGTTGCTCCCTTCAGCCGAACGTGGGATGGCCGGGATCGGGGGGAGCGCTGCGAGTCTCCGCAATTGAAAAAAGAGAAGGTCGAGGTTACGATTGGGTAAAACGATGGGCGGCAACAAAATACTGAGACATAACCTGGAATTCGGTATGCATTAGTTTGGCCGAGGCGCGTATATTCCGGGGAATCGCTCTCCGCGAATCCAATGCATTTTTATGGGATCAGAAGCTAAAATTTATTAGGGTACCAGCCGTTTTCCTGCCGGCTCGTTCGCTCCTTCGAGATATTCGAGATATAACCTGAAAGCGAGCTAGAATATCAAAACACATAAATTTACAAATTCCGAACGAGTACGGCTGCATATGTAGAGAGTTGCTAGGCGAGAAGGTTGGAAAGAGGACCGACAGCGTTCGTCTAGTTCTTCTTCCACCCCACGTCTGCACCATCCTTCTCTGGCATCTCTATTCCTTTTTCTTTCATTCCCAAATGCTATTATCCATATGCCACGTGTCGGCGAGAGATCGAAATGATTCTGAAACTTTTTTATCGCGAAAGAAATAATATCGCGCGACTCTATGTTTTCAAATCTAATTCATGTTTTCAAATTTAAGTTTCAAGGGGCCATGGCAAAAAGAAGAACAGTGTTCAATTTCTCTAATGAACAATTGATATGGAAATCTATTAATAATTAGTAAATAAATTGATAATCAATAAATGAGCAATTAAATAATTATTTGAGACGAGATTCGATCGAACGACTGTGGATGTACCATGGCTGAAGGACGTCTAGCACGAGAGCCCAACGTTTTATCGCGGATCGTCGTTTCGCCCGATTAATCCGCTACCACATCGCTCAACGGATGAGTATGAAAAAGGTGTGGAGTACGAAGCGCAATCTGTGACAAATGGTAGTTCATACTTAATTCGATATTACATTTTAGGATGTCACGAGATTCCACCAGACCGGAATTGTACCGCAGCACGCGCTACTTCGGAGTTCCCAAACAAATTATTTATGTATTATTTAGGCAAGCATAAATAGTGGTTGTTTGTTGGAAACGTTCATCAGAAACGTACAGATATAGCTTAGACGGAAGTTTCACGAGTGTGCACATGGATTTGGTTTCATGATTTGTCTGTACAGTATGAAGGACACAAATAATTGTGATACGAGGATTAAAATATGGAATGATTACACAGGTTTGCGATGAACATCCTTTTTCGAATACTACCACACGTAACATACAGATTTTGACTCGCTCGTTCCAAATATAAACTTCATTCTCACGGATCACGTCATCATATTTTGTTCTCTCACAAGTACGTACCGTTTCCGCAATATTTGATTTAAAAATAATACTAAAATAGTCATATTATTTCTTAACATTCGACAAACTCTAGCAATACCTTCATGTTACAAGGGTTAATTTATTTTGCACACCTTCTGTGCAACGGTTAATTTATTTAACTCCCTTTGATGTCCCCAAAACAAGTAGGATGTATCCATCTCTCTCTGATACACCAATGCGCACGCTGCTTGACCGCAGACATTTTCTTTCGTCAAAGATACGTTGCATTCATGTATGTTGACACAGACAAGTTATCTCATCTCAATTTGAATGGAATAATTTGAAGAAAAATGAAAATGTACGATTTTTCTCGTCAGTAATCGCAGACTTTTCGTTCGTACGTATTATTTTGTGGATCTACTAGATGTTGTGACGTGGTGTATTACCGCTGTACAGAGTTTTAGATTACGTTTGGGACCATTGAAACGAACGTCAACACCTCAGTAAAACATCTCAGTAAAAACAGAATTATTTCGCAGTATCGTGTTCGTTTTGCTTTTTGGCGTGGTCCGGAATGAGATGTGAAAATCTATCTTGTACAAACAATAAATATGTTTATTGTTCAGCACCAAAAAATCGAGTAGCCATGTCATTTGGAAGATGAAACTCGATCGTCTCATTTTTCCGATCTGGTTATCAAGTCTGCTCGCGTACCAAAACATATCTCCTCTGCTCTCCAAGAGCAGCTCAGTATTCGTAACAAATGATTTATGGACAGCGATGATGGAACGTCGAATGGTCTCGTTGCGGTTTTCTTTCCCTTCAATTGAAGTCGATTGTGCGCTGCACCCAGTAGAGTTGGTTGAAGATACCGGCTTTGATAAAAACAGGGACGGCATTCATACCATCGTATCGTCTCCATTTCCTCGTTTTATTCCAGCTTCTTTGGGGACTGGATTTCATATGACGGGAATTTGCGACCTCTATCAACGCAAATCGCGTTGAAAAGAGCCTTCGCGATGCGACAATCCAAGGAACACGATGGAGCGGAGTTGATCCGTCCCACATCCCTGGGGTTGGATGTCTCATCTGTATACACCATCTCACCCCCCGACACAGACACGCGGCCGAGTCCTACAGGTCCCGCGTGACATTATTATCGTTACCGTTAATTTTATTATTATTAGTTTTGCAAACCACGACAACGGTTTCCCTTTTGGTAATCCGCGCTCGTTTTCCATTTTTAATTGAATAACGCAACACGGGCATCCCGGATCCCGACCATGTTGTTTTTTTTGTTGTTGATAAATTTCCATCATAAAATTAATGATAACATTTTTTCAAATGTTAAGTGAGCAATTTTGAATAAATTTTCAACTGCCATAGAAACGACCGAACCTCGGAGCGGTTTCCACATGGAGCATCGGTGAAAAATGGCAGCCCTTCGAGGACCTCGGATCAATGACCAACATTACGCGGTTTAATACAATCGCGATTCCCGTCGCGATGGGATACCTGATGCTTAGTTTCACAGCGAACCGATACATCGTTGAAACGAGTAGATCGATTGGTAGGAATGAAACTTTTCCTCGTAAATAATTGAATAATCTATCGACGCGCCGATCAGGGTGCAACGCCGCGGCGTTGTAAAAATCGTGCTACACCTCCCGATGTACGTGATCCGATGAAGAGATAACGTTTGTTAATCGTGATATATCGGATGACGTATTAAAAGCCAAAAGGGCATACATATTCACAGCGGTGTTTGTGTTTATCAGATTGGCCAGCCTGTCGGCCTGGAGAATCTTGGCGCGCGTTGTAAACCTGTCAGGCGTTGATGGATTATGTTGCGGGAAAGAGGTTACGTGGCAGTCAACTTTACTGCCGCACGGCGTGGCGTCCCGCGAACTCGTACATCCTGTCCACCGATGGGAGGGGTAATTTGAATTTAATAAGGGGTTAAATTACAATTTATTTCACCACGTCGAATCGCTTTTCTTACAAGTGTGTCCATGCAACGCCGATCCGCGCGGAGATTCGCCAACGAGTACCCGACATCCGCTCTCTCGCGTCCAGGCTTCAGTTTCTAGTCCGAACGAGGGTCCACCGCTGCGAGTACGCGGCATTTGGATTTGGAATCCCGCGAAACGCGATCGGTGGTAGGTATTTAAGAGGCGAGAATAAGGCGACAGGCTGGCGTCAATTTTGTCGTATTATTAAAAAAATTTAAAGGATAATTAGCAGCGGGTATATTTACGAAGTATTGTACGATACTGGGAACTTTTGAATGGTGACGAATCGTATCCATCAGAGTTATAAACCCTCGTAAATATAATCCTCTTCGTCCATATAGCAAACGGCCCGACGGCCCTCTTCAAATATGTGGGGAGGTACGCGGTTTACTCATCCTAGTTCGCATTTTCCTCTCGTGCAGTTGGCTGCATCCCGGATTTATCCGCACACTTCCAAGTACACAATGCTTTCGAATGAAAAATAGCATTTGTTTGAACTGCTCCCGACATTCATTTTTCATAGCACGTCAACCAAGCACATTCGCCGCGACGCTCGCAGCGAGAGCGATCAGAAGACAACGTACTACGATAATACTCAATAGCGTTCGAAGTATCATCAGGGAACCAGATTCGCTCGGAGCCCCTGCTCGATTTCATTCGATACTTCGGTTGGAAAAAAGAACACTCGGTGCCTTCCGGCGTCGCGATAGCGTCCGTCACCTCGAGAGTACGCGGCATCGTACATAGGAGGGCGAGGGGGCGGAGGAGCGGAAGCGTTGGAGGTGGGATAGCAGCGACAGGGAAAGAAAGAGAGGGAGAGAGAGAGAGAGAAGACAAAAGGAACGAGTACCTTTCCGCAACCCCAAGAGTATACACACCCCTGGCCATCCTTATTCGAGGACGGACAGGTCGAGCGGAGGGTAGGCATCGAACCGTAGTAACTGGCGGCTCTAGAGGGAGCAGTTAAACTCCACCGCCCGGACGGTGCGGAGCGGCGGCACGGTACCGTACCAAACCTCGACTCGGAACTGCTTGGTCCGTAGCTGTGCGGCGTACCATTCGCACCCTGATATACGGCCACCTATTCTACCCTGCTGATTCCAATGCCAACTTCAACGGGTAGGCGGTACGGTATACGTTGGCGCTATAGGTACTAGACGTATACTACAGGTTCTACACCCTTCTGCCCATCTAGCCAGCCACCCTCGACCCTCCGGCACCAGCCAGTAGCCAGTCACCTCGAGCCTTCTCTTCTTATACACGTACCACGGACTTTCCCAACTCTATACTAGACCATACCTCTCGACAACTCCCCCCCCCCCCCCCTCCCTCTGTACCTAACGTTTCGTCCAGAAAGACTGCGTTTCCTCCTTTCTACCTGTCTGGTAACGCTGGTAACGGTTCCGGCTAATCGATACTCGATGCTACACGTTATTTCCATTTCATTCGATAACAATTGGCAGCTATGTCTCTTTCTCTCTCTCCCTCTCTCTCTCTGTTTCCCTCTCTCCGTCTGCCTGCATGCACGCAACACCTTCGCGGGCGAGTGTCGATTTCAAAGTATATGCGACCCAACGACGCCATATAATAACCGAGCGTGCCACGACGTGACCGACCGGAACACGCGATGCAACGGACGGTGACGATTCAAAAGGACTAGACGTACGCGAAACACTCTTCTAACTTGCTTGCATCGGGTCATGCCAGTTCTGCGTGTATGCTTCTCTCTCGCAAAATCTCTATCTAAAGATGAGTCTCAATTAGTTGGAATCTTACGTAGCGGGAATAATTGAATTTGACCAACCGAGTCAAAGTTCAAACTTAATGATAATGATTTCAAATTACCGAAGTCTTCGTTAGATCTTCGTACAATCGAACGACTATCAATAGATTGTGCCATCCTTTTTGATGTATTTCATAATAAATTTTTCTTTCTAGCCAGATAGACAGAAATCGCTTTACGTGATTTGATCCTGCGATGATTTCCTGGAAATTTGCGATTGCAGTATTACGCCAGGGTTCTGAACTACGAATCCAAATCGGCAACTCTTTCAGCTGGGTATATGAAAAACTGTTTAAGTCTGCGCAACTTGGCCGGATTTTCAAAAAACATTCTTGAATCGGTGTTGCGGGATGATAAAATATGGGTACTTTTGCATAGCATGTACGACCATTTTGCGATCGACGCGCTCCAAATGGATGAGCGTGCGGCTCGCTCGTGCATGGAATGTATCGGTAGGATAATCGATCTGGCACAAATTTGAAACACGTTTTGCTAGGCAACAAAGAAATGTATGTTGGGCCCCTCAAAAATGTGGTGCAAACAGTTTTCTGCTCTGTTCCTGAAAATATGATAAATTTGATGTATTTGCCTATTCTCAAGATGTCGTACGATAACCGGAGCATAATGGACCACGCTAAGAAATTAGGTAAAAAAACGAAATAAGTCGTAAAGGCTCTGTTCGAGTAGAATTAAAGTAAACAGATTAATTAAGACGAAGAAAAACATTTGAAACATTAAAAATAACTTCGTAAGAATTATGTAAAAATAATTCTTTTCGATCATTTTTTAGAGGGAACCCGTTATGCCCCATACGACAATCTTTTTCCCAGAGTTTCACCAAAATGGCGATGAATTTGTTCACGATACAATAAAATTAAACTTATCTAATGGCCGAAGGGCACGACAGGTAATCACTGACTCAGAGTGGCTGTCGTGCCCCACCCCCTCTCAATAGATGCGAAGAACATCGTGAAATACTGATTTTGTTGTCGAAACTTGTTTGATATCACGATTGAAATATGCGAATCGAACTGCGAACGACAATTTGCGGAAGCATTCGTTTCCCGCCCACAAAATCCGACCTCGATCATCCACTTTCACGTGCAGTAGGTAGAAGTGCTCTTGACTTCTTATTTTCATGAATTGTAAGACCATTACAGTCGAATTCGATCAGATATCGCGTGGCGCATTTCTTTCCGTGACATTAGATTCGATACGTCGAGGTTGAAGAGTCTTCGCGGTTAAACTTCTTCAGCGGCGAGGTCACCCTCGAGGAAGAGAGCTGCGATATATTGCCTTGGTATCACCGGAATGAGATCATTTATTGCATTAAGACGCAATGTCGCCATCAACGAGGGGTCCTACGCATCGCGGCTCACGACTCGCGGAAAATCGGGGCTGAGCATTTGGAAGGTTGCAGATAAGAAAATGCCTACGTTACGCGTATATATCTGTATGCATGTGCTCCGCCGGATACAAACGCGCGCGTGTTCGTGTTCCGTATTTCTGTTGCGCGCTCTGCCGTCCTCCGTTGCCTAGCTTTCAGGAGGCGACGTCGAGCACCGGCGGCATTCAGATTCCCTTCAAAACTTAATTGTTGGTATTTATCAAGTGGTACCGGCTCAATTTGGCCCAAACGGACGTTATACCTACGACGGTCGCGTCAGCTTTTCCGTTGCCAGAGCGAAAGAAGGAAAAGAATACGCGAGTCCATCGATGAAACCGATCAGATTGGTCTTCCCGTAAAAACTTGACTGGAGACCGGAAATACGAGGGTTTTTTCTAGCCTTGTATTCAGATATAAACCGGAGGAATTTCGCAACGCCGTATTTCGCGTCTTACCTACCCTGCTTCGTCCGTTTACAGGTGGACGAACGAGGGACAGGAGGCAGCTGTACGCCCCGCGATCTCTAAACTACCCCCTTCCTCGCCCCCTCGGAATCGTGACCCCAGAGGCCCTCGCGAACAACGGTGCCCCTTCCCGCGGACCGGAGCAGGCGGTCCGTGAAGGAACTGCAAGGCGTAAATCTGAAAGTTGGCTAAACTGTCTGCCCTCCCTGTCTCTGGCTCCGCGACCCTGGATCCACGGCAACGGGCGACCCACGCTATTCAACGTTGTCCCGAGCCGCGACGACCCCGTATTCCCCGTGGCATGAAAATTGGAAATTTTTTATTACCGCTTCGTTTCCATTTTACACCGAATCAGTTTTCCGAGGCGACTGATTCCATTCATCCTTTCAATCTGATTTACATTCTACCTCCGCAGCGAATCAATCTCGATTCCCAATAATTTTTTTCTCCCCGGATCGCAACAGAAATGAAATTTCTCTTACGATTAGTAAAATTCTTCATTTTCTCAGGAGTCTCGTTCGTTTGCAATTTTTCGCCAAATTTTTCGCCAAATTTGTCGCCAAATTTATCGTCAAATTTATCGCCAAATTTGTCGCTCCCCGGATTCGATACGACGACGGAGAACGCGAGCTTTTTCCCGTATTCGTTTGGCAATTGCCGGATGTTGGGTAAAATGCGATCGGATTTCCGCGCATCAAATCGAAAGTCGTCGATGCTGGATGACGAAAGACGAGATTCCGCCTCGCGAAGATCGTGCGGTGGTCGGAGAAAGTGGGTGCTGCGGAATCAACGTCCCACGGAGCCGCTACGTTTTTCGCAGCTGCTCGACGAGGAGGGAGTCGATGATGATCGATAATCGCGAGCGGATCTGCGAGTATTTTAAATTCGAACATTTCCCGCCTATAGAAATGCTAGAAAGGGTGAAACTCGCGTGAAATTTATTCCCGCGTTCGTATACGGAGAGAATACCAGTCGGGTTTCAATTATCCAGTTTTCCCAGGATTCCACGCTAAAGCCAACTAATTTAAGGGAATTTTGATTTTCAATAAGAGCGACGCCGCCAACCTCGTTGGGGTTAGCGCTTCTACCTACAACTACGAATGAAAGAGGCGCGCGTAGAAGGGCGGGAGGGTGGCGAGACAAGGCGAGAGGAGAGGCGCGAGAGGGAGCGAGCACCGCGGCGAGAATAATCCGAGACCGAGGGCGAGAGGAAAGTACAGCGGAGTTTGAATATGCATGACGCATGGGCACTAAAGCTCCCCGTTCCCGTTCCCGTTTCCATCCCCGTCTCTCTGTCCCTCGCCCCCGCCTCGCCCTCGTATGTAAATACATGGAACCGCAGTCGAGGCAGCGCCGATATCTGCATAGGCAGTCGAACATAATTGTCTGATTTTTGTCCTCTATCTGAACTACTGATATTTATATTTACTTGATTATCATTGGCCGACGACCAAATGGAATCGGTAATTCGCTTCGATCCCGTAAATTAGCGCTTCGCTTATTCCGAAAGGTGGGTACTTTTCGAGATGAAAATTAATTCGCCCGGATGAAGTCTCGATCGCCGCGGATGTGCGAACATCGGTGAAATAAATAAGAGATTACACGGATCGATAAATCGTTGGAATAGCAAAGCGTCGGGTTCAAATTGTCTGGCGCTTTCCGAACGGGAAGAAAAAAACCGTGCGATTGAATGAAATCTAGCTGACTAGGCAAACCTTTGAATCGCGAGCGTTCGAACTCGACAACAGCTTTGTGAACGAAATCGGATAAAATTGGTAGAATGAGACGCGAACCTGATATCAAAAGATCAACGAGCCGCTGGGCAAGGAATGGAATCGGCATTGTAAGTTTTTTCCTGGTAAAAGATGCGTCCCGTTTTCCCACCGCACAAAAGCGTGTTTGCGATCGTTCGGAACGAAATTGTTCGTCGATTGAACACCGTCAGGAAATCGGTGCCAGTCGACTTTCAGTGAAAAAAGTGTCACGGAAATTGGACATTTTAATTTATGCGCTACATTAGCTTGTTCCGTCGACTGATTCGTCGATTGAGATTATGGACACCGTAACAGATTCGCGTACCTAATTAATGCAACGAGCAGAATATCGAGAAAATTCAATCAAGTTCGAGCGTTTTGGGCAATTTTAGTTCGGCAGACCAGAAATCATCCATCAATCGCGACACAGCGTTACCGAGAATCGTACTACGAATAATACGAATTTATTCCAGATTCAGAGAAGTTGCTTGTCCGGCAGTTGTATCCCTCCGAACTCCGTTATCGCAATACATACAGAACGTCCAAAAAGTGCCGCAAACAAAAGCGGTCAAATATTTCGGAAAGACGGCATCGAATGAGAAGACCAAAAAATAGGGATAAAATATTCTTACAAGAAGTATTTAACTGTACCAACGCCTACCATCCCAAGGGCAGGGGTGGGGGTAAATTTTTTTTTCTTAAACGGGACCACCCATTTTTTCTTAAACGGGACCACCCATTTTTTCTTAAACGGGACCACCCATTTTTTCTTAAACGGGCCCACCCATTTTTTCCCGCAGGTTCGGATTCTTTACGAAAAACTGCGTTACTTTCTTCCATTCGGCGTAGGCAGCGCTGTATTCGTGAAAAAATGGAAATCCCGATACGGTCGAATATTTCGGATTGGAAATGTCGCACCGAGGAGCAAAAAAATAGGGGTCAAATATTTTTCAAAGAAGTAATCAACTCACCAATCCTCTGATTGGAGATAACTCTGATTTTTTAACGTGACCATTCAGTTTATTGCGGATTCGGACTCTTTTTGAAAAAAAATACGTAATAAATATCAGAAATAATTTTTGTATGCGGCGGAGATGGCACTGTACTCGTCAAATGTGACGAAAAGAGAGAGGGATTGGTACGGTTAAATACTTCTTTCGAAAATATGCTACCCCTATTTTTCGGTTTTCTGACTCGATGTTTTCTTTCCGAAATATTTGACCGTTCCGAAACTTTTGCGACGCTCTGTATATATATTATTTATGTTTGTTCGACTCCGACAAGTCAAACACGACGGGGAGAATGAATTTTCGATTCATCAGATAGTTTTTTGTTAACATCTTTTCCTCCAACCTCTCGCGTTTGTAGTAGACCCAATTTCCTGTCAGCAACAGAAGTATCTTTTTGCATTCTTTATTGCATCTTCATTGCATCTTTATCCGTCGTAATTGTAGTATTTTTCAATTTCGCGAAGTACCGTTTGGTCATTCGAAAACTGTAATAATACCACGAGTAAGTGTCTTCCTTATCGAATTCCGCGAATTTATACATAATTTGCAGTTGAAATTGGAATCGTTTGCTCGCTTGGGCAAAAAGTTTTGAAATAAATCGATAAAACGGTGAAAAAATAATTATCCTGCTATTATCGCCTGGGAGATTTATTCAAATAAAACGAAGAGTCGAACATCAATTATCGGTCAACCGCTCAGTTATTAAAAATTCGTTAAACGGGCGCGGGCAAATCATTTGCACGTGGGAATTTTTCAGCGTTTCGATTTTATTCGTTTTAATAACGCGGGTGTAAACATAGCGAATGGAAGAATTATTCGATCATACGGTAAAGTTCTCGCGAATACGTTCGAAATGGACGACGCGATAGATATCGCTATAGAACACAGTTGGAAATACACGGTGTACGATAGACATAACGACAACATTATAGACACGTTAATTTCCTGTGACGTCGCTCCGGTGCCTAGGATAACAGAACATCGAACGATGAGGTGGTTTCGTGTCCAACGTTCTCGTCATCGTACTGGAATCGCAACTGAAATTTGCCGTTCGTAGCCATCGGTCACTTCGATAATAATATAGAGCTTCTTCCATACCGTAGACCTCCGTACCATTATTCATTTATCGATTTATGCCAACGACAAAAACGGAGAGTCCATTTAGAGAATGGAAACGCGATTCCGGAAAACAGTTATCTCCGACTTTGTTAGGGATGTTTTGGACATTGAAAATAATGACAAATCTTATGCATATGCATTTTCCCCATATTGATTTTCGAGAAAAGTCAGCTCAAAAACATGTCGTTTAACATGGGCTGTTATGGGAGGACGTTAGAAAGCGGGTTAGAAATGGCAGAAACGAGTCAAACATTTGAAATTTTAAAAACATGTAGGATCAGTATTTCCTCAAGGTCTGAACTACTGTTCTAATCCGTGATATCGACTGATTAATAAAAGCAAAGCTTGTAAATACGAAGTGCAGTATAAGCTTGGCAACGTAGCATTTTGGCGACGATTTTCAAAATATGAATTTATTGTAAACATTGTATTGAAATGTTTGAGAGGGTAGGAGGTGCTGGCAATAATTTTATTAGTAATGGTATTTTTGAGGAGGCATTTTTGGAGGTTTCTATGCAGTGGAACGGTAAACAATAAGACAACCACAGACGACACGATTCATACTCTCACGCAAGTTGCGAAGTTTCCAAATTCACTCGACTCGTCGGTAAAGCAGGAAACTAGTCATAATGGAAACAAGTATCCCAAACGTCCTTAAAACGTCTGAATTTTTATGCGCTGATCGACACGCAAATTTGTTTTACGCGATGTATCCTGAGAAAATCGTAGTTTGTCGCATTCACTACAGTAATCGCAGGAACATTCGAAATTCGTCTAAATTGGAAGTGATCGATCGCACTGTATTGCGTATCCAACCACTTCGCTGGTGGGGTGTCAGAAGTTGCACCCGCCATCTGGGCCTTTTCTGACGCCCCGCCAGCGAAGTGTTCAAGAGCCAACTCATTTTGCCTGATAAGTGTCGAGCGGGTGGATCTTCTTCTAGAATTACGTGCTGATATTAAAATTTGTTATCCGAGACATGAAAATTGAGCAGTTTTGTTGAACAATTTTTTGTCATATTTTGTGGAAAACATGCTGCCTTTTGAATGATGCAGAGCATATTGATTTTTGTAGTTGATTTTAAACTAGAATACATGATGGGATCTTTCAACAGCTTCGCCTTTCATATATAAAATAAATAATATAAATTAGAGATTAAAAGATTAAGATTAAACATTAAATAATGTAAATTTCCGATTGAGTTGCGTTTGGCTGAATTGCACACGATTCCTCTTATTCCGTTCTCTACCTTCGCCTACAAAGATTTTGAAAACTATTTTTCTCGTGATCTTGGAATGCACGAAAGCAAAAAAAAAATGTGGAGACAAAAATCGAAAACCGTTGTAGAAATACGTACACAGCGTATCGAAATAGATATCGCAGAGGCATCGAACGAGGTCGGGAGAAAATTAGAGATATCCGCTTCCCGGAAGTGGATTCATTTTTGTTTTAATAAAAGTGAAACACTAAAGCTACTTCTCGCGGTCAAGCGAGACTCGAGGAGTCTCAGAAACAAGATCGAGGGTATTGGCGAATGATTTTAGGAATAATTCTGAATGGACGTTGGTCGTGTAGTTACGTCGAGCCTAGGCCGTGAATAATTGGCAATTATAACTATCGATATTTGGCTTTACCGCAATTTGACGGAGCGATATTGATCATTAATCAAGTGGCTGGTAAATGCATCCGTGCCTGTACGTAGGCGTGATCCTTCGACGGGTGATCAATTGACCCTGATTAATAATCGAGAATGAAAGGGACGGAGTGATCGGGAAGAAAGGAAAAAACGTTTTTAGGCAATTTAAACTCCAACGAAAATACCCAGTTTTATATCCAGTGAAATTGGAAATAAATAATGATCGTATCGATTAAGCTTGCTTTTACGAGCCACTCCCGCGACTCTGACTCCAGCTCCGAGATCTATTCTTATTTCATTCTGGCATGTAATTTAGGAGACGATAAACGATAAACTACAATTAAACGTGCCCGGGCGATATACTCGTCGTGCCGGCATGATAGAAGGAGCTCTTCCCAATTTAAACTTCATTTCGGCAAAGGAAATAATTGCTCTTCCCAAAACCTCGACCTCCCCAAACGTTTCGCTGACACGCTATACAATACAATCCGCGACTTTGCTAACGGTACACCAACCCTCGATACATCTACTTTTGCCCATCGATCGACTATACGAATAAAACGCATTCCTATTTCGAAGCTACCGCGAAATGCGAGAGAAGCCAACTCGAAATACTACCAACTGAGACCAGCCCACGCGTCTCTTTAAAAATTTCGCGACCCGAATTACACCGTGTCCAACCCAGAGAACAGATATGAATATAATCACGTATCTCGAACCTCTAAATCATCATTTGGCCTTGGAACTGTATCGTCACCCTCCAATTTTCAGATAAATACCGGAAGTTCGGAAAGCTCAAACGCGCTACCTTCGCGCAAATTAATCTTTTGAGTTGAATCCTGTTTGTCAGAGTATAGTTTCACATTCCGGTGGAACTTCGAGTGTGACGTAGCAGTACTAGGAAGAGATTCGGGTTCAGAAGGTTGAGATACACCGGGATGCTCATTCCTAGTCTCTGGGTCGAACCGCATTTCAGTGGATCTCCGTTATTTGATTGGCATCGCGTCTAATCGAGCGTGTGCTTTTGGGACGCGATTCGCGTCATGGAAAAATATTGTTGTTTTTTTTCGGAAGAACATTTGTCTGGTGCAGTTTCGATTTGCCGGGGAACCAATGGGATGTCGGAACCGAGAGACGAGAGTCGCGAAACTCCAAGCTCCGAGGAAACAAAGAAGGCAGTGATGACGCTTTATGGCCCGAGAATAGTAGATTAACGGCAGGTATCTTAATTCCATCAGATCCTTGTGAGATCCTACTTAAAACGGCGAGAGAACTTTAACGACTTTTTTCTCGAAAGTGTTTTTTTCCCAAACTGGAATCCGTGATATCTTGAAGAACGACATCGAACATTTTTCTAGTTTTCATACCTCGATCCGTTCTTGATATAATCTAGGGAAAAGCGAGGCAACATGGACTCTTCAGTGCGACAAAAAAATATCACTTGATTATTTGCCTATAAAAATCGTTTCTCTCTTTTTTTTTTAGTTTGCTAGATGATGTGGAAAATAAATTTTTATCGACTTTCCATACGTCTCACGATGCTTTTGGCTGCTCTGGTTTGACCAAATTGACGATTAATTTGATGTTATCGAGCAACGAATAGCGTTGAACAAAAATGCAAGTTCTTTAAAGTGTTTTTGAATTTTGAAAAAAAAATCAAAATAACGTGATTCTGTTTTTCCCCACTCTCCGCTCCATCTTTTATAGTACATGGCGATTGTACCTTCTCGGAACGTATATCGACGGCCCTAACGAATAATAGCACCAAAAAACTCGATACGAAAAGTATCTCCGAAAACGCTGTTCACGAATAAAAGCAACAACAACATTTTCCCTCGAATAAAATCGCCAAACTTGATTTTATCACAAATAGTAACACCAAAAAATGTTGTTTTTTGTTTTACCTAATAGATATTTGAAGACTCGAAGACAATTTTCAGTCAAACTACATCCCACAAGCTACACACGTCTAGATTCCATTTGTAATAGGATATGTCTTCGAGAAAAAATTCTCGTGCATTACTTTTCGATGGCTCTTACGAATAATAGCAACAATTTTCGACTGTACGCGGTAAATTTTGTGCTCATGTTTAAAGTATGTAGTAAGAAAACATTATTGTGCTGACTACTAATTAAAATATTAGTCAATTCAAGACAGATGCAATTTGTGTTGGGTTTTTTTTCACAAAAATTATCCACACTATTATATTGTAGGGGAGACCGAGGGGAGTTGAAACAAAATTGATTTTGCGGTATTGAAAAACTGTTTGTGGTTTCAAAAAAATGTTTAGAATTAGAACAATTTTTTACCGCCCCAAAATCAATGCTGTTCCAACTCACCTCTGTTT
The DNA here is from genome assembly GCA_963969455.1 of Arge pagana. Lineage (NCBI taxonomy): Eukaryota > Metazoa > Arthropoda > Insecta > Hymenoptera > Argidae > Arge > Arge pagana. The sequence goes on along the minus strand of OZ018310.1, from coordinate 15,524,774 downwards.
CAACTTCCCTCGGTCTCCCCTAATTATGAGTGAAGATATATGTGAATACAGAAATAATAATTTAGACAATTATTGTCTTCGAGTCCTCAAATACAATATTTATTCGGTGAAACAAAATACATACAACATTTTTTGGTGTTATGATTCGGGATATTGGTGTTTTTATTCGAGGATAGCTCGAATAAAAACGGTTATAATTTTTGGTTATAATTTTCGTGCGGAGTTTTTTGGTGCTATTATTCGTTATTCGTTTTTCTAGATGCATAGCTACCCTAAACGCGGCCCAACAAAATGAAACGAATCAGCGGGCTGATATAAATCCAACGACAATGAGTTCACTAGCGATAAAGTTTATCCCGCGAAGGTGACGTTTGATATTAATTCTAGAGGAAATTGATTTTTCCCAGCAAGAATTTCATCGTTCCGGGCCACGGCGATGAAATATACGCGCGTACCTACATTCATTAAGTCTTTTCCTCGGAGCTAAATGGTACAAGTGTTTTTTCTCGTTCCGGTCCCAAATTTGTATCGAGCACGGAACTCGCGAGCGTACAAGAACAATGCAAGCGTACGGTTCGCGGTATTATTTATGTCCGCCTTGATTGCTCAGCATACGCTAGAAACTACGAAAAATTGGCGAAGAACCGCCTAAAAAAAGTGGGCCTACCGCGTCTGTTCTCCAAAGATAATATTCGTGGATAAAATATGTCACGAAAAGGACGCCGGGAGTGAGAGAAAGATACGAGCGAATCGTATATGTGCTCCGGGATGAAATAGCTTCTTATTCTATGGATTTGGGAGGGCCGCGCGGCGTGAAATGGGGCGTGATATATCCGGAAGGAACGAGAACGCGAGACAAGGAGGGATTCTGGTATTTAATAAAACATATAATTCGGTTTTAGACTTCGAAATAAAAGGAAGGAAATCATCCGGGTCGTATTTCTCTTGACGAAAGATAGAGAAAACGACGTCGCGGCGGCGTCGTCGTCGTCGTTGCAGCTAGCGTGTCCCTGTGCCTTCTTCCCACTACAACGACGACCGCCAAGCAAAAGATATGAGTAATGGCAGGGGTATTTGGGGGGTGATTTAGTATTAGGATTTATTAGGGGCACTTACCCGTAGCTAGCAGCGGGTAGCATTGCCAGTGCCATGACGACCCGGGGGCGAGGGTAAGACCTTGTGATTTCCTCTGGGTACTCATACACACGAGCTAGACAAATGCACCTGCTGTATTTAGCAGGTTGGGGTGGATCTTCGAGTCATTTTTACATATTACAAAGACGATACTAACCACTTCGCGTTTCGGGCCCCGAAACGACACCCAGAGGTTTAACAACGACGCCGTTTCGATTCGGAATACAGATACGCGTTTACGAAAAATAATAACAAGTCGAGATTGCCAAACGCCACCTTCTCTCCGTCATTTTCACGACGACATTTTTTTCACTCAACATTTTCCCCGCTCGATGTGCATTCGTCCACCTTGCGCTACTAACTTGACTGATTAAATTGATAATTTAGCGGTGCGAGGGAAAAAAAATTGAATTATCATTACGACGCTGAAAAAATGAGCATCGCGGATGCCGAGGAGAAAACTGGACGGGACAGTAAAATAGAAATTCGTGTCAACTATCGGATTTTCGGTTGACTCGAGTGAGCGTTAGTTCGTTCAACAAAGTGTGCTGTGGACTAACGGCAAAGCGGAGAAACGAAACGCTCGTGGGAATTGATCGAACGTTGGCATCTTTCGCGTTTCGTCGCGAGGTCTTTAATATACATCGCGTCCTCGACCTGTATTTCTAGTTAGGCGAAAAACGTCGATCAACCGAATACTCGTGATCAGCTCACGATGAGTTTCCAGCGCTCGTGTGCCTCTGCCATCGGCGCTCGTCGTGAAACTCACCTGGAACAGAAAATAAACAACGGTTCATTTAGATTAATCGTGTTGAAAATTGCACCAGGTAGCGAAATAACACAATTCAAGTCGCACAGGAAACATCGGCACTCGTTAACGTTTAAATATATTACGATAAACAGTTATGTTTACACAATGCGTTGTGCCGAGTGATACGCGACACGCGAAACTCTGTCGGACAACTCGATATTCATCACTCCTTTTCCACCAGCACACGCGTCCATGCTCGCCGGAGATAAAAAATGCGATGCAATTAAATTTTACGAAATATCAAGCGAATGCAGCCACGCAACATCGAGCTCCAGGACTCTCCTCTCTGTTTCTCGCGTTTCATGTGATAATGATGCTCCAATGCAAGCGAGATCGAATACTCTTGATATTATTCCCCATCGTACTTTACGACAGTTATATTCTACATGTAATCAGTTACCTTGCTATATATTTGCAAAACATAACGTGCAATGCATAATTATTTTAAATTGATTTCAAATTCAATCCTCTCTCTCTCTCTCTCATGAACGCGCAACGAATTGACGTTGAATATGAGCCTGATGTGAAAAAACCAAATGGATTATTGCAATTATTCGTAGAATGCGAATTTATTATGTGTTAGAAACGATAGAAGCGGTGAAATAGGATTGGAAATTGGTGGGATTCGTCATTTAGTACGAAACAGCTGGCGGGTGCTGGCCTAGTCTGTGGCATGGCATGATGAAGCAATGATCCAGCGAACGATGTTGTCTCTAAAATTGCGATTTGTATTCGAAACGACATAGTTTTTGGTGTATTCAGAATAGAAGTGAATCTGGTGCGAGTAGGATAGAATGTCATAGTATCTAGTCCAGCAACAAGAATTTTCGATGCCGAATTAACTGGTTTCTGTAAGTAAATAGCGCATCTGAAGAGGCGTCAAAATATGCATCAATTTCGTACCCCGTTGAGGATCAACGTCGCGATTATATAAGATGAAAATGTCCAGAATGCTACCCTCGCAGAGTGGAATGAACAGTCACAAGAATAGCTGATTTAAATATTCTATGCTAGAAAATGATGTGGCCAACAAATAGAAAAGGGAAATCTGACTGATAATTGAATATTGGTTAGAACGATGGACGTATAATTTGGAAAAAGTCGTAATTCCAATTTCCAACGAGCACCTCGAAGTGGTATAGAGCGAAATTATTGGTTAAAATTGTTATGAAATATTCATTTGAGGAGTTAAACTTGTGACGATCGAGTATCGCATGTAATAGCTTACTACGACCTCGCGCTTTTTTTCAATACCGTCGTTGCGATATAAGTCGGCTAAGGGACACCAAACAGCCTGATAGCACGCAAACAATTGAACTCTCTCGAACCGGATTTGGACTCGTGTTATTCGAGATAAAATTTTGTTGACTTCCGTTCGTCTCCGTAGTAGTTTCGCGAGCTTGTACATGCATGTTTTTCGCGAGGAAATACACGAGTACGAATCGTTCATTCGCAACACATGGCCGACGGTATCCCGCGCGACCACCGGCCCGAAGATATTTCGTAGCCTCGGGGATATCACGTATCGTATGGTTGAAGTTGGAGTTGTTTCCGCGATCCTTAGAGACCACATTGTCAACGTCTACGACAATGAATGTGATATTTTTTCCGGACGAATGCGAACCGTGAAAAGGTCACTGGGATTTTTGTTATCTCGGAAAAATATGCCTCGTGGAATATAAAGAAACAAAGATTATAACCGGAAGTATGGAAATTCCTAAAACGTAAAGGCAATATGTCTCGGGAACGGAGCTGACGGATGAAATAACCGGAAGTGGAATGTAGAAGCTGCTTTAAAGGATAAATTAGGTACGCTGATACTCGTCGCATTGTTCGATAACGCGAATTGCATCTCGGAGCAGAAATACGAAGTAGAATCGAATAATCGAGGAATCAAGGAGCAGGGAAATAATTTTTATTCGCTTATACTGTTCCGGTTTGTATTATCCTGCAGCGTCATCTATTACGTTCTGGTCGATGTAGTGGAAATAAAAGTAACGATCATGATCGGAAATGCATGAAACGTTGATTTTTCTAGGCCAACGTTCCACGATCCGAATCTATTCGAATCGATTATTTGGAACCAATTCCCAAGGATGGGCTTGTAAAATCAACAAACAAGATACCGTCGCGAATCGCTTAATAACTTCAGTATTTTTCCAACTCCGATCAATGTAGCGACTAAATGTATCACCTAATAGTTCATTCTTTATTTTACAGCAGGACGTATTTTTCCAAAATACTACAGACAAATACGTACCTAATCCCATGTAGCCTAGGTAATGAAGATCGAAGATATCGCAGTGACTGGTCGTATAATAGAACAGCAATAAATACAGGAAACTGAGCGCAATGTCAACGTCAATTAACCGCAGGCTCGACAGAAAACGAACCACTTACATATATCAAAATATCAAACCACGGTCGATCTCATGCCGACGATTCGCGAGCATTTAACAACGCGTTTGCATCATTGCTTTTTGGAAATAAACACCCTGAACGCGTTTATCTCGTAAGAGCGTCACGACGATCCGTGAAGTGATAGTTCTCGTTATAATGTTGATGCGGAATCACGAAAATTATTGCGAAAGTCTGGTAAATATGAGGATTGATTTAGCTTTGGAGATTAAAAAAAAAACGCAGCAACATTCGTTTAACCACAAATTGCTGCTGATATGAAGCTTACGAAGTTACCGATGTATTCTACTGTATAACCGAATTTTTTTGTAATACATGTGGAATTTTATTTATTTTTCTAGAGGCCCGGGGTGCACCGAAGCGTTGGGGATGCTCGCGACGATGGAAGAGGGCAAACGATTCGACGAGAGTCTTGTTGTGTGCTTTTCATCTTTTGTTGCTCGAAATTTCGGGGTTCGCGAGGAGACGCGCCGAAACTCGCGTAGCGTTTAATATGAATTCGACGCGTTCCGCGTATTGCCGTATTATTACGCGAAGACAAGGGGCCACGAGCACGTAATTGTACGCGTGCGGGTGTGTACCGTCGTATAATATTTCGAGAAAATATTGAACGTTTAAATCGCACGCCCGGGGCATCGGCACGCACGTTTCCCAGAGCAAACAGCGCACGACGGCACGCACGAGGCTGCACGCAACAAACAACGAGAAAAGCGCCGCGCAAGCCTCGCTTCCCGTTTGACGCCGCTGCGTAAAGCTCGCGTATCCCCACATCCACCCAACGGCCGATAGCAACGACGACTCAACGAAACGAGTACCACTGCCGCGTGTTCGCCCACGAAGCGTTGAACCCCCCGTTGTTTCAGGCGCACGGAAACTGATGCCAAACATCCCACGAGAACGAAACGGAAACGGAATAAATCGACCGAGCACAAAATTTGCTCACCGTGCCTTGATTTTCCGTCAGTCCCCAAGTCGACGTGACAACGTTTCCTGAATAATTCGACGGTTTAATCGTAAACGAACGAATCGCACGATTCTATCGCACGGGACCATGCGAAGGAACACCGGAGTAATCTGCTACCCCCCACGCGTAACGAGTACCTAGTTGCGCCTAATATTACGCGGTTTAGGTATTCTGGATTACGCGATGCGAGCTTTATTCTGGTGGGAAACGGAGCGATCAATCTCACGAGAAACTTCGGATGAGACGAGTGAAAGGAACATGATTTGAAAAAGCACAGCATCGCGGATTGGATGTTTTGGATGGCAAAACCAAATCGCAATAATTGAGAGGAAGCGCGAAATAACAATTTAATTTGATCCGTAACGCTTCCGAGTTTATGTTGCGATACGAATCAGCAACTTTCGATACATGATATATGTTAACGGTACAGCGAGCAATTACCTAAAGCAACGTGGAACTGAGACGATCTGCGGAAAAACGGCATAAATATAATTGAAACAGAAATAAAATAGAAGATGCAGGATCACTGATGAGTTTGTTACATCGCGGTATGAGAGTATACTTGCCAAGGTCACACCCAAAACTTCTAAAAACTCGACGAATCATCAGAACGATGATGATAAAATTGAAATGAGGTTTGAAAACAAAGTAAAAACGTCGAAAAAATCTGGTACACAGTTCCAAAAACAACAATTTTTTTTAAAAAGATGGGAAAAACTCGAACGTGACAGAAAACGTTGAAGAAGTCAGACAGAGATCAAAACAACATCCGGTCAATGAAAAGATATGAGTATTTGTGAATAGTATAATACCAATATTGTACGAGAAAGTAATGATTGTATGGAAAGACATTTTTTATGACATGAAATGGACTCGATCTTTGGTGAAACGGTGTAACTCAAAATTTTCATTTTTTAATAAACATTAGATTTGCAGATTAATTTCACTCGGGTCGGATTTATTTCGTCTGTATTTGATTTCCTGATAATCCGCTGGAATTATTTTATTGCGACGCGATTCTATCTGATTGCGAGTTTCCCACGGTTTACGAGTTATACCGTTATTTTGCCCATACACTCAATTGCTCTGGTTCGTGAGTTGCGACTGAGAATAGCGATATATACTCCGATGACTGCACGGAGAGATTGTATAGATCACGTGTCTCGTGGTAGCGCAGCCATGTTGAAATATTGAGTCGCGGATAGCATGAAAATTAGGTGCTCTTTCGGTGCTAATTAGGTGCCGAATTCAAAAACGAGGTGCTCGATTCCTTCCGGGAGAAAAAGTCAACTTTTGTGCGTTCTACTCGCTTGACGTCAAGCTAGCAGAGCACTGCCACCGAAAAACAACCGAGGAGTCCATTCCTTACGAATGCAGCGAAATTGGGTGCTTTCTAAGTGCCTGTCAAGTCCCCCATTCCAAATTTTGGAATGCTCGATTTTTTTCATGGAAAATTTCGTTTCAAGTTTTTTTTTGCTTCCGAAATTTCGACGCCCCAGCAGAGAGGTGTTAATAACGGATGGAGAATCAATTATTGCATAATTTCCTCGTCGGTAAAATAAGGCGCTCCTTAGCTGTTTTTCAATCACTTGGTGCAAAATTTTGGCACGAAGCGGTACCCTAATAGACTGGGTTGTTATCGCTGCGACGACGAGTCGGCATCTCCGTGATGCCCTTAATATTTATTCTCAATATCAAATGGTATGCCTGCTGGAAAAATAATCGAGCGTTTCAAGCGTGCGAATTCGTAGGAAGTACAAGAATTGATTTCGCGAGAATCCATCCTGTCCAAAATTGCGAACGTTCGGCACATTTTCATTTGTGAAAAGAAATGCTCGTAGAAAATTCACGAAGGAAAATTTCTCGCCCGACCTTTAGTCGGAAAATTCCACTTTTTGTTACTCTCTCTCTCCCTCCCTCTCGCGCCCCTCTCTGCCTGCTTCTCTTTCTCTCTCTCTCTCTCTCCTCTCGCTCTCGCTCGAGCTCTGACGAAGCGAAATTAATGTTGATGGGAGAGCGCCGTGAGAATCGATACGGCTCGGAAACGACATATTACGTGTTATTAGATTTACGGATTACGACTTCGCGCCGGTGTCATACGTTGAGTCTGCCTCATATAAGCACGTGTCGAGTTGCTCGAGTGCAGGTGCACGCGTCTAGACCAGTCAAGAGGCGGCACCCTACCAAGTAGCGCGGGAAAAATTTCTGCGTAAAAACATCGCAGAATTTCATTGTCGTCGGGCGTGACGAAACCCGGAAGGTACTCCACGCGACCAACCTTTCGAGTTTGAAATTTCACTCAAACGCGCGATGCGGTAATAAACGAACAAACAGCACCACAAAGAATGTGCTCTTTGGACGAACACACGGACCATGAGATTGATCGCACGAATTGAATCCATTCGCATCGCGGAAAAACAGATTTTTTTTTGCAGTAGTTGATTTTTCGAAAACAACAAATGATACAAAGTTATTCCAATATGTTTCAACTTTTTTCACTCCAATTTGAAAAAAAAAACAAGTTTTGATCGAATCATCGCCATATTTGTTGCACCTCGTCATACTTACCATCAGTGTGTTGGTTAATGTCGAGCTTAATCGAGGTTTCGTGTTCAAATAAACAAAATGCCGGCCTTTGACCGGTTACTCGCGAATTTTTCAGAAAAAACGCGCCAGTCAATTGTTTATAAAACACATAAATTTCAATCAAGGTAAGAATTCTCTGATCAGGCAATAGATAAACTATTAAGCTGATGATGCTATTTTTTTCATTGATTTTAGATAAACCAGTAAAATGTAATGACGGTCACCGTAAAGCAACGACGCGGTCCAACAAATAGCCTGCCACAGATTTCACTTTCAGAAGTAGTAACGTTCAATTGTTCATAAACAAAAATCAATACGAACATAAATATATACTCGATATACAGTAGCGCTCAAAAGCATTTTAACAACATAAGATTCGCTATTATTTCTTTCCGTTGAAAAAAAATCAAATTCTTTTTGCTGTGAACAAGGATCACTTTGCCACTGTTCTGTAGAATATCAATCCTCCGCACTCGAGGCCGTGGACTGATCAGCAACTCGAAGCGTTTCGTAGCGCTTTTGGTGAATTCCTTACCTCTAACTCGAAATGATTACATCGTGTCGGGTCAAGACCGTCGAGTCGGACTGATGCCGAGAATGCAGTCCGCTTCGTGGCACCGCACTAATCTCGGATAAGAAAATTTCACGTAGTTTGAAAGCGAGATTACGTCGTCTTTGTAAGATTTTCTACGCAGCGCTCGGGAACGAACTTCAAAGGGCAAAATCACAAACATAAACAAGATATCACCAGATAGGGAAACATAATAGTTATTACGGCTGCTTTATGTAGGTTGAAAAGTAATAAGTTAGCGACTTTGATGTTTGATATTTGTTTTTAATAAATTCAATTAATACTGTAACGCATGTTTGTCAAAATACTTTCGAGCGCTAATGCAAATATCAAGTTTTGACGAGCTGTAATATACGCGAAAGAGCTTTGGGCCAAAGCTATTTGCATTATCCGAACGACGAATACGAGCTTCGTCTGCGGTAGATGTGCATTCGTGGCGAGAAGCGCGGCTTGATTGACAATAATAGAGTCAGGGATAAAAATTTCCGAGTTATTCGTTCACTCGAAAGCTCGTCCGGATGCGAAATTGTTGGAATAAAGCCCGAGACTCGTAAATAAGCCACGAGAAGGTGGAATCTTCATCGATCGAGTCCGTGTCTGGAATTATAATGGGACACACGACCGGCAGACAACGAGTAGCGAATAACGAAGATGCGTCGAGGTAGATTTGTCAATTCGTTGATACCGATAATTATCAGCCAGCGGTTGACAAACATCCGGATAACGTATTATCGTAAGATCTTCTGGAAGTTGGGCGCCTGCGCGTGGGAAATCCACTACGCGCGCGCGTTTGCTAGTGTTGCGCGGAACATTATAGATTGAAGGTCCAAGTGCCTTTATCGTAACGTTTAATTAAAGGTTTAATAAATCACAAACCGGGGCGGGGAGGTGGTCGAGAACAAATTAATAAGATTAATTGGTTGACAGTCGGGAAACACTTTTCGCTTCGGTCCGCTGCAAAATTATGCGAAAGGAAAATGCGCGAACGAACGGCGAGGAGAGGATGAGGAGGAGAGGATGAGGAGGAGAGAAAGGGCGACGAAGGTCTCGCGCGTCTCTGGTCGAGAGCCCCGACCCGAGGGTCTTTCCGAAAGAGAAAATTCATTTTTAACGCCATTGCCGTCGCCTCGGTGGCGTCACCAACGACGTCGTCGTCGCCTCCGTGAAAACATGTTTTTATTACCGCGCGCGGGGGATCGCGGAGCTTAAATTTGTAAAATATCAGGTCCAACGTTATTTTTTCATCATTCGAAATTGGGACGAGCATTTTTCACATTTACACGCGCGAGCGATTCCGCGTGGAAGTCGAGGGGAGGGGGAAAGACGGGGAACAAAGGATGCGACACAGGTAATAAAATTCCAAAACTCGACGCATCGACGGTGTCGACGGACTCTGCACAGTGCTCCGAGATGCCATACGAGTTGCTTGGAGCCGAAAGTCGCGGTAATCTTCTCGACAGAGGCTTCCGAGTTTCCCGACACATCGAAACACCGCGATGTTTGTTCGTTATTTCGCGGGGAGAGACAAAAAAAAACAAGATTCAGTCGAGTGTGAACAACGACGCATCACGACGAAGGGTTCCTACACCTTTCACCTTCCTCGTACCTGTGCCTCGTTATCACGCGACCGAGAGTTTCTCTGGCAAAGCTACGAGTGCGCGCGCACCAACTTTTTTGGGTCGTGTAGCACGGACTATTTATGAGTAGCCACCGTCATTCCTGTGAAAACTAAAATTTCTACTGACTAGGAGCAAAAATCACGAAATTCGACGGATTACTGGTTCATCGATAGCAGTTTCCGCTGAAACCCCTCGCGTTACAAATTCCCTACCAGCTGCATCGTTATTCCCTCTTTAGTTGTTGCTCAAAACTGCATCTCTACTTTCTTTGATAGGCACTTCGAGAAGCAAACAGTTTTCCGGACGTTAATGAATCGCACGACAGCTTTTTATGTAATGTGTAGGTTGGGAGGTAAACGAACTCACGCAGCTCGTTGCGAGGTCTGAAAAACCGAGTCAGGATTGAGAAATAAATCTGTGACCCCGAAAGTAGTCGGGCTACACGAAGACTTTCAATCATTAGGATTTACTCTTTGTTCTATCCGAATGATATTCTCTCATGCAAATTACTCATGCGAGTCGAACTCATGCGGTGTTACTCATGCGGTGCCAAAGCAGACGAGCAGTCTAGATCTGAGAATTATTAAGTTATGCTATCGCGATCTAAAATCGGGTTCATTTCCGCACGGTTACTCCTACCAATTTGTCCTGAGGCGGGAATGGTTTTTGGAAAATTCACGTTATTCGCGCAATAAAATTTTGCAGTGTTGCATTCGACGAGAATTTAGGCAATTCGGACTCGAGCTTTCGAGATCGTGGTGAAAACTCTGTTCGGCGAAAGTTTGCGCGTGTTTGTGCTTGCACGCGAGGTGGAAGAATGCTCGTCGCTTCGTCCAGACGAACCAAATCGCGAGCGTGAATTATTCCCGGTATACCTATTTGCACGGTAGAGAATAGAGAACGAAAGTGGAGCTCAGGTCTGTCGGAGGCAGCAGTTAAGGCGGAGCGAGGCAAAGTCTCGTCGATGAAATATTCAGCGTGATTTCAGTGCAGCCATGACGGCGTCAATCCGATCGATTTCCTGAATTATAAAAATTTAACGAAGACGTGATGTGCGTCTCGTCTGGACGGTACCCAGAGCGCGCATCGACCGGACCTAATCGGCGAATCGCAATTCGTCGGAACCTCGGAGGACGACATTTTCTCCAATTGCGGAAATATCCGTCGCGCGGTAGCAGGTACGTACTAATTTCCTTTATTATTGAAACGCCCGACGCATTCATTCGACCAATTCCTTATTCTTCATCGATACGTCACGAGCAAATGAATCCATTCGATATCAGATCCTGACCTAACCTCGTAAAACATCGATGAGAGTGCAATTTTCCACCTCAACGTGATATCCCGAAGTCTACGATCGCAGTTTTTCGGCAAGATTATAAAAACCAATTCCATTAGTTGGAACGTGGCCGCATTTTCGAAAAGTATCTACAATTTCGGGCGTGCGATAGGTGAAATATGGGGACTTTTTCGCGGAGCATGGGCCGCCATCTTGCGATCGAGGTGCTCGCAGTGGACGAGTGTGTGGCTCGCTCGCTCATGGCATAAGATTGAGAACGTAGGCTCGATTGAATAGAGCAATAGCATGCATCAGCCCTCAGATCGCTGTATCCACCAAGGGTGTGAGTTTGATAACACCCCATGTAAAACATAGAAAATTGTTAATTGTCCGTACAAGCCCGACGCTCATTTGTTTTGATGTATGAACCAATTCATCCTGGTAGAGCGAGCGGAAGCGAATTTTTATGGTACCAATTCGATCCTCATCGCCATACGCTAGACGCGCGAGGCGTGCGAAGCGATTGCACCATAAATATATTGATTTTCATACGAGTTTGACGGTGATTCGTTTAAAAAATGTTATCGATCACGAACCGCAAAAAAAAAAACAGATACGAATCAAACGCATTTTACAGTTGCGAACTCTTTGAGCTTGTTGAACGACAATGCACTGTTTTTTAACAAGGTTTTAACACAACGGGGATCAAATCAGATGAGGATCGCCCATCTTCTGATTGGATTGTTTCAGATAAATTTGGCTGAAAAATGTTTCAAGAGCGTTCATTTGGTGGAAGTTTGGAAAATTTCCAAATTGGGCGTGTTCCATCCAGAACTAGATTTTGGACATTAGGCAACGAACTTCAGATTTCGTTTGGTGATCGATGAAAAATAATTGGTCGATGGAGTCGATGCAATGTTCCATTCGTTTTGTCGGAGCAACTTCTGTCGCTGATCGATTCATCCTGGTCGAAAAGTAGGAAAATATTTGCAGAGAGCTTACCGGTAAAATGTATCGATTATATTTGACCAGACTAACGCGAATAGGTAGGGATTATCTGATTTTGGTTAGAGGTGCCCGGTCATTCGACGCTTCAGCGCCTTATTAGTTTTCGGACCCTACTCAACTTTCGGAACGGTCAAGAGATAAGCTCGACACGTCCCTGACCAGAACGCGGAAACGGATCTAGGGGAGGAAATCATGTTATTCCAAATATTAGCAGCAAACTTATCCTACAACCGCGGCGACGTGTGCCCGAAATATAATCATACGCGTGACACGACATCATTTGGCCGCTGAATGGATATTCATAATTCAATTTCCACACTGTCGCACCGATTTCGCTCACGTTCACATCGCTAGCGGATGTGAACGTGTCTCTCCATCGAATCCTCGAATCGCACTTGGCACAGTCATCCAAAATGAACACGCATATACGCAGTAGCTCGTCCAGCGATCCGAATGTCGTACTTAGTTTCAGTGTAATATTCCCTACATCCTTCACTCTCCACCCCTTTTCCAAAGATGGGTAGAGGAAAAACCGTAGATTTCGAACAGATTTTCGAAAATCTGTATGCTATATCTTCTTTCTTTTGCATAATTCCGAAATCTCTAATCTTTTAGACGTTCAAGATATTTCTGATCATAAATGATCCGACGCACTTGCTTTTGCTTACACTTCAAGATGGCAGCATCGTCGTGATTTATTGGCAATTCTGCACACCGTTGTCATTTGCTTATTTTTTAACTCCAACAAAGACTTGAGCCCGATATTCTCTCGTGCGAGTTGCCCACCTCCGGTTCTCTACAAAAATTCAGTCGCCGTATCGGATCTGCCATTTCGACTTACCAAAGTCGCATTACCGATTTTCAACAAGCGACCTCGAAACGAAACCAACTGATGCTATCATACTTTCTGACAAAGACGGTTTTGTTTCCGCATAAACCTGCGACTTTCACTTGCGTGATACGTATTTGCCCCGTGTGCTGAAGGGTGAAGCGCGTACCGTCTAATTACTCCGCATTATTTCGTAGGCGTAATAAGCGTTCGCGAAATTTATTGGTCATTTTCATTAATCGATGCTACAAAAATGCAGGAATTATTATCGTTACGATCGATGGCAGTTCTTCGATGCGAACTGGACGACGACTCGAAGGAAGATCGCGCTTCGGTGATGAATTTCATTGTCGAGGAATCAGAAATAGTTCGACGAATATCGTAGCATATTACAACAAAATATTAGCGAGCATCGCGCTGAATTTCTCTGTCAATGCCACGCGAAGCTAGAGGGGAAAGTTTTATCGAACGCTGTTTCGAATCGTGGGTAGTGAGACATGCGACATTACTATCAACGGTTTCTGCATCGTACCATCGAAGCCACGACCAGACAGATTTAAATGGGAAAATAATGCGCCTTCGGGTATCGGCGCCCTCGCCGAATTTCACCACGCATACGACAATTCCGCGTCCAACGACGAGCGTTATTGATACAACAAGCACGCAGGACTGTCGTATAAACAAAATTATCATAGCCATAGCGAAAAAAAGCAGTGGGAAATGTTATTCGTGCCGGTAATGGGTGTCAACCCCTCTGCACCTCCACGCTAGCAGTCCACCCCTTACGAATTCACCGCCATCGTACGAATAATTATACTCTCGCAGACTTTACAACGAAAGGACGAAATAAAATTGTAAAATACATAGTACGACTGTTAATTTTCCTCTTTCGATCCGTCGTTACACTTTTTCATTTCATTTTCGTGTGGGGTTTTTCCCTTCGTACCTCGCGACGTTTTTGGATCATCGCTTTGTGTTTGGAGATTCTACGCAAAGTGGATGCCGTCAACTGCACTTTTGTTTATTGTTTTATCGAAATTACTTTCATTTCGAGATCTCTGACTATCAGAACCGGAATGGCAGAGTAAACAGAGCCACCGGGATGTAAGACCGACTACGAATCAATGAATTCTTCCTCCACATTATCATTATCATTATTACTGTCATTTTTGATATTGCTATTCTTGATTTCATCCAGGCTTTCTCTCATCCCGTGGGCATTGCTTTCAGACCAATACCTGCGGTCGTATCTGTTGACACTATCATTCAACGAGAACGTTGCCACCGCTGAAAGGACAATATTCTCTAAAAATCGTGCATTTTGCGATATTACTTCCATCATCGTGTTACAAAATTCTATACAACTATCAGGATCATGATCGAACGAGATTTTCCCCGCGCATTCGACTCCCGTTCGAAAAAATGGAGCCGATATTGAATCCAAGGTCACCAAAGAGTTCGTCGTTGAAAATTAGGCAAGACCTGACCTTGATAAATTTGCTTATCACTAATCCCCTGAAATTTGTAAGTATTTCTCCACTTTTTTCTCCACGCTATGTAATAAGATACACGTAGCAGCGGAGTTGGAAATCGGGGTTCCTTTTTTATCGTTCTGGTTGAAGTTGGCGTCCGCTTCGATCGCGCAGTTAGCTCTCATTTACGCGCGATTCGAGCTTGTAAAATCGTTTATTCGTCACCGCGTACACCCCTCTAGATAAATAAACGTGTACATATAAATGTCGGTGGATGTAAAAGCTCCGGAGATGCAGCTGGGTATGTAGAAAGCAGGTAACGGCGAACAGCGACAAGTTCCTGTTGCTCGAACCTCGTACAGATCCGAAACGATGTTGTAAATTCGCACACCATACCTGCAACCACGTGAACATATACGCGAGTACACGCGCGAGGGAACGCGTCCACGAGGCACTCTCGCTATGAATCGTTTACGAGGTGTAAAACGTCGTTCGTCACAATTTTCTCGTTCGCCGAGGAGACTCGCGCTTCCATAAAGTTCGATCTCTCTCGATTGCCATTACCGTCATCACGTTTTCCTGGACGTGAATTAGTTTGCTACAATCAGCAGTTCGCTTTGGTGGACAGATTGCTTCTAGCGAGTGATTCGATGGCGAAGGACGCGGTATATTTTTTACGAGCTGAATTGGATGCACCGACGTGAGGCGTATGCGACATTGGACATCGCAATATTAGGATACACGCAACGTGCGAATGATATAGATCGAGATACGTACGCTTCAAAAAATGGGATCGACGTACGCTTCATCAAGTTTTGACAATCATTCGATTGTTTTTTGATCTTATTCGCGAACCTCTTCCATTCCTGGACGAAATTTCGTAGATGGTCGTTCGGCTTTCCTCTCCCAGAATTCCTTATCTGTATAATCACTATTTCATTCCAGTTTCTAGAACATGTCGTGAGGTTTCATACAAACCCTCACATTCTAGGTACTTTTGATTGCCATTTCCATCGTCATCTTGTATATAAAAATCAATATTTGTCTGTTCACAATTTATTTGTGGTCATACCGTTCAACGGATTGAGATTTAGCCGCACGAATATTCAAACGTAAACTGACTAAATTGATGAACTGTTAATTGCGAAGCATCGTATATATGATGAAACTCGCTACTGAATGTACGCGATTGAATGGCGGAGCAGAGGACTTCCGCATGCTCATATTGTCATGTGGCTCGAAACTAAAATAGACGCAGCTCCAATTGACCGTGATATTCGTGCGTAAATTCCTAATCCCGAAGAAAATCCACTGCTGTTTGATATAACGACGAAAAACATGGCGAAAGACATGAAAAACCAAAAATATTGTCTGTCCTCGAGCACTTGAATAACGAAGTCAACGAATTAACAGAATTATCCTTCATGCTTTTCCTTTATATACCATTCAATTTCAATTGACATATTCGCTATTAGTAGTTCGTGACAAGTAGTTTAAATTTGCTAATCGTATTTTTTAAAAAACTAAATGAAATACGCTTTGGTGTCGGCGACTTTCATGTAAATGTTGAAAAAGATGAACAACGAAAATTGCCGTGATATTGGTAGAAAAATATTTAGTCGCGGAGAGTGATATTATTTTGTGTACCTATTGATTCTTTACTGATACTCTTACAGTCACAAACTGAATTCCAGACGAGCGCAGCTAGTTATCCGTAAAGATCGATGTACGAATCAACGTCGAATTTGTACTCGAGTTGTTTCAACGAAATGATCGTTAATTTACTTTACCATGTAGTGGTTTACGCAAGACGCGATATTCTTTACGTGGAAATATAGAAGTGAGGACAGCCTTTGAAAAAGTACGTCATCGATTTCCTTGCAGTCGACGACAGAAGTAGAAACATTGTACGAGTGCGAAAACAGAAAAACTGGTCGACGGCTGCCGGGAATCGTTGTCGTTATCATAATCGCTGTTCGGAAATAAGTAATCGCGAATGATAATCAGTTGTAAAAACGTCGGGAATTAATACGGGCAAAAGTAGATGAAACTTCCGGGTGGTACGTCGCGACGGAGAGGTATGCGGCACTGCGACGCGCGTCTACCCTGTAGTTAACCATGACGTGATTAATTATTTGCAAAATGTCGCAGCGATGCGAGGGAGAAACGGGCTGGACGATAAGTATAGCTCTGCCTATTTCGTGTCGTTACGAAGTTTGAAAAACACGGATCACGGACATGGATATGGAAAGAGAAAAGCGGACTGGCGCGACCGTGGAGATACGATCGTCTGTAGTTTCTTGTTCTGGGCGGCGTATACTTTCCATAATTGAACCTAATAACGAAAATTAACAAATAACGCGAACGGCATTGCGTTTTTTATTACAAAAAATCGCGTGGAATTACAATCGAATTCGGGGCGAAAGAGAGTTCGACGTATGGAAATGAAAGGAAACGATTTCCGACTAACAATGAGCGTACTATACATTTCGGAAGAAGATTGATGAACTTTGCTATATTCTTACGGAAACTGATACGAATTTACAGTGAAATTCGTCGGTCGTCTAATCTTTACAACTCAATTCATGTGAATTTGTTCGAATCCATAATTTAAAACACATTAATCAAAGCAGCTGCTGACATATTAATCCTGCGGCGATATTCAAATCGGTTTGATCAGTTTATTCCGATTTTCATCTTTACCAAATTTCACGAAAAACTACAATTTCAAGAGAAAGAAATTGAATCGATGCACCGAAATCAGTGCATTATTATAGATTATTATCATGGATACGGTACGTACGGTGCAAAATACGCTTGAACGTTGTTAGAATCCGACCAAAATATGTTGAAACTCTCCATTTTCAAAATTTTGGATTTTTCAATTTTTTTCAATTCTTCACACGTCTCTATTTCGATTTGGGGTGTTTGGGAGATACAGTTGGAAACGAAAATATGACATTACATTTTTATTAAATGTATATCTCTCTAAATACTGCATATAAATAATCCAATTTATTATCATGAACTCTTTTTAAACATAAAGTACCTAAAATACCTCACTTCTTGGATGAAATTTCCAATTCTTGTAATCATTATGAACAAACTTTCGGAAACGAATAATGCCTTGAATGAAGGTTGAAAAAAAATATATCTTGTTTATTATATTTTAAATGAATAATACTAATTATCAAAAGTTGCTCTAAAATAATCCAACAAACAAATCTATACTCGTGGAATGATAAATAATACATGCTCGTACAATCTGTCGAGTAAGAACCAGGTTTTCGGTGTGTTTGTCACTTTTTTCTCAAAAACCGTTTTGTAAATTTACATGAAACTATGCGAAATTTTTTTTATAGAGTAAAATTTGGGATAATTGGTTTTTCTTTTTGGGAATAAAATTAAATTCAATCTCTTGGGTCCAGAAATCTCCGTAAGATTAGATGTAAAATTATATTTACTTTAAATTGCAATAACATTTTGATGGCTGGGTGAATCGGTTTGAAATTTTCACAGGAGCTTTGGCGTAAACACAAGCACATTCTATTAAATTTTCGTTCGTCCCATAACATTTTCATATACCTCTCAAAAATCGCGCAGGAATACATGGGAAATTCTTGTACAGGAAATCCGTACGATTTTGGTCGTATATTAAGGAAAAATATTAGGGCTTGTTCTTCTAAAATTCCTTCCACGTTTCACGCTTTACAAACGCATAAAAATGAACGTGTTTTTTTCAAATAGTGTCGTAAAGTAGACGTAAAATACCCCTCGTGGTTCCTATATTCTTGTTTGCTGCGAGTCAGTATTTTCAACTGCTTCCTATATCTCTGTTATGATTGATAAACGTTCCAAGTTTCCAACGTTACATTGATTGATAAATGTTTCGAGGCTCCGGAGTTTGTGAAATTTTTCGGAAAAAAAGTTCTACAGTATGTTAGAATTGATATATTTATCGGAGGCTGTGTAGCAAGAATTTCTAGCTACGATAGCACGACAAATATTCGTCGTTATATATCGATATATACCCCGTAACATTAATATTCATCGCTCTCGGGGCTTGATACGTTTAGCTGGATCATTTCCAGCTATTTTATGGACGAATTACGCGTAAATATCGCGATTCCCATTCATAGAAATGCCCTTCGAAAATAATATTTCGATAAAATTAACTTTATTCCCAGTTATTGGAAGGCATCGCTCAATTCTACTTCACCCCTCGTTCTTAATGGTGTTATTCGAGCAGGACCCGTGCTTCTTTTGAGATAAATATCCAAATGTTAAACCTCTCCGAGGAATCTAGTGAACCTTTAAAATTATATTAGCATATCGTTCTTCATTGAAACAATTACAAAAATTGCGTAAAAATCAAGAGAAATCATAGATTCTAATTTTTGTAAAACTTTTCATCGAAAAAAAAGCATGCTCGTGTCAACATAAATAAAAACAACGTATCTTCGACAATAGAAAATGTCAGCGATCATAAAATATTGAAGAATAATACGATCACGTTAGAATTATTGTCATATCAAATATTTTAGGAACAGAACGTAGAGGGTAAAAGTGAAAAGAAATTTGTGACGTGATACGTGGAAACGTAAAGAGTATTTAAAAATCTTTTTCATGGAAGACAATGGAAAAAATCCAGGCTTGGGCATATAGTATAAGCGTATTACGTGGAAGAGTATTTCAAAGTATAACACTTCCGAATGACGTGATGAAAAATGCTTTTCAATTCGAGGATTTTGAAACGAGGATTTTGTTGATTGCCTTCGTGTGGGGTTGTATGTATTCGCTACCACAGAATTTAGGACCACAAATATGTCCGACTTATTTTTTCGAAATGGTATCGTCGCGAAGGGTTTTAAGAAATAGATCTGTCAGATGCCACCGGAAAATAATATTCTTCGGAATGATTTTCTGCAAATTTCGAAAATCGTTCCGCGAGATCGAACTTCGCGGATTTGGCAGGGGTTCGCGAGATACAAAGTTCACTCGTGGTACGGTGAAAGAGGAGAGCGATGGAACACCGAGGGATTCGGGTGTGGTGAGCGCAGTGCAGTGTAAGCGCATAAATCAGGTACGCCGAAGGACGGATAGGAAGGTGTAGGTATAACAAGGGAGTCGGCGATGAGACTTGTACGCTATCGCGGTCGACGCGGCGTGTAAGTTGTAGAATTACACCTCAACGCCTCGCGGTTAGCCGCAAATGGATTTTCGGACAAGCGAATCTGCGAAGGGTAAAATTTTTGTTCCAACATCCCCGAAGTATAACCGCACGGCTGTGCGTCCGTAGACGGTTCGAAAACCGAGCGGAAAGGTTCGCGCTTCTCGCAAGTTTTCGCCAAGTTTTCGCATCAATCTTGAATTTGGCACGCGGTGCCGACAAAACCGAACCGGGTCTTCCTTCGTATCCTTGCTTCCGGAATTCTCGGCTTCCGAAAGGTTCTCCAGCGTACCTCTGCTCGTGTACGCAGGAAAGGTACCGAGTGACGAAGCAGCAAAGGAGTGGGCGGAACCGTTCGCACTCGCAAACAATATGTAAGCAAAGTTGGCAGTGTAAAGTTGGCCCTTCAGTTCTGCCTTCTTCGGCTTTTCCTGGTCTCCGCTTCTTGTGGCCGTGGCAGTCGCTCTGGCTGTGCCAGTGGCAAGGCTGAGCGGTTTAGGAAAGCCGTTAAATAGCTGGAGAGTTTGCCGTAACAAAACAATGTGGCCCGAGGTGTGAAGCTGCCAGGCTCGAAGTAACTTACTCCTTGACTGCCGTAAGGTTTAGCGATGTAACTAATACATTAGCTAGGCATACCAGCGGTAATTCGACCGGAGGAATATTTACCCTCGAGCCTAACGCTCGTAGTTCGACGAAACTTTACACCTTCGCGGAGGTACGCGAAACGATCGTCTTCAGCGTCGTCGACGAATAATTATTATAGAAACTAGGCGGATCTCGCGCTGAACGGGAACCGAGTCGGTTTCGCTCGTCGCAGACTCGAGAAATGGCGAGAAAACTCGTTTTTCATTCGCAGACCGATTTTTCTTTTGCGAGGTGTGCGACTCTATTGCTACGTGCGCGTACGATCACAGATCCGTGAAAGAACGTTTCCGCCAACGTCGCGACTCCGGTTGGGTCACAAAGGATGATCAAAAGATGCGTTGGGCTCGAGCTTCCGATACCTTTCAACTTCATCCCCGATCGTTTGAAAACTTTCGAGCGAGAGTGAAAAGCTGCCGTTCAAGAAAATCTATAATTAGATCGATCGTTTCAAAAACGACGAAACACGACTAAGCGAGTTGTTGTTTTTACGCGTTTCAACGCGTTAGAGGTAGTCGAAGCCTTAAAAATACTACTATTTCCAAGGAAAAAAAAATCGCAGTAGTTTAATTAATTTTATAAAATGAATCACACGAAGTTATTATGGTACGTTTTAACTAAATGTTATCAATATATTTTTTTTTTTAAATTCTCCGTTGATCAGAGTATCGCTATATTTGTTGGACCGCAAAGTATGACGAGGTCCAACAAATATGGCGATAATTTTACAGTGAATATATCTTTTTAAATTTAGGTAAAATAAAGGTGAAACATAATATAATAACTTAGTATCATTTGTTTTATAAAATATATCAAACTACTAAACTAAAATTACCAATTGAAATAGTAATTTTGTCCAACTCTCTGACTATCCCTAACCCCTTGACAAGTAAAAGTGTTAGCCTTTCGAGCATATTTTCATCAATTTCCAACGGGAACTTGACGAATAATTCTGCTTCGTTTCATTTCTTACACCACGATCTAGCAACATTTCTGCACGTTTTTCAAACTGCACTCGTTGTGAACCGAGCGAGCGATGAATACCTTGCAAGCTTGATATTCTGGAAATTTTAATGATGGGAAACAAGCATTCAACAATTTTGCTATTCAACCGTTTCTATTGATTCAACATTTTATATTTAAATCAACTTTTTATTTTCATTCAATTTGGAATGAAAAATTTAAGTTTAATTATCATAATTGCATAAAATATTTTCGATAAAAAAAATGTATTAACTCCAATTTAATATTTTTTAGAGAAAAAAAATCAACAAAAAAATTTGATTAACCTAAAATTGTATTACATATATACCTAATAAGTTTTATGAATTTGTAAAATTGTATATATTATTTATGACATTCAATAAATTTGATAAATTTATAAGTATTTTATCGTAAATAATATTTATATTATTCAACTAGGAGTATCAGGATTAGATCGAAAACGTTTTTGAAAGAATTTGAAAGAATACGACATATGAGCAGGCTTCGACTGCTCGGCTTGGCTATACCTACCAAGTAAAAACGGAATATCTTCTCACGATCAAAAATACGATGAGAATTCACGGATTTTCGATATTACCAGTACGTCATGTCAACGTTTCGAATAAAAAAATATTTAGAAGTCGATTTTTCATTCCAACTCCTCGCGAACCTGTTGCATTGCGAAATGTGAACTCTACTCGTCCGTGTCTAGGCAACAATGAAATTCGAGGCATAGGGTATGAAAAAATGTGCGGATCGATAACTTTCATCTTCTCATAATTCTTTGTAATGAGTTCTGAAGTGCGCTGTGCGTACTGTGCGCTGACACACAATGGCTTAGAGCGTCATTTACTAATCTAGTTCCCGATTCAATGCGGCGGAGCGTAGAGGCAGGATACAGGGATAATGGCATTATCAGTTAGTCGTATGTAACGAGTACCGCGCGTCGTTCACCTGGGCTTCGGTATATACGTTACAAGCGAACAATCGGTTGGTATTGTTTGACAGTGGTCCGGCCCAGGTGACCTGACGTGACAATGGTAAAGGGCCTAGCATTGTCGCGACTAACACGACGAGGGAGAGGCGACAGTCGTGTATAGAATCCCGGAAATCGAACGTCACGAGCATCAAAATGAAGATAACGACGCTGATTGCGCGAATGAATCACGTTCAACGATCGACAATCAGGATAGAATCTGGCAGCACCGATTTTCATCCTGGTTGCTCGAGGAAAACTCGCATTTTTCCCGCCATGAATTTCCCCATCGCAATATCATTCCGCATCTATCTGTACAGATTTTCAACGGCAGTTTACCAACGCGGAGAATAAGCTCGCAGTTACAAAAGTTGCCCTCCTGTCCGTTACATTTTCCCCCTGCGAACCGAAGAATCACCAACGAATTGCCATGTGATAAGCTGTTCCCCGATTTTTAAACACCATTTGCCATCTATCCGTATTCATCAATTTTCAATTGAATTGGCTCGAAGTTG
This sequence comes from Arge pagana, assembly GCA_963969455.1. Classification (NCBI taxonomy): domain Eukaryota; kingdom Metazoa; phylum Arthropoda; class Insecta; order Hymenoptera; family Argidae; genus Arge; species Arge pagana. The sequence goes on along the minus strand of OZ018310.1, from coordinate 15,501,796 downwards.
TTTGTTTGAAATATTGGAAGAAAAATTTGAAAGAATCTCGTGCGAAACTTTCGACTATACCGGAAATGTCTGCAGAGTGATGGCAGTTCGCGTAAAGTTACGTGGACCAAACGGGAAACTACCGAAAGTCGACATTTTCTCTGAAATCACTCTGAATTTCGGTGAAAGCATCGTCATCGAGGTGTTTTCATGTGGATTCTCGAGAAGGCCAAATTTCGAATCGTTGTTCCCATTGGGTTTTCTGGATTGCCTCTGGTAACATGACGAGTTTGTGGACGCGCCGCGACCCACATCGGTTGATCTAATTATTCTGCGATACTTTTTTTTATCCAATTCGTGCTACGTGGAACATCGCGTTGAATCGAATGTGACGTGATTGGTAATCCGTCAAAGTGCAAGGTGCAGTATATAGGTAGATAAATACAGCGCTGTGGGCACGCGTTTAGGCGAGCGTCATATTGCAGCGCGATGAATTATAAGCAGTTGCTATTACATCGACGCGTATTACCGAATGGAATTTGAATGAGAAACAGCCGTTTGGCAGTTGAATGATCGTTGCGGATGGTGATCGTTATCGGACACCACCGTTCCGAGGCGACAACGCGCCACGACCGGGGAGCGTGCAGCGTATCTTTGCGGTAAGCGGCGAGTCCTTCTGGCCGCCCGCTGCGCGCGCGAAGCTCCGAGTCTCGGGGTTCGGGGTGCCGAGGTCATGGTCAGAGACTCGGAGGTCGTGATATATCGAAACGGTCCCACGATAGATCCACACGCGTTACGAAGGCGAGTAACAGCGGCATAAAACCGATCTCGAGCAACAGTCTGATACACGTATGGGTTCGCTACCTAACCAATAACGTATATAAGAACCCTGGAAGCGTTTCCCTCGCATAAATCGTCGACTCGAGGTTTGTCGAGAATACGTGGCGTGGGTTCAGGTAGTCCAACAAATATTCTACTACCTGCATCTCCCTCGTCCTTCTCCTGCTGTGTTTTTTCCATCAGGCTACGAGCGTTTACCTCGGCAATCCCACCGATAGAATTCAAAAATGGCGCCAAGAAGCGGAATTTGCGAGGGCAAAAGGGTCTCAGATGCCCGAAAAAACCCCGTATTTTTGCGATTTTTTCTCAAGAATTTCTTGGTTGAATTTTGATTAAAAAATAACCAATATTCAATTACCAATGACTTATTTTCCAATATTTTTTCATACGAATATCACAAATAATTTTCAAATCATTACCGAATAATAGACAAAAGTTGTAAACAAACTATAAAATACGCTGCTCTTGGGAGAAAATACGTTTTTTTGCGGGCATCTGAGATCGTTTTTCCGTTTTGAGAGAAGCGTTGGAGGAATAATCCGGTGATGAGTGGAACATCACTAAAAACTCAGGGAAACGATCGAAAAGTAAGTAGTGAGAACGATAAGTCAAAGTTCAGAATCGTTTGCGTTCGTGGAAAATTCTGACATCTTTGTTTCACAATTAAACGAAAAAAAAGCTGCGAAATTTGAGGGCAAAATTCGCTTTTCAGTGAATTTTCGGAATAATCCGTAGAATTCACACGTTTGGAATCGATTGTTGGCATCTGTAATTAATGAATAATTAATTAACTTGGTCGTAGCCGTTTGCAGTTGATGAAACGTTAGTTACTGCCGCGTTAGTGTTTGGAAATTCCGAGAATTTTTATTTAGAATGAGAAAAAGGTTTAATTGATAAGTGAATATTCTTGTATGTATGTAGGCTTGTGATGGATTTCCGCATGTAGCTAGGAATGAAACGATGTATTTTGCAACTCTGGTACCAAGAGTTGTTTGAAGATACGATCTTCCGGAATGAAATAGTGACATCGTTGCAAAATTGGTCGGGTCCCGAATACCAATTGAATAGATCGGTTAGTTATCCGCGAGATCCGACACTCCATCAATTCCCTGCAATGAATTCTTACACAATAGGCACAGAAATTTCGCCCCTCGTCGTAAATGACGACGGTAAAAATGTTTTCCCATGAATCTATACATGTATATGTATATATCCACATCTCGATTACGATATCGCTCAGATCAGACACATTCGACGTGAATTATTTCAGACACGTCGATACCACTCTCTCATGAATAAATATGCATCTGTGATTGCTCACGGCGATTGCTTCGCCGTCTGGCTTTTATACCACGCATTCCCCACGAATCGGGGGAGGGAAAATGTGTGTTCCGCGGGGTGCTTCGTAAACTGATGCAGACATCTCGACTGCAAAATCTGATGCCATTACTCGACCACGAAAAAAGAGGAAGACGCGTCATTCATGAGAGTGAGAATAGGTGGTGAACCGATTTTTCGGTAGATTTAACGACGTGATTCATCTTGAGGTATCGAGTTGCACGTTCGTTCATTTACAAGGAGAGTGACCTGCCTTCAGATCACAAGTTCAGACAAGACTCCCGCACGGTGTGATTTTTTCTTATTGTTAAATCGTTTTTCTTATTTTTTGCCAATCTAACGATTTATTATTTTGTTTGTTGGAATAACGTAGATTTGATTTTTTATCTTGATTAAAATAACAACCCTTGATATCTAGTCTGCTGAGAACATCGTTTTTGCGTGACGACCGATTTTACGTGGAAGACTCAAGGATAATACACTTCTCTTCGATGTGGGATGATGTTATGGATTTTATTTATTTACAGATTTTGAAAAGATTTCTTCTTTCTCTTCTTTCAGAATAATGATAATTTCTAATTTCTCAGCGGCTTGAAATTTAGATACCCATGTTTATCAAAAATTGAATCATATAACGATATAGTCATTCGAATCAAGTGTGCGCACTTAAACATTCAAAGTGGTGTAAAAATTAAACAATAAGGAGTAAAGGAAAATGAAGTCATATCTTTGATAACGTATTCATTTAACTGATAATCGAATTAGGAAATGGCGTATGAAATCTTCACAACTGAAAAAAAACTGAGCCATTAGAATAATACGAAATACGCATTTTTGGGGGCACTCGTGGGGGGTGAGTATGCGCACTTTTTTTATTAAAGTTATAAACGTTCTGAATAAGGCACAGTTATTTACAATGAGATGGCACGATGCAACGACAAGTCTTGCAATGTGTTGCGGTACACCGGTACATTCGGTGTTTGAGTTCGTGACAGTGAATATTGTTTCAGCAACTACAAGTTCGGTCTTGGGCGATGGTTATTGTTTGAGAGAATGGTACAAGTTGAGCAACTGTCCCAAGTACGACGACAGGAACTCGAGCTATGTGTCCGCGTCAGTATTGTTGCATCGTTACCATCAGTCATTCCAAACACTGCCGACCGCTTTTACCTGTCATGACGGTAAGCGTGCCAGATGCAAGCACTCGGCAGCAATGCGACTGCGATTGGTTACAAGTAAGTAATCCGTGTAATCCGTGCTACACGACCGAAAAATGTAGCGTGCGCGCATGTGAGCCCGGTTTTTCAGGGGGGAAACGCGCCCGGTGTTGTTCTAGACGTTGTAATGGCCAAATAAAGACGTTCCGGTCCGAAAGAATAAATAACGAGGCAATACCGGATCCACGTCAATAGTTTCATTCGAATCGATGGACTATCACCATTCCTCTAAACCAAACAATTGTTATCAGATCATTGCACTTGCATGGTGCGGCATCAGTTTATGTTCCATTCGCAACATCGTCGACGGCAGCACAGCAGCATGGAGTACACTACTTGATTGAACATAGCAAACCGACACATTGTGGCTGCATCGTTTCAGAAACTAGAGTATATATGTACTCTATAAAGCAGCCGTTTGTGGACATTTTCAGATTCCGAGATTTTCGGTTAGACGCGATACACTCCGATGCACAGTACATTTTATCGTGTTTACCAAGGATACCATACATTTGATAAGAATTATGCCGTTATTCCGAAATTATGCCGTGTACCTCAGCGATGAGCGACGATTTCGGTCTGAAAAAATTGTACAGCGTGCTCAAAATGCGGATGAATATGTGTAAAAAATCTAACAGTTGTATATATACTCGCCCCCCTCCCTAAATCCCCCAAAAAGCGTTGAAAAATCCTTCACACAGATGGCTCCTTTAGTTCGTGCAAGTTCTTAGTTAGATGTATGACGAGTGGCATAAGTACACGATCATTTCATGAGGACGATTTTGATATTAGCATCTCCTTAGTATCGCGAGGTTCATTGGTGCTTTTTGGTATACGGATCAAGTGACCTCGCATTCGGGGACTTTTTCAATTTGATCAGAAATGACTCCAAGATTTGTATTTGAGATAGTTACGATCTCTGCGTTTCAGAGAATCTGGACAGCATCGTTCGATACCACGGTTCGTTTCTGATAGCACAGAATTCTCGGAAAATGGTATTTGCGAGGACAGAATAGAGGATTCCCATCAAGAGTTGGTTTGGCGACGGTATCGGGTAGGTGGTACCGTTTCCATAGAGGAAACCGAGAAATCACTAAGATTTCAATCAGCACCCATTAGAGTGGGCGTTCCGAAGTAATCTAGAAGGGCTTCGTGGGGACTCGTCGAGGATGAAAGGACCGTCTACGAGCTGTTGTCCACTTTCCAAGCTCGAGGTCGAGGTTAGACATCGCAGAGCCCTCCGTTCAATCTCACTGCTTTCTAGGGTCAGTAAAAGAGCCGTGATAGTCAAAGGGAGGCAAAGACTTACACGCCAACTAGAAAATCATACAAAGTTGCAAGGGTGCAACGATATATGGCACAACGTGTTTTACTCGAAAGCGATTCATGCCCTTTATTTATCGGAGACGCCCGGGCATTTTCGCGAATCTCTACCAAAGTAGAAAAGACTTTTGTTTACTCTTGGTGAATAATTAAATCTATAGACAGTTATGGTTATACATAGTTATAAAAAATACAAACACGCCATGTTAATATTAATCTCGATCCTGATTCACGTTTCACCAATTATACAGCAATTTGTCGGAGTTGCCAAAATATATTTGTCACGCATTGCGTCATGCATGTGAAGAAAAAATGACGGCTCAGAGCAGTTTTTAGTTTATACAGGTAGATTGACGCGTGAGAAATTATTACTAATTGAGCAAGTTTGTATCGAGGAATTGCAATTTTCAGCATCAAGTTCGATTTCAAAGACATACTAGAAATTAGGATTTCTTGCGGGAGTCCAAGCGAAACTGGCAATCGGCTCACCCAAGCTTATCACCGAGATGAACCGATCCAGAGTTTCGAACGAGTCCAGATAGCAGCGCCGATGCTCGCAACGACTCGAGTTCCGCTGTAGGTATCCGATAGCTTATACGCCACATTCTTCGATGGCTGTTTACAAGCGGATCATCCTTCGCACTTTTTACTTACCGGGGCATTCTCCATTTCTTTTTCCCTCTCCGTATTGGCGAGTTCCAGGCAGGAATCCAATATAACCGAGTGCCGAACGCCGGGGACCACCGGGCGAGGACCAAGGGACTCCGGTACGAAAGCTCCGTGGGACACGTATGCGGAGGGATCTCCGATGGTGAAAATACAGGAAGTGGGCAAAATTACGTTTCCATTGTGTTACTGGCATTCGCATTCGCCTCACACGTTCATTCGGCCCTTTTCGCGTGTACATCCTGCCTCGAGTTTCTACGTCGCGGGTGACTGGCAACTCGTGACGTACGACATGCGACGAGGGACCACCGACATACGGCATGCAACCAACTTAATGCTCTGACAGCTCAAGCTCCAAGGAAAGCAACGCTTGTCCCATATATCTATGTGCGTCTTTCTTCCCCTACGTATCGCTCTTTTCCTCTTCCTCTGTTCTTCGCGTGTGCTTCTAATATACGTAGTATATTGCGTATAACTAATGCACGCGCTCACGTCCGCCGAACGACATTTGCTACCGTAGACACGCGACTATGGCCATCACGTTTCCCTCCTCGTATATATATCATGAGACTTCGATATTACAGTGACCGGAAACACTCGGCAATATATACCGCGTCGGTACTGATACGCGCATCTTAGACCGACGAGCATTTTCGGGCCGAGATAAGAGATACGACTCGCAGGCAATTATCCACTAACTTTTCAATCGACCGACTGCATCCATCAATGACTATGCGGTAAACAATTTCATGTTCCGTCGAGCTGAGCTTACGTTGCGTATACAGGGTGAATGTTGGGGCTGCTCAGACAAGCATTTTCAGGTAACACACTTATGGTCGGAAACTCCCCCTAACGGCCGTGGAGGGCTTTGAAGATTTTTTTTTCTGGTACCCAGGGGTTGCTCGTAGGGAAATGAATCAGAGGTGATTAATCGCGACCCAACGTTTCATTCGGGCGTGATCGATTTACAAATTTGTGATATGATACAAACGTGATATCAACAAAATGATAAACTTTGAAGAACTTTTATAACAATGAAAAAACTAACAAAAACAATTCCTGTGGTACGGAAATTTCACATTATTAAACTGATCTTTCACAGTCGATGTTCAAAGTGTCCGCCACCTTGAAGAAGACACTCCGTGGAACGTCTGGTCATTTCCTCGGGTATTCTAGCGAGCTCGTCTCGAACGACATCGCTTGCAGCCATAATCCTTGCCACCAAATCCATCGCCGTAGCTACAGGTCTACCGTTTTCGGGGTACGACAGATCTTTCATTCTGCCCCAAAAATAAAAATCCAAGGGATTCAGATCCGGGGATCTAGACGGCCATGCAATGGGCCTACCTCTTCCAATCCATCTACCTGGGTACTTCTCGTCGAGGTAATACTCGACTTCTCAGTTATACCAAACACTGACTTGTTGATTTCACATAACAACTTTGTAAGTCGTTCACGCCTGAATGAGACTTTAGGTCGCGAGTAATCACCTCTGATTCATTTCCCTACGAGCAACCCCTGGGTACCAGAAAAAAAAATCTTCAAAGCCCTCCACAACCGTTAGGAGGAGTTTCCGACCATAAGTGTGTTACCTGAAAATGCTTGTCCGAGCAGCCCCAACATACCCGTGACGTGTCGACAGAGTTAAAGGATTCACCCTGTAGATTTCTTCACGTGACCAATTTGTTTCCTGCTACGAGAGTACTGATGTAGGGGAGACCAGCGCACGACGACCTCCTGCGCTTTCAAATTATTTTTTGTGGCCTTGGACCACCGGGTACAAATTGTTTTGGTCTATCTCGAACCAATGCATCATTTTTTGTGATAATTCGGAAAAATAGTACCGCGCGAAGAAAGTGGCAGGTTTTCCAAGCGCTGCGACTCATGGCTGCGAGAGTAACCATGCATAGCAGCTGAGATTATTTTGGTGGAATCTTTCGTCGCTTTGCTATCGATCGAATTTGTGATATGAGAACGCGATGCGTGGAACCGAAGTGACATCTGAAGTTCGCGCAGTGGAACTTAATTCGCTTTTCGAACCTCGTAGAAGGAAGATCATGATCCTGACGAGGTTCGACGTTAGAATTGTACGGAATCGCTCGAGTTCGACGTTGGACCGAACCCGATCCAATTCCCGATCTCGTTCGCATACTATCACACTCGCGCGACTGCCTTTTACCGGGTTTTCCCACAAATGCGAAAGTTCGAAACTGCAAATCCAATATGAAACGGAAAAGTGTATTTGTGCGCGCCCAGGAATAAATGGGAACTACGTACAGAGGATATTACGAAGTGCGGCGGTGGTCCCCCGAGGGCCATTTATTTGGCGTTTGCGAGACTCCGGCGACCCCGACTGTCCCCTGCTGATACTACGTGCTATACTCGCGCGACAAAGGCAACCCGATGCAAGCTGATATTGACTTTTATGAACGGAACGGTTGAGAAGCTGGTTATCGAACACTCTCTCCTTTTCTCACCCTTTCGAGTTCTCGGGTGAAAACGAGCCGAGCTTGAGGCATCGTTTCGCGACATCTCTCGTCGAGGTTCTTACAACCGACGTATCTCATCTACGAAACACCGGTGACGGACGCACCTATCGACGAGTTTCGAAAAATAAGACCGGCGATAATCTGGGAGATCGGTGTTATATTGGATACATCAATTTCACTCCGCGTCACCCTCGCGATCAGCCATCAGTCGTTCATCCGCGCGGGGTCCGAGCGCACGCGGCGAGGTCTGCACGGGGTCGGATGCAGCGGCGGTTGGAATCTCTTGAGTATTCGGTTGCCCTTGCCAGTTTCTGCTCATGGACTATCAGAGTATTTCACAATGTCCATTATGTCTGGCCCGCGCGTTCCGAGCCTCGGCCGACGCCGTGCCGCGCCGTGCCATGCCGTCCACACCCCACGTATCTGATATTATGTACGTGCCTCTAATCCCAGAGCTCGATGTTTGGATTATTAGCAGCCGGTAACCGTTTGGAATTCAATTTTCGACTATCGTTCATTACGCGCTTGACGCGAACCGAATTTCACGAAACTCCGCGTGCCCCGCGATCTACAATTGCGCGAGCAACGTAAATCAAACCGTCGAACAAATCTCTCCGAATTAATTAATTTCCGATCGTTCCGAAGCTAGCGAGAATGATTCGTTCCAATTTTTTTTATTCGTCGCCGTTGAAAATCACCGCGAACTTTTATGTAGCCACGAAGCAATTCAATCCGTTCGACGGTAAATTTGAAAAATACTGACAAGCGGAGGCCGCTGCTCGGTGTGTGCTGCGCTGTACGAGCCGATGGGAGCCATTTCATTTTTCGTTGCGAGCAAACTGATTATTTTCACTTAACAAACTTTCAAGACGGCTTTCGATCAATTTCATTTTCGAAGTACAATACAAGAAATTGAAAAATTGAATGTAGTTGACGGTTTTTTTTATTTCACCCTCATGCATTCCAGGTTTTTTCCAGTCAACTATGTCCACAATCATTTTTAAGATCGCTCAAACATACATTTGAGTGCGATGAAGATAAGCGATAAAATTCACACGAAATTCAAAAATAAAACGTTTCAGAGATATTGATTATTAGAATGTTACTAACCTCACGGTTTGGCGAAATAAACACACGCAGAACAAAGACTCTTCTAAGAGTTGAAATCCTAATATTTTTAAGCATTATGTTGATCACAGTGGAATCTAGTTCTTTAAATTTATTTTTCAAATAGCTGTAAATATAAAACAACAATGTATTTGAAATTAACTGAACACGACACTAGTGGGTCAAATGATCCCTGGGATCATTTTGCCCCCAATACAACACAACTTAAAACATGACAATACAACTTACATTAGTTGTTTCAATGATGGCAATAAAATATGGTCGATCACATCGTCTAATGACATCCAAAACCGAAACAAACTTGCCTACTACATAATATCTAATGAGATTAATGGTACACAACATCACATGTGTTTACCTCACATCGAATACAGTGATTTTCATATTTTCACTACAAAATTTCTCAGACCGCTCACAACAACATGACACTTTGCGAAACGCTGAGTGAAGCGTTCTCCTCGAGAATCATGCACGTCGTTGCCAGGATGGTAAAATAATAAGGGTTGACTCGACCTTCCGGGATCGTTGTACACCATCTTGCCCTACTCGTAAGAGTAAAAGGGAAGCAAATTGTGACGTGACATGTTAAAATGGAGTTCATATTTGCAACGAGCAGGTACAAATCTGTACATTTTATGGTAGAGTTTTGAAAAACAACTTTTTCATCGCAGACCCGTGTGATTGGTTATCGATGCAGAATCACCCGGAATGATGTCCACGAGACTGGAGATCTTCTTTCTTTCGATATTTGTTGAATCGGTACGAGCAAAGCTGTGGGGATCATCGTTATTCTTTGAGAGTACATTATTCGCACGTAACGTGGTCTGATCGCGGATAGATGATATCGCGCGGCATCGAGAAGCGAGAGTCTCGTTTCATTGTCGGGATACAACAGAAATTGTCTCTAGTTTCCGCGCAATAATCGGGATATTAATTTCACGCGAGGGCGGCGAAGGAATTTATCGACTCTAACGCGATAATTAATATCGACGTTCGACATATGTAGCCGTGGCGAGGGTCCCTTCGACAAAAGATAAGAGTTGGACAATATTAGTAAAGGACGAGCGAGCCTCCGCTCGGCAAAGTTGTTTCCGGTGTGTGGTTAGTGACGCGAGGACTTCGACGGTGATTTCCGTCGAGGATTTTGGGAAAGCGGCGGCGCTGCGCTGCGGCGGCGCGACGAAGAGGACGGAACAGAGGCGCGCTACGCGTGGTAATTGCGAGCATTGTTTGATGCGTGGCAGACGGCCTGAAATCACCGCACCTCGCTCCATTCTTCGGTCAATGAACGAAGATTCATTGTGATTAAATGAGGGGTAATGATTTATTCCGTCGATGGAGTTTCGCCCGCGCCACCCATCGAACCCTTGGCACCTTTGTCGGGCCTCCCTTGTCGCCGTTTTACCTCCCTCCCTCCCTCGCTTTCCTGCCCCAATCGTCGTGTCGCTCCATCGTATTGTCAAGAATCAACGAGTCACTCGCGATATTATACACGAGGATATACGCACGCCGTTTCACGCCACTGCACAAAAATTCCAATTAAAAAACTTTTGCATTCCGGTACGCGGCGATTAAATTACACTTCGTAACGAGACCGGATCGCAATCTGTTTTTTCATATTGTTTTTCTTTTTTCAATAATTCAAACCACGCTGGCATCAAAGGATCGTGGAATATTCTCGATTACGATCTAGAAATGGCGCGGAAATACCATTTCGTAGATTCCATACATCTCGAGCAGTGACAAAAACATTAGAAACTGTCCTACCCCAAGACTCAACTATCGCCACCTCAGTGTTCAACGCGCGATAATTTGGACTGTTTTTTTCACGTTTCAACGATCATTTCACGTGAAACGCATTCCTCGATTATTACGACGCGGAATCCATTGAAACTTTCGGCTTCCGAATATGTTTCCTCGGTAAATCTAGAAATGAGAAGCTTGATTTTCGCAGAGGCTCTAATACGTTTCCGGGAATACCGCAAAGGTGATGAGAAAAATTATGTATTCAAGGCGTTTCAACGATAGTTTTTGAGCTTAGCTGGATAGCTCGTGAAAAAGACAAACATTAGGTGAAGAAATGTTCGTCGAATTTAACGCAAAAATTTGTGCTTACGACTTATTCAACATAAGATTAGTATTTCTACTGACACCGTATGTAGTCTATGTTAAAAGTCACACAAACCAATGATAGAGCAACATTTAAAAAGTGTTACTTAAGTATCAACAAACATTTCTATTGTAAGTGTTACTTCAGTATCGAGTATCATTTTTATGTGTAAAAAAACGGACAGCGGGAACAACACTAACGATTGTGCCGGATTACACGCTAAAATTTTCACACTTTATGCAATGACGGATATTTTTTTACCGTAGGTATATGAATTTATGGAATTTATGTGAAAAAGAAGCGTTTCTCTGAAATCCTGAAGATTGCTCAAGCTCAAGGTCACCGATACGTGTAATTATTTTCTGATTATCGTATTCTCATTGTTTTCGAAAACTTCCGATGCAACGTATGTTCGTCACAGGATTTCAATATCCGTGCTGCGAGCTAGATGAATCGGGTTTGGATCAAACGTCGATTACGGTCAGATTATCTGAAATCAGATGCCGATGTCTTCTTTATTTATATAGGTATTCATGAAGTCCAGACAGTCAAGTGATCTCATGATTCGAACAAATTAGTCGTGAATAGCAAGAAAAGCCGGACGAAGGCGAGCTGAATTTTCCCGAAGTGCAAAACCCGCCGGCGAGCTTTACAGCGGGCCGTAAGCGACTGTGACAGCGCACGACACCGTGAAATACACTGGCGGACCGAAGTCGAAAAGTGTAGTATATATTTCGTCGTAATTCGTGGAGTGACGTGAACTCTTAAACTAAAAGCTTCGACACTCATTTTCACTTTGTTCCAAATAAAAGTAGTCTATCGTCGCACGCACCATGCACACGCAAATGGCGTGGGCGGTCATATTTCATGCAACTGACGGAATTGTCCATCGCGCGCTGATATCCTCGAACGGAAACCTTTTGAGAAATGTGTTACCTCGCGCACCTTCGTTCTCTACAGTCAATTCGATGGAATATCGACGGAACGCCTAGATGATTAAACCCGAATAGGTCTTGAATTTCTTTAATTGAATATTCAATCCCAGTTTTATTTCTCTCAATTTCCATCACATTTTTCCGCTAAATCTTGTATCTTCAACTTCCTTTCTCTTCTCTGGAACGGTTATTGACCGACCTTCAAATTTCCAATACCTAATAGAGGAGAGGAGACTCTAAATTGAAATTCAAAGTTTGAGATTATTTTCTCTCTACCGAACTCGCGCAAAGACTGATTCGATAGCGTTTTGACGTACCCCGTCGTACCCCGTTGACGCGCCCTGTCAGGAAAAATGACTCGAAGACCTCGATCACTTTTCGTCGAATATCGCATTGCCTCCAATTCGTCGAAAACTGACGTCAACTTCAGCGTTGATTATGCCGGTGGCGTAAACGCGAATGAAGTAAACGTCGGACGGACTTTCCCCGTGATGTGGCCTGGCGGAGGGGCTTTGGTAGCTGATCCCCTTCGGCGCTGTCAACCCTGTTTGCTCGCAATCGTTTCACCAGACGTAGACCCTGTATCGCTAGAGCTGTTTAGTTCCCGGGTAGCCTCTCGCTAGTTTCTGAACTCTCGTGGATATCACGTGATTACCGAGTCGCCTGTTGGCACGTTACGTTGACTACGCCACTTATTCCCCTCATTTCCATGACTTGCACGATGTATCCAACATAAGTTCCAGTCCACCTGTACGTGGCAAATCAAACAACTCATTGTCACAGAGCCGAGTCGCCTCTAGAACTTGTTGCGCCGCCGGAGAATCGTTTCGGATACCTGAAAACCTCGATGGTACGGTTAAAAACAACGCGACTGCGGCTGAAACGCAAGTATTGTAGTTCCCATGATTTTTAGTAACCAGAAAAAAGTGTAACGATGCATTCGTTTTGGCCGAATCACTGAAGAAAATTGACACAAAGATCATCACTCGTACAGAGTATGACTGACGGTAAAGTGTGTCGAGTTTTCCACGGGTATGTCTTTATTGTTCAACTAGATTCAATGAACTCGTTCTACACGTGTATCGAACGTGGGATGAAAAAAGAATAATGCTGATGGAATAGTCCACTAACCTTAATCGTATCTTTACACGGTTCACTTAGGAATAAAAAGTCTACGTGATCAAGTAATTGCGAACCTCTGGAGAATCCCACGTTGAATCGATCCGTCTCGAAGTCACGTCTATTCTTGAAGATCTATGTATATCCAGCTGACGGTTCAAGCGATCTATTACGAGTAATTTTTTATATTCGTTCTAGAATAACCGAGCCGGGAATGACCAATGCGATGTGAATTATTTGTGAACATTAATTCGATCGGAAATACATTTCTTTCAGGAACAACTGTGGGTGGTAAGCGGAGGTTATATCACGGTTTATTAAGACCGCGAGGGGGAGATTATCGGATTCAGTGCGAAGCTTTGATGGCATTTTATTCGTTAAAAATAATCATTTCGCTATCGTCGCTTCCGAATCACACTTTATCGTAGTTTTGGGTGATCGTGACCAGAAGCAGGCTAGCTACTCCTGTGCGAATCAATGGGCGGGGAATCAGATTTTTTGATGATAGGGTCAAACTTCGCGGCTCGTCGATTTCGAGGAGTTCCGAGCTCGGCGATATCACAGCGCCTGGTTAATCTCGCAAGAAATCGTAATTGTGGGGAGAAACGCTGCGGCATTGCGGGACGGACGACGTGCCACGAGTCGGAAAGGGCGATAAACGGGGTGTGTAGTCGGGCGTGTTTCACGACTACGACTGAAAGTCCACGGGATACACTACACGTCTCATGGCAGGGATCACCCCTCCCCGTAAGTGGCGTAGTAGTAAAAAGTTTTCGCCTCGTTACGAGTTACGAGTTCTCGTCTATCGCTGGCTCGCCGCAAAATTGTCTGCATTTGACCAATGAAATTTAACGTCGGCAAACACGGAGGGACGACGACGACGGTCCCGAATATAAGTTGGACCAGCGGACGAAAGTCGAGCTGAAGAAGAGGCGACAGATCCCTAGGGCGGCAGGTAGAACGCTAACACCGTTGTCGAGGAAGGCTGGCCCCTATCGCTCGTCCATCTGTATTCACGACGCTCTTGGCTTGGCTTATCTCTCTCTCTCTCTCTCTCCAACTTTTTCTCACCGACTCTCCCTCTCCCTCTCCCTCTCCTGCTCCCTCTCTCTCTCCCTCTCCCTCTCTCTCTCCCTCTCTCTCACACACGCACACACTCTCTCTCTCTCTCTCTCTCTTTCACACACTCTCTCTCTTTCTCTCGGTTTCTCTATTTCCGTCTGTCTCAAGCTCACTCTCATCCGAAGTCCGTATCTCCCGCTGGTTCGCTGCCATGAATCCACCCTCCGAATCCCCGCTCTTTCACTTCCACTCGTGCGCCCGCTCCGCGCGCACAGTCACTCCATCACATCAGCATCTCCACTTTTCACTCTATCGCCTCGTCGGATCTCCGTTACGCTCCTTCGTGGTAATACATACAATGATAAGCGTATACAAGGTGTGAAATTTCCCTCGCAGCGCGCCTTATATTGGTGAAGCGAGTAGTAAGTTCCTAGCAAACGCACTATAACGAGAACGAAGTTCGCCATTTGGCAACAGCGATTACATAATTGATATTATTCTCTTCTCCGGAGGAGTTATGCCTTTTTCTTTTTCGAAGCTGTGACTCATGAAAACGAAGTTCTATTCTATATTTCTATCGAGTGCTTATTCAACAAATTCTGTATCTACCGTTCCGTCATTCCTGTCGCGATCTTCTACGTGGTTCTCCACCAATTCGAGAAGAACGCATAGATTCGCAAATTCCGAGCAGGTGGATGGCCGGATTCGGTATGCCTATTTGCCAATTCGTTCGCCCTCGACTAACCGTTCTCCCTTCTCTTGTTGAAATAATGACAACAGTGCTATCCTGCATCGTTGAAAGGCAAATAGAATTTCCGAAATTGTACGTTCGCAAATTTGACCGGTAGAACACCGTTGCGATTTCGCGGCCGATTATACATCGGCACCTGCGTAAACACGGCGGACGGGTGGAAAAAGTTTTCACGGCCGGCGATCCATCTCCAAGTGTAAATAAAGTTCATACGCGTTGATATCATACCGCGATAAAGTTGGAAACGGCGACAATTGAGAAAGAGAGCGTCGCGTGGACCCACGCTTCAGCATTGGAGTTCAAACAGCGCCGGAAGAATCGCAAACCACACGAACGTTTGTTGAATCAAGGAATACGCATATATACCCGCATAGATATATAGATAGAGCCAGATCCTTTGTTCCTCTGGCCAGCTTGAGGTTACGCACCGGGCAACGCGAACCAGTCCTGGAGCAATGTCAGGGTCAATCCTCTCATCGGAGCGGAAAACAAATTTCATTTAAACTTTCACGTCTCTATTCTCGTTTCTCGTTCCCCGTGCCGTTCAAATCGTGCTTCGTCGTATCACGCTTGGGAAAAAATGTAACTGAATTTTATGGCTCATCTCCAAAATTACCACGTACCTCAAGCTACAAAAGTTTCATTAGCATCAATTAACATCAAGAAACTTTATCACATTATTGTACGACGTTGGATATACTTGTTTCTCTACCATATCGCGTCAAATCTTCCGGTACCAAATCGATAGACTCGAAAAAATGATTGCGATCCGTTTTGGCTGAAGGCAGTCGAATACTTGCGAAGTATCGTCTTCGATAGCAAACTGAAAAAAAATCATTCCTCCGTGTACTTTTCATTAAAATCCAAACTGATTTGAAATTATGCATACTCTGCGGATAATTTGTTCTAGAAGTTCGTGCACTATCCCTCTGTTACACGATGTTTCCATGGATACATGCCACAGTTCACGGTTTCATTTCTTCGAATTGCGAATAACAAATCGTATTTCGCCTTTCATCCGTCGATATCAAGTTCGTGGTCTTCGTAACTTAGGTACCTATTATCAAAAGCATTCATTTAAATTTGACCATTTCGTATTTGTCCATAAAATATGATCGCAAAGTCACTTTTGTAGTTGTTCCCTTAATTTTTTTTTTTTATCAATTAGTCGGAATATCTGGGGAGAAGGGGGCGAGATATTCAGACTATCGGTCCGCGTGTCGATCAAGCTTTGATAGGACTGTCGACGAGATGGAATGCGTCTAGTCGTTATATGCAAATTCACGTTGAGATTCACAATTCGTGCCACGTTCCCTGGCCGAAGTGAGGCCGTCGATAATTGAAAAATCAGTACGAGACGTTCGTTATATTGATTCAACGATGTAACGAGATAAAATTCAGAGCGTGATATCTAATTGGACGCCATATTCGTTTATGGTGGTATCGCACCGCGGCGCTAAGAGTCGTGCAACGAAGCAATCTCTCGCAGGTACAGCTGCAGGTTCCAATCTATAACGAAGGACACTAGAGAACGTACGTGCCTACCGAAATGGAAAGAATACCTGTTTTAGTACGTTACTGCATCGTTGATTTGTGCAACGAGATGCAAAAAACTTAGAAAACAGATGCAACGTTACGTCAAGTCAGAATAATATATCGCATCGGTATATCGATTATGTTCTCTGTTACAAAACAAGCTCGATGGATCCATAATCCATTCGTTTGGTGAGTCCAGAGTAGAATTTTTCATCGATAAACTAATACGAGAATAACTGTGATTTTTTTGCATTAGCTCAGTCTTATGAGAGCCATTCACCCGCGAATAAACCGACTCACTGGAAGCGGCCTCCGTAATCCTGTACACGTGTAGTTAGTTGCGGCTGAAGAGATTGTGTCAAAAGGAGAAGGTGAGGCAGCGCGTTCTCCACTCTGTTTGCTGGGCCCGGACCTCCCGTGACGTCGAACGAGCCGGTTGGACCGGTTTTCTTTGGTAGAACCAACCAGCTAGCGACTCCCGTGTGGATCTCCGAGGCCCAGCAAACAGGCGTTTCGTGGACTTGGGATAAAAATTGTCGAGCATTCGACGAGTAGCAGGTAGATGGGCAAAATCACTGGAAATCGATGCAAAACCTGAAGAGCCGAAAAAACGGTACGAAAAAATGGTACGAACTTTTGAAGGCAGAAGTGTTACTTTGTCTGTGATTTTACGTATTCGATTGCGATACCCGAGAAAATGTGGCGTATCGAAGGAGTAGATTCATGCCAGGCACTGATCAGTCGTCAATGAATGGGAAACGTGTCTCGCGGATGACAATCAATACATCGATCGTGTCTAATATTCACAAGTTTTACCTCCCATACTCGGGGTCGATCAGGCTACGACAAATACTCGATCACGCATCGATCGGTCGTGTATTAAACTTGCGACCGATTGGAAAGACGAGTCGACTGATGCTGAAAGGTGAACGGACAAGCGGAGTCGCGGATATGGACGAGTATATCCTGAGGGAAAATCGTTGATACGATGGTATGGAACGCACATGTATACTTGATTGATAGATGTATTTTTAGTAGGTTGTTTCCGGTATTATAGCGCGGATGGGCTCGAGCATGGTTAGTTAGATTCTTAGTTCGTCCCCGCCTCGCATAATAAAGCAGATAATTTCAGAGAACACGGTCGACGACGACGGACTAGTCCATGAATTATCAACTGGAAATCAATTGATATGCATATTCAGCGGCAGATGGTGTAGTCCCGAGTTAACGCCGGTGGTCGTTGAAAAGGCTGACGACCGCGGCGACGTCATATGAGATTATTATCTTGAACCTTGTCGCAAGGTGTACCTCCGCGAAACACTTTTCCGTGAACTTGATTGCGGGAAAAAATGGATCGGCGTGAAATCGAATGAATGGATGAAACAATTGTCAATCGACTTTCTTAACGATTCTTCCCTTCATTGCTCGATTCTACCGAGTCGAATATACACGCGTGATCAACAGCTGAGAAAATTGACAAGGAATTTTGTAGATATTTTTCTTCTATCTCAACAAATCCTCCCGATCAATGATACACTGAACTTTGAAGGAAGTCATGCAAAATCTTTGGGTCTCAGCAATTCAAAGATTATTCTCAAAAATGCTGATATAATCACATCGAAAAATTATACACGTACCTGTTGATATATTTTCTATGACGTGTAATGCTCGAGTCGGATGAATTCGAAGATGAGAGGGATCCGCGTCGAAATACACGTTTTCCGTGCATGGATCTAGAACTACTTGATTCACAGATAGGATTTTAACTCAAGGATCTCGCGCAAGAGTTAGTCAATACAATTTGGACCATGGAAATGGAGGATACTTCGTCGATTTCATTCGTTCTGTGGAAATGAGATTCCGTCACCTTCGTCCTATTCGGAACTGCGGGATTGGTAAGTGGAAAATAACGCAGAAGGCATGATCAGAAAAATTCCTACTGCTCTACTTATCGTAGAAACAATGTATAATGCAACGGCGTACCATTATCCGTTACTGGAAAAGTCTGCGGAGGATTTATCTATTAGTTACCCGAATCTCTCGCAAAAATGTCAGTCGATTTGTGTTGTATATTTAATATTCATACTTCCGTTGTCGACTACCACGAACGGTTTTTTGTCAATTAAATGTCAAAACATTAGCCACTGTAAAATTAATTGGCATTTCAATCGATGATGTATTATTCATGGGAAAGAAGTTATTATTGTCTCAGTATTACATCGCACGGTCGAAAAATAATGAATAACTACGAGTCAATTACGAGCCCATTGAGAAATTCATCGATAATGCAATCGACGATGTATTATTCAGTGAAATTAATGAGGTATATGCTAATTTTTATTAGTGTACGTGAAAAAGATAAGGAATAATTTCGAACCGAATCGTTGCTCGTCAGAAAAGTACCTACTCGATCATGCCATAGACGATGCGTTACTACCCTGATTCCATTGGCATCAGATCGAACGGAGATCGTAATTAGTCTTGTGATTTGTAAGCATTAAGTGGCTCGACAATGTCTCAAGAGTCCCAACTAAACGTGCACAGATCATGTCCCAACGGATAAATGGTATTCGTTTTAATGCTCATCCCAATCACGAATTTCTCGTCTAACCGAGTCGATATTGCTGTCTCGGTTTATCATTCAATTATCACGCGTAGATTTCTCCTCTCTTTTCGAACGAGCGTGATCGTCACGTGAATTGTATCGAGAGAAAGAACACCTTATCGGGGAACGCGAAGCATGAACTAGGGGTTAAGCGACATCCAGTCTCATTCACACTTTGACGCCCTAGATATCATTCGGCTATGTATGCAAGCGTTTTTACGTGCACCCGCGTTATACGTATATGTATGGACGTCGGATACACGTATATCCGGACGACCAAGGTTGGGGACTCCTATTCGCCCAGTGGGTCGACATAAATCCTAATCTGCATGTGTGAAAAATGTTAAAGCCCCGCGTTGTCGATTCAAAGGCAGGCAAACTACAGGCATGAAGTTCAGAAGTCGTTTCGTCTATCTTAGCGAGGCATCGACAAACCGAGGGGAAGAGACGTAGGGACCGAGCGAGGGAGAAAATGGAAGTGATACTCGGTCCCTCTGTCACGGTCTGAACGTTCTCAGGAGCCGCCGAATGAGGAATCCAATTTCTGTTTCAATATTTTCATTTCATTTACATATTTATAGCTCTCTCTCTCTGTCTCTCTTTCTATCTGTCTATCTATCTATCTATCTATCTATCTATCTATTTCTCTCTTTCTCTCTCGTTATCAGGTAATAATAATCATCCTCACTTCCGTGAGGATCGAGTTTCCACTTTTAAAAAACAAATTCAGATCTATTGTATCGTGGATATGTAGATCGGTTGGCATAGTCTGCATAAAATACTCGCATGCCATAAAATTCATCCTACTTTCCAAGTTCGCGAATAAACATGAAACAATTCTTTATAAACGCATATTCAGAGGTAGCACGGAAATTCATTCGTCTACTATCTACGCTCCATAGATGGGCAATCACTTCAAAATCAAAGGCCACGCAGAGTGCCGATACGGTAGCCAATTCACGTGTTCATAAATGAACTTGAAATTGAAATTTATTCTATGACTTGTTGACTTTCATCTACATGACAACGAGAATACATTTCAAAGGTTCTCCACGTCGAACTACAGACAAGCATATCGCGTTTCAGCAGTATTTCTAGAATTTTTAACAATATTCAGTTTGTCGAGAATTCCGACTTTTTATAATTTCTCCAATCGAGCGGCTCGATAATCGTTTCGCAGATCTACGATGTTCTTTGCCTAATTAACGAAAGTGGAAAAAATGGCGCCGATATTCCAAACGAGGAAATCTGTTCGAGCAACCTGAGCGTGTGACTTAACAAGCTCCAAGGCATATGGAAAAAAACGTCTGAGCGTCGGTGAAGTAGCGTAAGCTTCGAGGTGAACAGCCGTACGCGTGGATTCGGAATGTGAATAGATGCAGAAGCATATATACGTGCCTGGGTTGGAATATACAAGGTGATTCGTCGGTCGTAGCTGCACTAATAAGCTCTCTATTCGTTAAATACAGCGAAAATGTTAGGGAACAAGGCCGTTTGATTCCGAGAACGGCGTAATTCGGTTTCAACATCTTCGCATCACGAGCAGTCATATTCCTCGGAATTCGCAGGTCGTTGGAGTTTTTTTTTTTTTTAACGAGATGGCATTTTAATTGTCGAGGCTGATATCATCCGTAAGCCACGGAGATACGGGCGCGAAGGCGCGCGGAGAGCAAACAGGAATGGGAAAAAAGAGGGCGGGCGTAGGAAAACGAACATTTGAGAGTATCTGGATTTAATTAAGGCGTTAATTGGAATCTAGCAAGGCTTAATCAGGGCTATTTCCTCTCCGTGAAAGGCTGCGACGATAACAGCCACGTTGAGCTCTCCTGACCTCTCTCGGGACCGTTTACCCCCTTCGGCGGTATCCACTCGCCCTAAACTTACGCCAGATTCTCCCGTCTGATTCCAACTTTTCCCGCAACTGTGTCTCACCCATTCCCTCTCCCCGTCTTCGACCGATAAAAATATAACCCCCTCGAAATTTACTCGTTTTCAACTCGTTTCGTTTCGCCCCAAGACTTAACGAATTCACGAACGCGGATCAATTCCTTGGGCCACCGCTCAGTTTCAGTTTTCCATTGTCTCACCGGCTGTTTATTGGATCGGCGAATTTCCCGCTTCGACGCCGATTCACAACTTCGGCGGAGGGAAAAATTATTTTAGATCTATCTGAAAAAAATTGGCTAAATCCATCAACAATTTTCGAATCGAATCGCAAACGTTGATACGCGCGATTCGTGCTACGCTGATCGATTAGTTTGTTATTCCACGAGAACGACTTCGCACCGTCATCAAAATAATTTAATCACCCGACAAGTTTATCGAGCCATTCGCAACGTTAGCAATTCCGACCGCAACTCGATAGTACAGAGCAATGCTCGAACGAAATCGAATCATTAAAATAATTAAAAGACTTCAATTAATTGGGATCCAAAAAACATCAACCGAACCCAACGGAATTAAAACCTTCGATTTTACTTTCACGATCAGGATGACATTTCTCTCCATTGGTATGACGCAACTGCGCCACGGTCTCATTACGCCTCACATTTTTATTCCATAATCGATGAAAAAGAAACGATTATTCGATTCGCACGGTATGCGTCGACGATTCGCGTGCGATTTTTCTTTCCGAACTGTGCCTATAAATTGGAGAAGTATTCGCTAATGCTAAATCCAATGACAGATTACTATTGTAATTACTGGAGATTGGGAATTATCCAAGAAACACAAATTTGTTTTTTTTTGCGAATGATTTTGGCCACGTGCCAATCGCGTTTCGTCTAGTCGTGAAGAATTTTACGCGAGTCAATTTATCAGTAATGTTACGCGTGTGAACGTTCCAACGGTGAATTATTGGTTTCGTTATCTACCTGATTTCTCGAAGTAACGAGTCTCCATATTGCCGTTGATCCCTCGCGATATTTATCCTGCGAAATGTGTTTGAAAATGCGCATTCATCTGCAAAATTGATCCTTTTCTTATATTCTATCATTTCGTTCCCCTTTTTCCCGGCGGGACACCGGTGACGTATTCATCGCCGCAAACCAATCTCTCGTTTCATAGAGACGGGCTTTAGGTACGTTATCAGTGTTTTCTCAGAGCGATGCTTCATTTCCGATACATTTGAATTTCATTCCCCAGTGCAGTTAAAATTGAGAAAACCTGGAAAATGCTTAAACGTAGCGTCCAAATTTGCTTGATGAGAGACTTTCTTTTAAACAAATATCCGTAAACTAAAACAAGTATTGGAAAAATATTGCGAACCTCGACAGTCTTCTACATTTGTAAAACACGAAGGAATTTCGCGTCGAAGCGTGATTTGTTTTTGGAAAAACAGCACAATGAAAATTCTCTGTTCAAACGTTCGTATTGATTCTTGATCAAAAACCTAATATTTAAAGCGTACCTCGTTTGAGTTGTTACGCCAAATTACTGACGAACGCCGAGTGAACGCAGAGCCCTTCATTTACTAGCTTCCGCGTTGAGCCAAATATTTCCTATTCGGAGTTATTTCCTGAAGGACAATTACATATTGAGTCTACCGGAGTAAAATATATCTGGGCCAATATAGCCAATATAGCTAGCAGATGATGGGTGATCAGCTCGTTTGGTATATCTTCGCGATTACCAATTTTATTCTTGCCCATGTGCTGCGTATGAATAATCTATCGATCAGAAAGACGAGTTTTTAGAAGTGGTTCGAGTTTGCGAATACAGCGTTTTGTTCACATCCGTGAGCTCATGGAAATCGACTCGTGAAGGTCGAGTGTTTACCTAAATCTCTTCAGGTTTCCTTCCAGGACGAACCAAAAAGACCCAGGAACGCGCGGTATTGGACGCAAGTGCTTTCCTACAACTATACAGTCGACACAGCATCAGAGTACCGTCGAACACTCGCGTCACGCTTATGGCCTTCTAATTTTAGGAAAAAGAAGATGCTAATAGATTAAAATGTCTATTAAAGTGTGAGGCACTATCTAACGATGACACTAGGATCCAGAGTGCTCCAACAAGCGTAGACACATTTTACTGGATTGCTCGATCCGTGTCGGAGCTAGAAAGCACCCTTTCAAGAAAGTTGCCTCGTTGTGTTTTTTTTTTAATAGCGATCGCTATCATCGGTAAGGTAGAGGCCTAGAAAAATTCGAATGAGAATGTTCTGCTTAAAACCGAATGCGGACTCGTGAAATTCTGATAACACCGTCCTCCAAGTTTGGTCGAGCCCTCGATATGATTCGCAAATATGGAATCGATTCGAGGTATTTTTATTCCGCATACTTTCGGCTGTCCCTTGCGACTGAGCGACAAATGGGTGCTGATTCGGCATGATACAAAACGGTGAAGATCCAAACCGGAAGTCCTCCGATGGGAGGGGAGGCAGAAGGGTATCAGTATGGGACGCGTGTCTCTCGGTAAAGGCTTACGCCGGAAGGTTCTTCGAAAACCCTTCGGGATCCTCGAACCGTCAGACGCATCCGCGGTGGTGAAAAGCTCCCGTTGGCGAGTGAGAATCCTTGGGCAGCGCAGGAAAGGAGAGGCTTCGACCCTCGTCTTGATCCGCTTCCACGGACCGATTGCTACCCGAAAGCCAAAGAAAACTCGTAGATGCCGACTCACTCGATTTCCCGGATCCAGTTGCGCTGATTTCTGATACTGGTGATTGATAAACCCCCGTCGAAGCGCGGATCGTGATTGATGCTGCCAATCGGTGCCGATACGACGCGTATCTTCTAGTCTCCATTGACTACGATCAAGCGGAGTCGATTGACGACAAGATCTGATAATTCCACTCTTATCTATCCGGCATTCGATTCCTATTGTCGACACTTCGACGCATCTCTATATACGATGAACTTTCGGGGTCCTTGACAACGTGAAATATTGAAATAACGGAAAACTACAAACTACTGTTATTCTTCATTACCCTAATTATTGGCCTTGAATCAATGCTGTGGAAATCTCTTCTAGAATAGTCTTTTGCTACTACTTGCTACATCTAGCAACACCAACGACAGACTTCGCCGTTGACCCAGCGACTGATACGATATCACTCGTCGACTATGATCTCTCAAGATTTGCGATGAGAATACTGCCGCGACGAAAAGTAACGTGAAAAGTACACGTTCCATACAATCGTTGACGCCTAATTCGAATGATCTGCGTATGGCGCGTTTAATGACCCTTCGTGTCAAAATCCTTGGATATTTCATTCTGCAAATTTAATTTTTGGTTAGTTGCGCGAGTTGGATAACGAGGAATCTCCAAGTTCCTGCTGTAGATAGCGAGTTGCAAACCTAAAGGGTCTAGTATAAGTTGGTAGTTAGGGTTCCAGCGCGGATCCATAGCCCAGCTGTGGCGAGCCACCCGAATCAATTATAAAGAACCGCACGCCACGGAGCTGTTACAATAACGCCCTAATAATCCTGATACAGCGATCGCTGTGGGAAACTTGGGAGCCGTATCGTTAATGAGCGCGTCTTAATTAATGCCAGCAGTATTGGTCTTTGTTGGTCTACACTGCAGCAGACGCTGAACGGAACCCGATGCCTCGCTTTATTTATTTACGTCCACAAGTACATAGCTAAACACATATTTACATACCATGTAAATATTATTTGTCCTGTGACTACGATACCTTACACCCACCGCGATTTTCGACCACTCGTGTGTAATAAGAAAAAAAAAGAAAAACAGAAGTTCCACATTCCCTGAAGCAATTAACAGTCCAGACATTTGATTTTTGGCTAAAAAAAAGTATGAAAAAAAAATTGCACGATGCTGCGAGAAAAGGTAACGAAATATTGGGAATATTGTATCACAGCAAAGATCAAAAAAGTGGAGAGCCATATCAGTTGTTGTGGGTGGAATTGCTAATGAAATCATTCCTCTCTCTGTCATAGCATCCCAATAGAAATACAAGTTCTGCTGTATCTTTCTCCATCAGGCAATTAATACTGTTGAGCTGATGAGCATATTAATGCCTTTTCAGTCATAAATCCTGACTATTAAGATTTCCACAGGCTGCGTGTGCGAAGTTAAGCGACACGGTGGTTAAACCAGACGGGACGATCTTCAGCGTATTAATGTACGCACAACCACAACGGTGCTTGAATATGTATATACAGATGGTCACACTCACGCTGAATCCTTCGTTGAAAACTGTTAACGCGTCGTTGATCAAGACGAAAGAAGAGACCACGCCGGTCCGTTTTACGACTTTGCTCCATTTCTTCGAATCACAGAACTTACCTGTAACAAGAATAAAGAAAAATATTGATAAAAAATGAGAAACATTTTCTGCATTCGCGTCAGTTTATAGAAGAATCTGTTACGCGTGACGGTATAATATATTTTTTTCTCAAGCTTTTCTAGCGCGAGTGAGAACTATATTTTTCCTGATATTCTTCCAAAGTTCTTAGGCACGTATCACGATGTTGCATTGTTCCCAGCTTAATTTGTGGTCCTCAAAATTACAATCGGCAATTCTTCGCCAGTCCAGTGTCGGCGATGGGTTATCGAGATTCGGTATCGATTTCGCTCTGCCCTGCCAGCTTTCGGGGTATAGCTTTGGAAGCTAGCGTCAGCTGGACGTGAAAAGCTAGCCAGGTATTCCGTTTTCAGCGTTACGCTCGTGAATATACGCACAGGTATCGGATGGTACCGGTATACAAGTTAGTGTGACGGTATTTGAACGCGTCTAAAATCTAACAGAATCGCCTATTAGCTAACCCATAACGGTGACTACCGAAATTGGCTTATAGTTAATTGATGGGAGGCGAGAGGCACCTGCTAGTATTATAGCCCAGCCTGTGCTCCAGAAACTAATCA
The DNA here is from genome assembly GCA_963969455.1 of Arge pagana. Lineage (NCBI taxonomy): Eukaryota > Metazoa > Arthropoda > Insecta > Hymenoptera > Argidae > Arge > Arge pagana. The sequence continues at coordinate 15,475,867 of OZ018310.1, read as the reverse complement.
GATTACAAACGGCGCGCAGCAGTCGTTTTGCTATGGCACTTGACTACGAGAAGGCCTTTGCCAGCAAACAACAATCCCCTGCAATAGATTCGCGGTCCGGTAGCAACGTGGTATGTAAAACACAGCGAGGAGATAAATTCCAGATTACGAAATCGAGTTTCCACGCTGAAAACTACGATACGAAAGTTCGTTGAAAGGGGTGAAGAGATAGGTCGACGCCGATTAAATAGCACTCGTGACATTTATTTTACGAAATATACAACTGAATGGCAATAGAATCGTCGCATTCGTAGAAAGTATCAGACACGAGTGCGAATCACCGCAACAAACCTCAACCCCAACGAGGAGACTTTGTTATAACTGAAAAACGGATTCGAACGGAGTTTTTTCCCGCGTTAGTATTTTACCAGCAATTGAGAAGTGGAAGTGTCAAAACGCAACTGTTGGCTGTGTTTGAGAAGCCAGAGTTTCATAAATAGTTGAGGATATATGATACCACTTCGGTCGACGAGTAACCACGAAAGCCGCCGCGACCGACTAAACACGATATCGGACTGGAATCCACGCGACGCGCGTTCGAATCCCCGGAAGAATTTTTTTTTTTTTCGTAATTTATTCTCAAGCAAGTACACTCATCTAGCCGAGACACTTTTTGGACGACAACGCGTGCTTTTTCGATCAATTTATATACGTAATTTAGTTATATTTTTGAAAAAAAAAATCAGAAAGTAGAGCAATGCGATGGAAGCCGAACGAGATATATTCGTTCCTTCCTACAGTTTTCGAATTCTGTTTTATTCGCCAATCAATTACCGGTCAGTTCCGATACGGTGTGAAACGCGGTTGCATCGAAAAAAAGTCGTGGACGCGGACAGCTTCGGCCACGGTTTCCTGTAATTGAATTAGCACCTGGAGTTTCCCGAAAAATGAAACCAACGTTGACATTTGTCATTCAAATGCCGACGCGGATACTGATTATTTATACGAGTGCATTTTGATCGGGCGCTTGTCAAACGAACTTGAATAATCCCTGATTGAAACGCTGCATACAATCGCTCCATGTTTTCCAATTCAACGATATATTCATGGGTCGCACGTGACGGGACGCCTATTCCTCTTCCTCTCGGACTTGTTCGGCCATCCTCCAAATTCACTCTCTCGTGCGCTTAAACAGCGCACATTGTTGTCGATCTGCAAATTACGTTCATCGGTAACACTGGCTCTAGAAATGTCCATACTTCTTTACGATGAAATAAGTCGCATAAAACAATGCAATATCGTGTTTTTCATCCGGTAGAAATTTGCAAGGTCGTTCGGATGTCAACATTGTTTTTTTATGGTAACGTTTACTTTTTATCACAGATTCGCATTTTACAATAACAAAAAATGGAGAACTTTGCTTCCAAATTGTTTTTAATGCGACATCAATTTTATCAAGATATCTTGAAATTAATAAAATGGGTAATACGAAGATCTGGCGACCTAGCAGGTCAATGTATTCGTCTACGTATGTCTCTATGTTCCATATCTTCCGCATCTACGCATGTTGCATCGTCCACAATCGCTGGGATGGCAGAGGCGGACAGGTACAGTGACCTGCTAGGTCACCAGATCTTACAAGGTGTGATTTTTTCCTATGGGGCTACCTCAGAGAAAAAGTATACAGTACCATAGCAACCACTCCAGCGGATATGAAGGAAAGAATCTGAAATACTTGTAGAGTCATCGGCAGTGAAATTTGACTACACCGTAACACATCTTGTATCAAACGAATTGAAGAGTGTATTGAAGTTAACGGGCATCATTTTGGGCATCTTTTGGAATGATTGTTCTTTTTTTTGTTGCATTTTTGTAATTTACTGTTGTACTGGATCCCTATCACTAATTTGAAGATATCTTGATGAAATTGATGTCGTATAAAAAAATATTTGGGATGAAAGTTTCATTTTGCTTTGTAAAATGCGAATCTGTGAGAAAGAGTACACGTTCCCACTCAAAAATAACAATGTTGACCCCCGAACGACCGTGTGAACCTCCACCGAATGAAAAGTACGACGTCACATTGTTTCACCCTCTTCATACATTTTTCTCTAAAATTCATTGTTCTTAGAATATTTGACTGTGCCAACTTGAATGGGACACCCTGTGTAAAGGATGAAAGATTAATATGCGGAGGTATTACCTCAAGATCGTAATTTCTGTGAATCTGGATTCTGCTCCCGAACAATATTGAGGCAGATAATATTGACAAAGAATCTACTTCAAGTGTCACTTTTTTGTGGAACTTCGCAGCAATCTGACTATTGTTAAGCATAAATGTTTGTAACCGAAAAACTTGATATTTGGATAGTCATCGATGATATCTTTGAATGTAGTAAGAAATATCATTTTGGTAAGAAAATGAACGTACGGAGCAATAAAAATAATGAATACGATGTACGAAGCGTACTTCAGCAAGATTGTATCTTGAAGAAACGATAACGCACAAATGGCGCCAGCTAGAATGGGGAATCGTGTGTATTTTTATATCAAGGATTAAAATTAGTAGTGTCATACGAACTGCTATTTGTTATTTTCGTTTACCGGTTCTCAATTTCCAGACATTTCAGGCCATACAATTCTTATCGTAGATGTTCGTGTTATCTGGCTCTACAATTCATGGAATTGTGACACGATAATTTTTCATAGCTCAAAAACCATATTAAAGTGAAGTTTGCGCTGATACGAAAACGGTAGAATTCAACTACTGTAAATAATTAAAATATGCTGTAACGAAGACTGATATATTACCTACATTTATAGAACTCGTGAAAGCTCAGGTGATTGCAACTAGACCTCGGTTCAGCGAGTGGGCAGCTAGCACTCACAGCGTACACTCGTTGTCAAAGGGAGGGCTATCGCATTGAAATATCGGCATGTGTTGGAAACGTGCAAATAGAAAGTCGCGTAAGAACCCGGGGACGACACCGGGATGGGGCGCGGACTAATCACGTGGACGATCGGCGATCGTTTCACCGTCGAGAACTGTTGTTTGTGCAGCCGGGTAGTGCACATTAAATCGTTCGCCTCGTCATGACAACTTATAGGAAACGGAGCGGATAAATAAATACGAATGCAACGGATTTAGCTTAAGTAAAATGTTCTTAATATTTCAACGGTTCGAAGGTTTCAGCCAGACCAGACTACGGTCGTGTCGACCCTTGAGAATCCTGGCGCCTGGTCAGGGAGAACTCTGTTCTTTCTCAGCACATGGCGACCGCCTGTATCTGCGTTTTGTTCGTTACTTGACCAGCATATGGTGGCCGCATGTATCTGCGTTTTGTTCGTGACCTGACACGGCGATTGGTTTATGTACCCGTGGTCGTGAGACCGGAGCGACCTGAGTGCCAGTAACGCAACATTCCGACGCAACTCGCAAAATTGGGTAAAAATGCGTGGCTGTTCTCGTGAAAATGAAACTTGTCTTCTCGCATGATATTCTAAGGTTTAGATAAATTATAAGATTGCGATAGACATAAGAGAGGCCTCTCTAAGCTAGGTTTACGTATAAGAAAAGTAAAATGTAAAAGGAGAAGCGACGCGCCTGATTGCGAGTGGATTGACTTATCGATCGCGAAACAACGCCTAGCGCTAATCGAAAACCCCAGAACAGGGTCTGCCTATACGACGAAACCAAGGTCCGGCCCAGGACTCTCGGGGCCCGACGCTCGCCCACATACGTGCACGGACGTGACGACGTTGTAGCGGCCGTATAGCCCCATACAGCTTCATGAGGTTAGCCCTGTGAAGGCTGTCTAACCCCACGGGGAGGTTTACCTCCCAGGGATTGTTGGGTTCAGCGAAACGGAAGGGAAAGTCGGAGGACGGACCCATGGACCGGGTGGGCAGGCGAGCGATAGAGCAAGCGAGAGAGAGGGCTGCGGACGACGGTAGTAGTGAGAGACGGAGAGTCTGGGGTGCGCGCGGCGCTTGAGGCCCAGCTAGAGGGCGAAAAGTCGCGGAAAACGACGCCACGATGGCGGTCGAGGAGTGGGAGGCGCGAGGGTGTAAGTACCCTCGCAGGCCCAAGTAGCGGGAGGCGCGAGGGTGTAAGAACCCTCGCAGGCCCAAGTAGTGGGAGGCGCGAGGGTGTAGAGACCCTCGCAGGCCCAAGCACACGGCAGTACACGGCGAAAAACAGCAAAGGAAACAGGCGAGTCGCTTTTCTTCCTATAATTACGCGGGCCCTCAGCCCTTTCTTTGTCGTATTTCGAAATTGTTAACTGGTACAGAATAAAGAATAATTGTAAACTAAAAGTTAGTCGAGCTATCGAGCGTGCGAGTTTTTTTGTGATCAACCTGATTTTTTCAACCTCATCATAGTTATTTTTCTTACTTCGGCGTTCTAATAAACGCTCAATCAGTCCGAAGTTGATTTGAATTTTGTTACATTTGTTTTCACCCGACCTCACCCTTTACAGCATGGAAATGGTCGAAGATCGAGTTGCTACCTAGTACATGGATAATTAGTTGCTCAATTTCCGATTTAATTGCTCTGGTGGGATCACTAGAAGCGGAAGTACCTAGCTTCAATTTATGCGGGAACCAGCACTGCCGTCTTAAAAATCAACATCATCGGTACTCGAATGCACTTGGAATTGATACGAATCTATGATTGCTCCTTAATTGCTATCACCATATGTATCTAGGGATGCCGCAGAATCATCCTGATGCAATTAATCTAGCTTCTGGTTATGGAATCGAGGATGCCAATACGATTCGCTTTGACTGCACCAGTCCTTGATATTCTATATACAAAAATATACGTATATAAACATAGGCTGTTTGAAAAACGAAATGTGCGGGTTGCGATGGGTTGGAGGTAAGAATACGAGAATTGAGTCAAGATGAGATACTCGAAAAACGTTAGGGGTAGTATGCGATGAGGTACCTGCAGAATAATTGTACAAGTGGAGTAGAATACAGTCCTCCTCAAATTGACCCTACATGTTGTAATGGGGTGAAGTGGAGTAGTTGAAGAATGTGAGTGATAAGATCTAGACCAGAGGTACGAGCGTGTGAGGCTATGAAAATTGTACATTCATCTCCTTTGCCTACGTTGAAGAATCAGATCACCGATCAGTTAACAAGACTATGAAAGCCTAGAACTGATGAAGATATCGAGAATTGCAGATGCAAACGATCATTCGTATCAACTGGACCAGCCTCGTGTACCTCCATGTGACAGAAAACGAGCTTATGTCGTCATAACATCCAGAGAGCGCTAGTAGTGCAGTAGCACGACTGCATTTGTGGAAGGTTTAAAATTCAATTTTAGACTATTTACTTCAATTACTATAATAAAATGATTATGAAATTGTCATTAACAATGACAATAACGATAATAATTGCGGAATTTGAGGTATTTGAAACAACTAGTAAACATCTGTCGCGCAACGAGACTACTAGCGCCACCAAGAGGTGCTAAAATCATGCGACACACTATTTCCCTTTCTTTAGTTTCTCAAGCCATTGAGCTATAGGGGGCTGAGCTGGACAGCGAGGGTTGAGTTTGTACAGCTCTGAGTAGCAAATGCAACGCGCGAAAAAACAATACTTGCGGTTACGATAACGACAACCTACATGAATATATCATGACCAATTGAAATATACCCAGTAAGTAAACCTGACCACATAATTCGTATATTGACATGCCTGTTTCTTTGTCTCACTTGTACACTGTCAATGTCAATCGCTATGAAAACACCATTCATTAAAAGGTCCTCAACAACTTTGTCATCCACTGCAGTCATATAAATTATTCGCGTATTACTGGCATAACATCGTTTATATGAGATTAGCTTCTGCTGAGATGTATGGAACATTCGCTTTGTTGTGGTTTCGCCTAACCAACTACTATCCGACTGTTTAGAACAAACTTTACCGGTGAGATTCGATAATTTTACAGATAGATAGTATGTTGTTGGTATCGCATCATTTTCAAGACTGCGATCTCTTTACAACTCTAGCAGGAGTTTGAAGTTACGAATCAACGATGCGGACTAACTGGGTTGATTTTTTTAGTACTTACCAGCGTGAGAAATGATCTTCATTCGAATCTCGCAAACTATGACGAATTGTGCAAACAACAGATTATGGCTAATTAGTGTTCAGCAGGTCGTTATTTTTGGGCAGTAGGAAAGTACTGGAGAAAAAAAGATTGTATATAATTATATATAATATAATTTATACATAAATTTGATATAATTGTATCGGGTCAATTTTTTCTATATAATTATAGATAATCTCTTTTTCTCGGGTAATCACAAACGGAATAACAATCCACCCCTCGGCTCCTCCGAATTCGATATTTTTTCTAGCAGTTCTGATAGCTCAAGAGAGTCCAGCTCGTGCCCAATTTACGAACAAATATGCAATCCGAATAATCTTCTCGCGTCTATCGACTTGCTACCATCGAGCCACGTGCGATACGTAGAAAATAACTGTGAAATTTGGTACAGCATCGAACACAACGAGTTACGAGAGAACATACCTGTAGGGAATCGGTTTACTTTTATTTGGCTCGATGCAGGTTTTTATACCGAGATGAATTCGGTGAGGTGAAATCTGTAGCCAGACACCGAAAGATCTGCCGTTTGTATCAGCGTATCGCGACGATTCTAGTCGATTCCTGTCGCGTCGGCGAGTCGCGTAGTCCCGATTTGTGAAAAAGATTGTACGGGTCAGCGGTTCGGAAAGAACAAACGATGTTCGGTGAACCGTGCTTCGAGCACGTCCGTGTTACCCGAGCCATAAAGAGGCAAGTTCGTCCAGCCATCAGCCAACCAGCCAGGCAAACGAGCAAGCGAACCGGTAGCAAACCGTTCCCCGATGGGAACTTGCCTTGCCTACAGTTTGGCTCCTTCTTTCCTGCTTTGACACACTGATTTCGCTCCTCCGCCCAAAACCATTCGCCTGCCTATACATTCGTAAAACGTTCACGCCGCGTCTATCCCACCCGACCGTTTCTTTTCGCCGATGCGGGAATTCGATGGGTGTTGTTGATGTAGTCGTGCGATGGACCACTCGCGTGAATACGCAACTGGGACTTCCATTTCACCCCGATCGCCGAATAGTCGAATTTTCATAACGATAGGTACCGCTACCAGATATCCGCACGAAACTCAACATCTCCGAACACTGCATACGCGAGTTTTTGTTCGACGCAGCATACATCAAAGAATTTCGACGAGAAGCCAAAGTTGTTGCCTTCTTCGAAGCTGTAATATGTTCGCCAGGTATTTTGATGAGGTTGAGATGGAAAAAAAACTCGGTTCTCGAGGGAGTCGGAAAGTTTAATGGAAAAGAATTGAAGTTGAATTTATGTTGACCCGTTGTCTTGTACCACACTGGCCGATCTATGGATTCGATTCGAACTTTCGCATTGGCGAACGCAGATAGAATCGCGAAACTGGATGAAGAAAACTCGAGCCTTTCATCCAATTCCCTCGACGTCGTACGAAAAAGAGGACTGTGATACGTGTAATAAAATTGTTAATCGATATAAGCGGACAGATGGACTACAACTGCGTTAGCTGAACAGCTAAATCATCGCTCGTTGTCGGTTGAAATTCGGCACTGATCAGTCGAAGGATAGCAATTCGATAGCCACTAAATTTATCACAATACAGCGTTACATTCTAAAGCTGACTCGAGCACTCGCTTCGAGCTAATGTACTGTTTGTGCCGAGATAGGTGAGTGTTTGCTGGTCGAAGGAGTTCCACCCTCGTAATACGTATTATTCATGCAAACTATTTTTTTTCAGGTACTTAAAAAATTATTAGGCAGAACATTACGAGCAAACGATTTAAACAAATTGCATCTTGTTAAATCTTAGACTTCTGGAAATATATCCTCTGGTAGAAATTTTAAATTTCCAATAATTTACAGAATGATTATTTTAGTGCCGCAGCAAAAAAGCACGAAAGTACGATGACAGATCGGTGCTGTGCGTTTTCATTTCAAATTTTTGACTGTTTGCGATGACAGTTTCAGAACTTGGTCTATTATCGACAAAAAATCCGGATGGGTAGCTATTAAACGAAATTTATCAATATTTCTCGCCACGCTCAAGAAAATTGAGTTCCCGGTTTTTAATTGGCGGAAGTACAGCCACGATCGTCTCGTCACGCACAAGTAAAACGTGGCGAGCTTCCAAGAGTTATCCAGACCTTTCCCACGACCTAGTAACGATCGACGACAATTCCAGCATATCAATATACGTATATCCGTACGCCGACGCAAATATATACATTTCCAAACTACGTGATTTAAGATGGTTTAGCTGTACACTCGAGAGCTCTGCGCGTTTTTAGACGCAATTATTTGCTGAGCTTGCGGCAGACGTTGTAATAAATTCAACTTGGAGCACTGCCACCGTTTCACAAAAACTATTGCAGCCAGAACGCTGCGGACTACGAGTGTATCTCTACGCCGAATTTGAAAATTTGTAAGCCCGAATCAAAATCACAAATCTGGGGGACATTTTCTCAAAGCTGCAACTCTACGGCCGAATTTCTGTAATCATTCCCTCGTCATAGAAATAAGTCACGACAACTACGATGCATCAATTATTCAGCGATAGAATATTTGTTTGAATATAAAAACTATTATCATCATTTTCAAAATTATCGTCCAATTTCCATACTTTTTTCTGGCACCCATATTTTTCATTGGAATCAAGGTTCGAAATAGCTACGAGTAGAGTCAATATGTTTGTCCTAGTAAGGTATAAATAATAACGCAGTACTGCGGTATTTTGCGCTCGCGAAAGTAGTACTTTAGCTCAAAAAATGTGGAGATGTCAATTTTTGGTATAAACGTGGAACGCTGAATGTTTTCGTGCAAAAACCTTCGAAAAAAGCGCCAGCAGGACACAAATAATCTTTGAATACATTTTTTCTCGTGGCATACTTTGCGTTGAGCCTGATATTTCTGAAACGAATATCTTAACAAAGAGATCCGAAAAATCCTGTTGGCACAGTGTGGAAATAAGCATTTATTGTAATGCTTATTCTTTATTGAAAACAAATTTCTATTAATAACAAAAAAAAAACAGCATTTCAACCAAAATGCCAATCGGATTACATAGAAGATTATAGTTTTCCCTTGATAAAATCGGGAATCGTCCGGTGAAACGTAAACGAAATCTCCAAATTTTCATTTCAAAGTTCCAACCTATCGCTGTAAAAAATGTACTAATATACCAATCGAAGGAGAAAGAAACGATCACGCTTGAAATTTTTGAAATCCGTGTCGATTTTAAGAGTGAAGCTTGAAGGTCGAATCAACTTGAATCGGAAAGCTCGACCACGAATATTTCATTATTTCTATGAAAGATTCATCTTCAGGGTTGCATAGGTTCGTTTTGCCTCGCGGTTTTCGAATTTTAGGAGACGTCAAAAAAAAAACTTCGTCGAAGATAAATTGATAAGTTAGTCTCTGAAAAAGTCTCTGAAACGTGCGATACCATGTTCGCGGTGCGTCTCTCTGTCTGCAGGTTCGTTGACGAAGAGAATCCAGACGCTGGAAGCGTTGCGCGCGATAGTTTTCGTAGTCGTCTGAAAAGAAACAGAAGGGTTCCGGGTGGTCGGAAGATACGTCGACTACGCACACGCGACTGTCTAAGCACCTACGTAGGGAATCGATCGTACGTGTGACAGAGCTATAGATTCGCCCGTCGATGTGTAAAGCACGGTGATTTCCCTGGCGACCCAAGATCCGCGTCGTCGTATCTTTACCTCCACCAGTTTTCCTCCTCTTTTTCGTTTCACCTTCCTTCCTCCTTCCTTCCCTCATTCCTTCGTTCCCCCATTCTTCCGCGTAGCACGTTTTACGCTCACGCAGTTTCCACCTCTCGCGGACTTGTTTTTTCTTCGCTTCGGTCTTCAACTTCTCTTTTCCGTGCTGCAGCATCGGTGGCACGATGCCTCTTCGGAACCACCCTCGCCGATACACAAAAGCGACGGCGCGAGCTTTCCGCTACGCGGATACGATACGATGGTCGTTCTCGAATGACCAAAACGACCGGCTCCCGGTAACTCTCGAGCCCTGCGAGCATTTCGAGGGAAGAGCTCGACCTTTCCTCGTTAGAGGCGGCGAGAAACTGTATCGCGGATTCACGTGGGGAAGATCATTCGAGCTCCGACATGGAAATCATATCTCGATATCAATTATCAGTTTCAAGTGCACGTACCGACGAGGCTTCGCATACGTACTTGGAATCCGCGAGAGGACCACCGAATCGTGCAGGAGTAGTCCGACTACGTTAACACCGAGTCGCGGAAAGTTCTCGAATCGTCCTCAACCCCGCGAATACAGGTGCAAATTTACGAGGCCACGCGTTTTGTAGCGTACCTTTCATTTTTCCGTACCTTTCATTCTTTACGCCAGTACGATCGAACACCAATTTCGAAAATAGGACTTCTCGAGGAATCACATTCGTCACGACTGTACGTGCAAATTTGTGCTTGAAATTCAGTGGTTGGTACGCCAAATTGGACGAATTTGAATAATTTGAATTTGTGATTTCCTTCATAGTTCGATCTTTTGAAGTACCCAACCAAAAGCTATTTCTGGTGAAATTTCAAATTTGTTCGATCACTGGTTTCGAAGACGCTCTTTTTCGGTTTTCCGCGTAACTCCTTCAAAAATAGTCAAACTCAAATATGATCGTCGATTAATACCGTCATGAAGTAGATGTTGATTGTAAAAACCGTTTTAATTTGCTGATCGGATATCCGGATTGTTGTACGAGCGTAGTATTAGTATTGTCTCTATCTGTACTGCCCACAGATATAACCAACAACGTCAAAGTCATTTTTACCGAAGTTTCTACGTCAGACTAGAATTGTAGCCTAATGTAATGTTTCGAATCGGAGTAAATGCGAAATAAAAAAAACGTTTTGTCCCTCGAGGCTATTTTTTGGGCTGATCAATTTTTGTTAGAATTAAGGGATGCATCAAGTTACAGTAAGCTACAGTAAAATGCACCAATAAACTTTATAGCACGGTGGAGGAATCTCTGACGTAGCTAATATTATAATTTGTTTGTACGATATGAATATGAGTTTTTGAAAAAGTTTCACTACGGTATAAATATTGAATAAATAAATAGATGTATAACTATGTGAATAAATAAACACATAACTTTGATAGAAACGTTTTGAGAACTTCAAATAATAGGGAAAGGAATTTGTGACGAAACTTATTTTTCCGAACCAGATTTTTTGTCATAAATTGGATCTGTTATTCCGACAGAGCAATTTTTGTCGCCAGAAAAATAATTGGACCAGTCAGCAATGTTCGCCGGTTATTTTCGGTGCGAAAAATGTGCAGGGTATTTCGAGGCATGGATCGTGGTATCATGCCAGTGGTCATTAATTTGAAGACCGCGATGGTTAAGCTGCGGGAATGCGTCGTCGTCCAAATGAAGCGAATCATCAGCTGTCGTGTCGTTATCGATGCGAGTTTCGACAAATAAACGCGTATCTCAGCAGATTTCCAGTCGTCGAAAATCAGTAGAGTCGAGTTCGGCTGCATCGTAATTATGGGATCTTGGAAAAGGAAAGCCAAATATTCTATCCGAACTATTCTACGCGGTTGGGGAATGTGATTCTTGCAATTTGAAACTGACGTCCGACTCGAGGTTGGAATAAGTGTCGAGGAAACTTGTAGTTTTTTTCATTTTCCAAGTTCGCGGACGGAACGTGCGAATATGAAAATACATTCAATTACGCAACGCAAATACGAGAGCGAAGGAATGTCACGTGATTAAAAAGTATAAGTGATCCTCGAGTCTTTCTAATTTGAATTCCGTCTGCGCGTGAAAAGCAGTTCGCCCGTCGCCGGCCCGACTCTCAGTTACGTTATTAGGGTTACGCAGCTATTTTACGCAACGCCGCCTTTACACCCCTGGTTCTCGTGTCAGCTAAAAAAACTGCCTCGAAATACGCGAATATACGCAGCTTGCCGAGAACCCTGCCACGAGGCAGCGAAGTCGATGCAAAAAATCTGATGAAAAATAACGTTTCGCTTATTAAAAATTTGACGGAATAAACAATTCTCGCGGAATTAATCAGTTCGTCGAGCGCGTGAGAGCGGAAGCTGAAATGCAGGAAATTTCGCGAGAAAAAAGCTGCGATCGCGAAGAATTCGCTGGAATTTCTTCCAGCTTCCACTTCATTGTTCATCACGAACGTTTGAAGATTTATTCGGAATTCTGGTAAGACTGTATTTTGCGGAAGAGAATTCGCACATCTCGAGGCAAATTTATTTCGCATCGAGGCAAAAGCAACGGATGGAAAGTCGTTCTTTTCGCGGGTGAAATATTTCAGATTGAATTCGTCGCTCGGTACGTGATTCGCGATCGTGATCCGCTCTAACAAATAGCCTCGAATTGTTCGATAATCTCGCTGTTGCGTCGAGCGGCTTCTGCTGACTCTTGGTTACCGTGATAAAATTAAGGTGAAAGTTTCATTATTTCCCCAAGGATAATCGAGTTTTTATCTGTTTCTCGCTGACTTTCTTAATTGGACGCATTAATCGTGACAACGTTGGTATCCCCGCAATCGGCTCGTCCTCTCGACATTTTTACCGAGATTTCTCACGTTCCTCCGATTAGACGCTGGCAATACTCGCAATCGAATCAGAACATTTCTGGAAGCATCGAGATCCCGTAAAGCTCCCGTAAAGCATCATTCGTACACCGAGGAAAGGCCAGAATTCCACCGAGAAGCGAATCAACCCGAAAACGTGGTTATTATTTCCGCATGGCGATTCTTTCAATTTTCCCTGTAGTACCACAATCACCGAGTGCTAATTATTTTGAATCCTCGATTTGGGTTCATTCCCCAGAAACAGATCGTGCTGCCTTTTGCAGATGGTATTCTGCTTGCAGCTTCCGAAATTATCGAACAGATCGCTTATTCCAACTGAAAATAACTGGAACAATCTTTTCCCCAGGTATTTTCGAGAGCAATCAATCATATATATACGTACAGTAACTCTATTTTATCAATTCATAAAATGCACGATCTTCGGAATATTATCGTGTCTTTTTCTCTGACTCGAAATATCTGGTAGCTCCATGAAAATCTAAAATATTCGGGAGCAAAGTGATCACGTCAAGGTCTTCGGCATAATCGTTGGTTCTACGTTAAATGATCGTAGATAACAATTGTTCGCAGTAGCAAGCTACTCGTGTTTTCGCCAGAATCAGTCGAACCTCGAGGTATATTCGAATCACCTCCAAATGCTGCCGTTCCAATGCCGCAAGTTTATCCTACAACTGACGAGGCGATGTCCCGGAGGTCTGTGATTGCAATTTCTCGTCAGGATTCCGAACGACGAATTCAAATCACAAACCCTTTCGGCGTATCACATGCAATGCTATTTACAGTTGTGTCTGGATTTTGGAAGGATTTTGGCAATTCCCGTCTTCAAATGATAAAATACGAGTACTTTTGCAAGGCATATGCCGCAGGTACTTTGCGATCGAGGCACTCCCAGTGGACGAGCGTGCAGACACTCCCCGCGGGCAAAGGTTCGGTTGCATTTCGAGGCTCTGTCCCAACCCGTCGGGCATTTACTGTATTTGGGATACGCCTATACGCTCGAGCACATATCTTTTAATACAATCCGATTCACCTATGAGGAATATGCACGATGCGAGCTGTAGATAAGCACAGCGGACAGGGATACGTGTGATGCGTGCCGTGCTTATGCTTGGCAAACGAATGCGCGTCAGTTGGGAGCGCCACGACGGCAACATGGCGGCATATGCCATGCAACAATTCCCGTTTTCTACTCGACACAGATGCGAATTGGGTATATTTTTCGAGCTCCAGTCATGCTGCGCGAACCGAAACAGATTTCCACGCCATACGCTGAAGGAATTACTGATTTGGATGCACCATTTGGAATCTTGGCTGAAGACTGCAGTGGCACACTTCTAGGTGATCACCTAGAGTCTAGGTCCTAGACTCTAGTTCGATGAATCGTAAAATGTGTATTGAGTAAACGGCAGAATGAAAAATGAATTAACAACGTTTGAGAGTAATTATGAGAAATAAAAAAAAACAGTACCACGACTTTGAGAAAAGCGACGAGAGGTCACGAGTATTAAGACCCTGACGGCTACAACTAACTTCGAATGGCAACATTTTTTGCTAGTTCAGCTGCTCGTCGCTTGTTCTTCGATGTTCGTTCGATTTTTGTTTCTTTGCTATTTATGTTTTCGATTGCTTTTTTAATGGAATTCTAATCTCTGCAATTTTCGAATAGCAATGATTAAAAACTGCGCACGCGCGGAGATTCGGCATTGAAGAAAAAATGTGATCGATGTTGGGCGAACAACTGAACTCGCAAGAAATGTTGGCAAAAAAAAAACAACAATTTCTCCCTGCCATTTTAAGACTGTTCGTTAATACTGCGGTAATACGTAGACACACGTTTGGGAAGAGACATACAGAGTGGTCCATTTTAATCGCCCCAGACGAATGTGTCGGTAACTAAAAGAGATACAAGAAAAAGTTGGATACAAAACTTGAAGGGTTTCGAGGGGGAAAAATGTTGACGGTTCGTATTGACTTCCAGCGTTTGCCATTTCCGAAATTTCGCTAGAAACTCCGGATTTTAGATAGGGAACGAATGTTTTGGCTTTGAGTAGCTAATTGCTAGATGAAAGACTAATTCAAAGACGAATCGCAAACAAAATTAAAAATTTATTTTTAAAGTAAAAAAAAAAATATTGAATTGTTTTTATTCTTATAAATTTTTTAATTGTTTGATTATGATTTTCTTGTTGTTCGTCTCTGAACTAGTCTTTGCTTTCGCCATCAGTTGCAGAAAGCCCAGATATTTGTTTCCTATGTAAAATCGGAAGTTCCTAGCGAAATCCTGGAAATGGCGAGATCCGGAAGTCAAGACATACCGTCATCAATTTTCCCCCTCAAAACCCTTCGAGTCTTGTATTCAACTTTTTCTTGTATCTTCTTCAGTTTCCGAGATATGCGTCTGGGGTGATTAAAACGGACCACCCTGTATAGCTGCACCGCGCTACATGCGTGGCTGTACGTAGTACGGCAAATATGTCGTGACGGTCGAAGTCTTGCACACTTTTCGGTCAAGCTCTCTCGTGCAGCAAGTATCCGGAGTGTAACGCGCGACGAGTAGTTTCGTTCCAAAAGCGAAAGGCGGGTTAGGATTTCGATTTTTCGTCCGGCGTCAATGTCGCGAGTCGTCTTCGAAGTTTTCGCCACGAAGGAGGTGGGTTTAGGTGGTCTGCACGTTTCAACGCGTTGCCGAGTGTTCGTAGAAATTCAGGATTCGCAAGTACGAGATGTTGAGCGCGCGGGGTAAAAGCGCACAATACGGCGTCCGATAGAGAAAATCTTGGCCGATGGTCCGGAGGCCGCGAAGAAGCGAAACGGGGAGTAAAAACAGAGCAAAACAGGACAAAGGAGGGTCGCGGAGGGGAGAGGGGAAAGAACATTGGGAGGGTTGAGGGAGAGGCATCAATCAATATCATGTCAGGGACACTTCTCGACGTCTCTGTTGCCACTAGCGTCGGCTCGACGTCATCGCCCTCTACCCCATTCGCGTAGATCCACCTCCCTCTGCTGCCTCTTTCACACCCGAAGAAGAGCGCGAGAGGATGAGAACGCCGATCGCCCCTTCGCGCGCCTGCCGGATGGCGATGCCCGTACCTCTCTATCTCGCCGATACGAAATTCATAAATCTTTTTCGCGACGCGTTCTTTTCACGTTTACTTTTTCATTTAGCATTGCGCTGGCTGCCGCGAAAAAAGCTCGGCAGCTGCTTCGAGTCGAAAGTTTTGCAAACTGCTTTTTAGCTCGTAAGTCGCGTCACCGGAAGTCGCGACAGCATCGAGTAGGTAGGTACGCTGACGCGAGACGTATTCGCATTCGTTCTAATTCACGCCACGAAAATTCCCCATGTAGGCAGGTTGAAACGCGGGGGACACTTTTCTCTCCGTCGAAAATTGCCCATCCGAAACTTTTGCCTTTCAATCCGAAGGAAGCCTCGCGAAAAGAAATCCCGGAGCAAAAATCGAAGCGAAGTTGCTTCTCGCCGAAGAGGCGCTGCGAGGAGGCGCGAGTTATTGTTAGGACGGAGACACGTGGCAAAGTGATCGAAGAAACGCGAATTTGACGAAGCCGGAAATTTGAAAGAGACAAGGTTGATTGAAAAGCGGAAACTCGATGCGGGCACGCGAAAAAATTCATTTCACTTCGAAAACCGACGGGAGAGTAAACGACCTTTGACCGGTGATAAGACAGTAGAAAACAAAAGCAACTCCCCTAGTTAGCGCGTCGGTGTGCTCGTATACACGTTGCACGCGAGGAGATCGATGTGTTCGTGTGGGTAACGTAGAATCGTGCTCGTGACACGTAATTTGGATTAAATAAATTAGTATCTTCGGGGTGGTCGAGATGTGGTGGAAAGGGCACGGGGAAATCGGGACGGGAACGCCGTGGTAGTTAACGAACGCTATGAACCGAGGGTAAACCAGGGATCGCCAAAGAGGTGGGTCGAACTTTCGCGAGTTCTCATATTTCCCAGTCCTTTTTCCCATTTTCCATTACTGTCTTTTCGAAACACATCGCGAAAATTCTCCGCGACTTACGAACTTCTTTGAGCTTCAATCTGATTGACGCGTTGAACTCTGAACATCCTCGATCGTTTCGTAGCGCCTATTGGAAGCGTAATTCACTGAAATTTGATGAAAAATTCAAGTATCACCGAACGTATCTTACAATTCTGTCACCCTTCTACCAAGATTTCATGCACGACAGGTAAGCTACCTTCCGGTAGGAGAGAAACATTTTTTTCTACCTGCGAATAGGGTATTTTCAACTGTTTGCCATAGGTTTTTGGAGAGGAGCTGGAAAAAACCCGTTTGATCGAAACTTATTGATTCGTTTAATCTGATGCTAGCATGGTGCACGTGGTGGTACATCGTCACTCGTACCGAGGATTCCATATTCACGGTGTAGCGCGAGTGACGAGTGAAAAATGAAACTACAATCTTGTCATCGAGATTATTTCGATCGATTTCTCGTTTGATCAGAAGCAGATAATTGTCAAAGGATTCTTGGAATGGTGCGGAATTTAACAACAATTAACAGTTACCTTCTAGCAAACCGATAAGCTCTATTCAAAATTACAAATACAGATCCATGAACACGATTATTCGGTCGGGGTGACAAGAAATGCCCAAATAGATTTGTACGATGTGGATTATTGGTGATGATTGACGTGGTAATATCGAACATTTTGCGTATTTGTTTGTTGTGACTGAAACATTTGGAAATTTTGGTCGTCACTGAAACTCTAGATTTTGCTTCACGACAAATCTTGGAGAAAGTTTTCGAAAGTACGGGCTTCGGCCATTAGCCGTGCGCGCCAACTCTCGTGCTATATTTTGATCGATCCTTCAATCAGAATTTTGTAACTCCCGAATTTTTGCTCGGGATTACTCGAGAATCAACAATTGATAACGTGAAACGCACGAAGCTGTCAAATCGGTCAGACGAAGGACGAAATGTGACATGGACGAAGATGTAGAGGTAAAAAATGTACCGTGAAAAAGCTCCAGACGGGTCGTATCAATCATCGACGCGGTGGCTGTGGGTAGCGTTTGAAATTTCACCACAAAATATCACGTTTCACGAAACGGTGGCGTGCATCGATTACGTTAACGTTAACGATTACCCTCGGCCGATTTGTATTTGGCGAATCCGAAAAAATCACAAATCATCGCGATTACCTGAATTTGCGAATTCGTTTCGCCACAACAACAACAACAACAACATGTCGAACTCAAGGGATGAATAACGAGAGCTGAGGATAATTTTCGTAGGTAAATCTAGTTTCTGACACGAGTGATCGAGCGTACCTACCACAGCCATTCCGTTTCGCAAAACTCTGAAACACGTTTCACAGAAACACCCTAATTTTTTCCCCTGGAGCAGACCGCTGAGGTCTACTCTATCGATGTTTGGATACATCGCGTCCGTGGGCATGCCATTGCGTGTCTGAAACGGGAGGGGAATTTTTTTCCACCCTTTCAGCACGTTTCCCAGTAGCCAGGAAGCTCAACCGTTAGTTTTTTGTCATTTGCAGTTATATTGATGGAGCTTTGGTGGGAAGCACTAATGACGAAGAGGGTACTATTTCACCGATACGGCCGAATCGCCGAGCAGGAACTATTCTCCGACCATATCGCACAAAGGCTAACGAGTCGATGAATTCGCGTCGAATGTGGAGCGAAGTGAACAAAACTTGGGCCGGTTATTTGACTGTTGATTTGTTCGACGGCTTACTTCGATTATTTCCGAAACAGGCGGATGACGATGGTGAGAAGTAGTACAACGAAAAATCATGAAAAGTGCACCGTCACGGTCTTGCCTACCATTTGAATTCCCAACACTGTCAAGATTTCAACCGCGTACAAAAGCTCGGTAGAGACTGCGTTGTGTAACTCGAGGTGAAAAAGTTTTACGTCAGTCGACCATAGAAATGAAGCGAATTTGATTGAGAAGGGTTGGGAGAGACCTCGATTTTATATACAATTATTACATCATTTACTATATAATTACTACATTGCATAATCATCACATAATTATTACATATAGATGTCGAACGAAAGCTTTCGGCAACTGGCAATTATCATTAGAGTATTTAGCCTAGCAGCTCGAACTACGTCGTGCAGTGGAAGCTCTTCGTGTTAGAAGACCGATAGATCATACCACGATGTCACGAATATAGAACGATAAGAACTTTGTTCGAAAAGACACGAATATTTGTTGAAATACCAAATTCGCCTTGACGTGGCGTGAGATAAATATTCTACATTTATGACGATCGCACACGGGGTATGGTCCGACTAATTGTGAGTCAGCGTTGAGCATCACTAACCCGCCACTGTCAGCGCTGACTAGAAATGGCATCTCGGACACGATTAATAGTAAGGGCGAATCGTCAGCGATTGGTTAGTGTGACGTCGAATCTCGTTGTTAAAGATAAGACTTCGCGAGGTCAAATCCGATTAAGGAAAGGACATCAGTTTTGTCCTATTTCCGCTTACACCTAGTGAAATAACTTGGGATTTGGCTAATGTAAAGGGAGAACTAGAACAGTTAGTATATGGATCGATGCTATGACGAATGACGATCCGAGCGCGCATCGCGATCGGGTGATCACCTATATTATCGTTCCCAAGTCAGTAGTGGCGAGTGACCGCGTAGTATGTTGTTGATGCGCTTCTTACCTCCTTGATATCAAATTCGAATAAGGGTGCACAGACTCCACTCGGCTGGACCGCAACCATCTCGCATATAGGTGCGAATAATTCATATACGAATGAAATTGAATAGGGATTTCGATGAATTCTTTTCTCATTCATTTTTGTTTATTATATAGAAGGATTCGAGTATTCGATAACGATGATGTTTAATTGTTGCAACTAAATCGATATCATTCATAATTTATTTATTTCGCAGATTTAATCTACATTCACTTTACCTGGTGCTGCTGCAGTTCACGTTTCAATATTACCATTAAAGGATTCTTCAATTCAATAGATTGATATTTTATAAGTAAATGAGTCGATCTTATTCGTTGGTTCGGTCGCAAACTAAAACGTGAATCTGTGATTTTGATTTACAGTTGTACCTTCGACGTCCAGATGAGACACGAGCGATCTTTACTTCAGATCAATCACACGATTACTTTCTTTTAAAACAAACAACAATGAAAAAATGTCTATCGGACTCTCGCGAACTTTTGTCTAACAAAAATGACTCGAGCAGCGTCTTCTGAATGCAGAACACGAGTTTATTATATTATCTTAGTAGCATCCCTGCCATTGAATTTATGATTAGTTTTGTATAGTGATTGGTTATTGACTTAAGAGAGGGAACTTATCAATGTCCCTTCCCACGCATTTTCCATCGATTTTCTGACAAGGAAGTGAAACAGTTCGAATTCGGTCAGTCCATTGTTTTAGAAGAAGTTTGGGCAATCATAAATATAATGCAATAGAGAATCTGGAACCAAGAGTTGCCTTTCATAAAATGTATTGTAATGATAGATTCTTAGTCTAAAACGATTTTTCAAACGAGTTATTGGATGAGAGCGACGTCGTTCGACGTCACAGTTAGCGTTTGTGAGCGATGCTCATCGTTGCTCAACGTTGACTTAGTCCGAACACACCCGTAGCTTTTCAAGCAAGCTTGCCCGGTATATACAGGAACTTTGAGGTTAAGATTACTTGCGCAGACTGAGTTCACCGTCGTGCGGTGATGAAACTCCGAGACTCGCATGGAGCTGAAGCCTACACGTGAAATTGTAGATTAGAAACTCTTTGAGGAAAGTTAACACCTTGCTACGTTAGCTGTGTCGAACAAATGATACGTGAATAACAGAATTGAGAAGTAATCTTAGTTATTTAGTCAACAGTGCTGTCGCTTATTAATATCAATGATCGTGCTACCAGCATCGGTAAAGTACAAATGAGAAAATACAAAAATCTGTGTGTAATAATTTTTCTGCCCAATAATTTGGCAGCGCACTGTACACGACGCAATTTGAATGTCATATTCTATAACAAAAATATACATCTGTAGTACGAGAAGACAAATAGGAAAATACGCATCATATTCATAGAAGATGATTTGACAACAGTCAAATTTTTGGTGCATCTTTGACGCGCGTCAGATTCGTCTTTTGCCTCTCATTTGTGGCTTTACTCTCCGATTTCCTTTTACCAAGACGGAAAAAAGAGATAGCAAGATTCTCTGCACGTCGGAATGATCATCGGAATGAAACGTTGGCAAAATAGGAAGAAGGGTATGTATATAAAGGGACGTTGCGGCGAGGGAAGGTGGTTTTTAGGTCAGCCAAGGGAAAATTGGTGCGGTTGATGCCTGTGATTTTTTTCGTCGTCTTCGGGGATGCGAATGGGTCGTGGCGGGTAGTTGCGGCAGTGAAACCCCGAATCACGGATACGTGACTGTGACAATTATACTTTGGACACCGTTGCCTCCGACATACAAAATAACGAGAAGAAAGCGAGGTCCAACGGAGTTTGGGGCTGTAAACTTCATTTTGCTGGCAGGGATCTGTGAACATCGTTGTCCCAGAATTTCTCTCTCATTAGGATGCCAGGATAACCCTAGTATTTCGCGTGCCATTTCGAAGCTCGTGATTTACATGTTCGAATTTTTCACTCTTCTCGATTGTGGGCAGAGAAAAACGGGGTAGGCAAATTGTATATCCACGAAACTGTCATTTCTATTTCGCAAAGTGTGTCGAAATTGGTGGCCAGTGGAATTGGCGGGGAGTTATCTATGGTTCGGGTAGGTATCGTCGTCGCGATGCAATTGTTGAAACGAAGCAAATCACGAGGAACGACAACGTTAAGACCGAGCAAACGAAAAGTATTTTCCTGAAAGTACTCCGAATCAGATTTCAGATTGGGGCGATTGCTTTTATTACGAGGTCGTAAGGTTCGAGGTACGAATAACGTTGAATTTTAGCAAATAACTTCGTCGAGTGCCGAGTGCCCGATGATATCGTAATTAAACGTCATTAACCCGGCGCAACAAGATTATCTCATAAAATCCACGCCGTGCCGCTATGTCGCCCAACTCCGGTTCCATAACGGTTCGAGCCGACTTTGATCAATCAGATATTTCACACCATAAAACTTTTACGACTCGTACGGTTGATGGCCGGTGAAAACCTCACCTCTCGAGAATCCGAGACCGCGCCGGCGTCACGCAAAGCTCGGACACGCTCGCGCGTTCTCCACGACCGTGCACACACGAGCTTCAGGCTCACCGGTACTCGGCCAACGGAGTTGAGGGGTGTACGCGATTCGCGGACAACCCTCGATAGTTCCGATCTAACGAGAAGTAAGAAATTCACTTCTTGGAAGGAATCGTAAAATGGATCGATGGATTTTATGGAACCGATTTCCATTTTTGTACACAAATAAAAATGATATTCTTCATCGGATCATGAACTGCGCTGTTTGATCTTACCCAACCGAATCCATTGATTTCATGGTTGGATCGCATTTCAATGTATCATTCCCATTTCCCAAACAATTGATTCACCCTGCACGGTAAACAAATTTCCGTCATTGTGTGAAGTGCAAAAATTGGTACGTAGAACACTAGTGTTATCCGATCAGTCCTTTTTTCAACCCACAAAAATTCCGTACTGAAGTAACAATTTTTGAAATGTTACTCTGACGAAAGCAGATAAATCCACTTTTTAGCAGAATTGTGTATCTGAAATATTGCCGAAACGATTTTGAAAACGATTTCGAATGGACAGGAGGCTTCGAATTCTCCTGGTCTCGGTCGTGATTGATACTACATTCAATACCTTTTTGTAAGATGCGGTATCAAAATCGAAATGGTCTCTGTAAATATTTTGAGCATAGGCAATACGGGGACGTATTTTATTGTTAGTTAGAAAATTAGACCGATCAGTTTCTACGCGAATAATTCTTCCGCCGCGCTCACTTACGATTCGTTTAGAAAAAAAATGCAGGAAGCGCGGTTTTTCGATGCGGAAATCGTCGATGTTCAAAAAATCAGGCTGGAATTACGCGATTGAAAAAATCTGGAAGATTTGGCGATTTCAGGGGAATTCGATGGTTATTTGCTCGTCAAATCGTTCGGAATGGCGGATCTGATAAGTCTGTCGTTCGAGTCTTATCGCGGCGTCCGTTTGTTCCGCGCGAGACGTAACGAAGGCGCGGAGGATAACAGCTCCGAAAATCGCTCGAATTTCGTTGTCGTTTCGTTTCGTCGCCGTTTTGAAAATGAATTCGTTGGGGGAAAGAGGTTCGTCCTCGCTCACCCTTCGGCGTTTCGTTCCGCTTCGCGTTCCGTCCTTCTCGTCTCATCGACCGAAATAGATTCCCTCGCGCCTAACGCATCGAATTACGGATAACGATTTGCGAATAATAAATGTAAATTGGATCGAGATTGACTTTCCGCTTCGGGATTGTAATTCGAAATCGTTGCTCGGCAGAATCGAGGGAAGATCCCAACTCGAAACTCGCAGTCCTGCTTCGTCGTCGACTCGAAGTGATTAATAAACCACGATACGTTGCGGTTGGATTCGAGGTGAAATGGGAATTATTTTACGCACAAATATTTCGGTATCAGCTTCAAATCGTTCTTATTCCACGAATTCCAATTTTCATTTTTCAGCGTATCATGTTGATATCTTCGCCAGAGAAAGAAGCTTAAGGCCGCAATTTCCAATCTTAAGTGCAATGTGTGGGGGGAAAACTAGAAATCTCAAAGTGTTAGGCGCTAGTTTTGAAACATGAAAAAAATACCTATTTAAAATCATTTTTTTTGGCAGCAGTTTCATTTATTCTTCAAAACAAATGATACGATGTTACTATATCACGTGTCAACTTCATTTCGTCAAAATTTAAAAACAAAATATTCATTATCAATGAAATTATAGCCATATTTGTGAGACATGTTTTGCGGTGGCCATCGTAACATTTTGCTGCTTCATCTAAAATGGATGAAACTAAAAAAAAAATCATCAGTTTGATAGTTAAAATAGTGCCTGGTCAGAGGACTTCTTAAATTGAAATTTATACTTTTCATGAGCGATTAACTAGGGCGTTTTCCTTGAAAATCCACGAGTAACGAATCAGAGGCCACCATGTTATTCATTTCAAGAACAAAAAGCTTGGATCAAACACTAGATCAACTATTAAGGGAGTCCTGCCCAAAAACCGAAAACAGAGATTTCGTTCAAACTTCGTAGATGTATAGCAATTTATCGTCTCAGCAAGCTGTAAAAATTGTGGAATTTTTAGGAAGCTCGGTTATGAAAAAAATGATTAACAAATTGACACGTAGTCCTATGGAAAAATCGAATTATCGGGTATATTTTGAATAATTTCCATATTTCCAACGAGAAAAATTTTATGAAACAATGATCCCTCCAAATTTCACAAAAATCTCTTCGTTAGAAATGCGGAAATTATTCAAAATATGCCCCATATGCGCATCTACAATGTTTCAACGAAATCGCTCTATTTTCAGTTTTTGGGCCGAACTCTCTGGAGCTAATGATTTTTTTTGTTTCGATGATTTCAGATGATCTCGTGAAATCACGGGTCCAACATATCTAGAGATACTATGATCAACGAGGAATTGTTTTTTTTTTAATTTTGATGGAATGCAATTAAAACTTAGTACAGTAACTTCGTATCTTTGTTTCATAAAATGAATTGAACCATCTACTCCCGGAAAAAAAATTAGTTTCAAGCTCCTGGCTACCTTTGGTAAAAATCCCTTGATATAGTGATGCTGCAATCGACTCGCTGGACAGAATTTCGATACGTTTTCGAGCGTAGATTCGAAAACGGTTGAAATCACATGGATATCTTCACCAGAAAATGAGATGCGCTCCAGCATCTCTGCTCATTTTCAAATATTTTTCATCGCAAACGTTGAATGATTCCGTCGATAAGCCGACTTGGTAACGGCACATACCCGAGGGGTGCTCACGACCGTGTCGAAACTGTTCGTGAATCCCTGAGAAACCCAAGAATGAGAACGCCCAAATAAACTGGGGAACAGTCGATTCTCGTCGTCTGCCGTACTCTCCGCAAACATTCCCACCATTTCCCATCCAGCGACCTCGAGAAAAATCTTTTCGGCAACGGGAAGCAGATGGAAAGCTGGAAATCATCGTCAGTTTCCCGCAACCGCGATTATTGTCGCCATCGTCAATGTTTTTCAGCAGATCTGGTCAGCTGGCTGCTCCGTCAGCCGTATCATTTCCGCGGAACAGACCTATTCTCGGATTCGGCGTGTACGCTCTGCCTATTCGAGTCATTTGGTCGATCGAATCTCGTCGAACGTGGAGCATCGCGACGATGGAGGGACGCGTCGTCGATATCCCAATTTGGTCTTCGCTCGGAACGGATGGACGCTCCAACGCGGGACGCGATTCGCAATCCCACAATTCGGTCATTGTTGTTCCGAGAGCGAACTAGTTAGCAACGTCCGCGCGTATAAACATAAACCCTAGTTAGCGCTGACGTATAAGCTCTGGTTGAGCTTCGAGTTAATCGTTTGTTTAACCCCGCCGCGACGCTCTATATTTAACGCCTCGCCAGCAAGTCTCGACGCGTCACTCGTGAACAAACACGCCATATCACGCGGCTGGCCTGTATTGTATATCCATGGTAAATCCACGCGTGCATCTCCCTGCACGATCGCTCGTTTCGTCATCGGTATACGTTTCGGATCGGTCCTCCCACTGTGCCTCTGGAAAGTAGGAAACGACTCGCCCAAGTCATTCGATGGGACTGATCAGTGGGATACGTTGCTCGTACAACCAATATTTGTCGCGTCTCGAGGAACGAGAGCAAAAGGACGATAAATCTGGTATGATCGTTACATCTTCGCGACTTACAGTTTCACGGTCCACTATTTGTCCTATCTCTGGAAGTTGGGCAATCGACGATGAGCGAACCGTTTAAACTTAAGTTGGACAGTTTGGGATATTTATCAATAACGGTAATAGTTCACGGTGAGGTGGGTAAAATACGCAGGTCTGGTTAATAATATGAAATTCAGTAAACTAACTCAACTCTAAATGAATTTCGCTCTCATCGAATCAAAAGTAGTTAAGTAGCTTGATTAACAAGAATATTATAAATTTATAAGATTTTACAACAATTTATATATTTGACGCAATCCAGTTTTTAATTTTGGTTTTATAACTTCTTTACTTCTTGAAGAGGTCGTATGTTTTGAAGAGAGCGTACTACAAGACTAAGTTCGTTCGTTGATGAAGAATAAATTCAAGAGCGATTTCCCGATGAACACATTTTTTTTTTGGAAAATCATACAGACAGTATTGTATACGATTTTTTTTTATCATGAGTCATCGAGCACTTATTGTATAAACCGCCATGTAAAGTTTATGATAAGGAATAATATCAATTTTGAACTACAACTTCTCTCCTCAGCGCGAGTTATCACTAAGAGCGGAGCAGCATTGATATGTACTCAAACTTCTTTTATTTTTGTACTATGCAATATGTCCATTAAATGCATTGGTGAAAGGAAAAAAACGTTAGCTTGTCGCAGTCGTGGCGAATGCCAAATCATACTTTCGGCTTCTTCTTTCTTCGAAGAATCACGTTTCTGTATTTTTTTTTATATACACTTATCATCAATTGTATCGGTACCAGTGAGGTTTACCGAAACTATTTTTCCGTCGCTAGGACGAGCAGGCAATTTTTATTGGTAACATTTACACGAATTGATCATTTTTTTTACTGTTCATAGCGATATCAGTCTCTTGGTGGTAACTTTCGCTTGGCTGCACCTCGTCATTTTCCTCTCCATTCCATGGGAATATAAAATATAGCTCTGGTGCTTGCAGCGGATCATGCACAGTTTATAGAACTACGGCCGTGATAAATAAAATCGTACAAGAAATAATCGAGTAATTCCGTTTCTGCGAGTTAGGAATTATAAAAATACGCGTATGATTTATTACTCGACGCGCCGCGAATAGAATTTATGCGATAGTTGATATTTTTAGATCAGTATAACGTATCGAGTTTACATAGCCAGGACGAGAGTTTTAAGGTTTGCTCTATACCCTCTCAATAGGCTTCGTCCGAATCTAAATTTACTACGGGTCGTTCGGCGAATTTCTCATAGTTCAATCATTAGGTAGAACTTCGGGGATGTTCGTGTTCGTAAACAAGCTTCTCGCTAGCGTGATAAATGTACGCGAATTATTCGTGCGATGTGAAAAATTGTAGCGAGTTTCCTAAAAATGCGGAGCATCGCGACGTTGCAGCATTTCTCTACGCGTCAGCTCGAATCACGACAATGATTATCCGTTTCCATTTGGTAACGATGAATGTACGCAATGGGACCAGGAGCGAAACGATTCCGAAGTACGGCGCGCGAATAACCATGGCTTTGCCTGAAATAACGCAACGCGTTGGGCGAATTTAGTGCATTTCTGTGTCGCTGTCGCATCATAAATTTGCAAACACTTCCAACGTCCTGCGGAGTCGTGGTAAAAATCATCAGCAGCGTCACGTGATTTTTCACTTTGTACGTACCTACTCGGAGTAAAAAAGGGGAGCGGTCAACGGAGGTACGACGCGAATATAATCTGTTTCGCGTGGTATATAATAATAGATGGCTCGCGCATTCGTGTATACGAGGTCGGTAGGTACGCGTATTATCAGAGTGACGCAGCCGGCCGGTAACATCGACGAATCTCCATAAATATAAAGTTAAACGAAACGTAGAGTCGACGTTTACCACCGGTGTGCGATGCTACCTCCGGTAGTGCTCCGGCTCTAGACGTCTGCACGTTACGCGAAACGATACGCGGGGGTTCCCCCGCGGAAAAACTTGCGTCCAAGTATCGATAAAGTATAAATATACTCTGCACGCGATAGCCGACGAGGTTCGAACGGAAATGTTCGAGAGAACTTGAAAATAATCGCCTTCCCTTATCGTTATACCATCGGCATTCTCAGCGTAGTTGTCATTGCAGCGTTACTAGTTGAATTGTACAACGATTCGGTGGCGAAAATCCGCGAAAAATGACACCAAGCACCAAAAATTCTCGCGAAGTACTTCCCCGACCATGTCAATTAAACTACACGCTCGAACAACACGTTTCAGACTTACGAAAACGTATATCGAGCATGACGGAATGCCGAGTGACCAAATAATATCCCATCGTGGTGTTCTCAGTCTATGGGCAATCGAAAACCAAAATGCTGGACCTAAACTTAGAAAGCTGGACTATTGAAATCCAAGTATCCGTGTCTAATACTATTGTAAATACCAGAAAATGTCAGGGAATCATTCACAGCGATGAGCATCTAAGGTGATCAATATAGACGTAGGGTGATGCGGTTTTCGTAAAAAATGTTTGCAAACCTAGACTCATCGCGTCCAATTTGTCGCACTATGATGACATGAGCGTGTAACCCCAACTGTTCTTCTACTTACTGTGCAGTCTCTTTTTTTTGTATCCGAAGCAGTCCATTTACAGATGCCATTCATTTTCAGGATTCTGAGTATTCTTCCCAGAAACGTTTTCGTATAACATAGTCACCCACTTCGTTGAATCGTTAGGTGAAAATTACCGTGTTATAATCCGACGATGCGCCATCATTGGTTCCATATTAGGTTGAGCCACGCCTCCAAATCAGTTCCCAACGGACATTTTCTTTGGATAAGGCGAGATCGATTCGAACATTAGTCATGTATCCATGCATTTCTCAAGAGCTGAACATTCATTTGGAAAGGTGAACGATTCACAATTTCAGCAATTTTGTTGTTGAAGACCATCATCAAGACTTAAATGTAAATTTCCAGCTTAGTAATTGTAGCTGAAGGCGATCGATTCGGAATTTTTGAACTATCAGGCTCGTAACAATAGATGTTACGACATTCCAATCCAGAAAACTGAGGACATGATGTATCTATCAGGTAAGCAGTGATAACGATGACATATGCGTGGTTGGGTGTAGTATTCGTATCTCAGCTACTACGATGGAACACACGCAGTTTCATATAATAAATTGCAGTAACGACCACACAGTGTAGACTTTTATCGGTCGAGGAGTGAACGTATTGCATGCTTGGATGCTAATGATCGTGAGTTGTAGCACCGACCACTGAAATGTGACGACATCTACCCTCAAACCTTGATACTATTATTTTGAATCTCTATCATTCCAATGTCACAAGAAGAATAAAGATATAATAGATATATTCGTCACTGTCCTTTGGCCAGTTTCCGTGTTTCTGGTAGTCCTCACCATTTTCAATATTCTCTGATTTCATTTTCTCCATATCCTCAAATGTTTTCATATCATCCCTTTATATTCGCAACTATTTATTCCAATCAGAAGAAAAATAGTAGCCAGTAACGGAAAACAGAAAAACTGGCTCGGAAAACCTTTAAATTTACAGTGGATTGCCAAGATAATGGGGATACAAATGTTTGTTTTTGGCATTACACACATTTTTGTATTTTCGAGTTTAGATTGATCATTGGAGCAAACCAATTGGTTTTCATGAGATTGATTCATGAAATATTCATGCTGGTACCATTATTATTAATTTTCGTAAGTGATAGTACCGGTGATCCGCCTCGGTTACTACTCAATTACCCTTATTTAGGTATTGTTTGTTCAACACAACTGTTGTCGATTTTTGTCTTCCCTGCTCCTAGTACACGAATTCGAGTTTCGCGAATAACTTCTGAATTTTCGACTTCAGGGAAAATTTTACTGGGATTCTCAATAGAACTCTGTGAGCGCTACCACGAACTTTATGCAGAATTGTTTTTGCTATATTCAGAAATTGCAATTTTTGTAAAAAAAAACCTCTCGCGGAATTATTTGCACAAACAGCAAAGAACTCTAGAACTCTTACTTCTGCGCCGAAAAAAACGACCAGAACTCTTCAACGTACAAATCACGTGATTGTTGCAGTTTTTTTGGCAGTTCTTCAGACCTATCGCTCTGTTTAGGCGAGATGTCCGGAACTATACCTATCCTTCTTAGAACTCTGATCATTGATATTTTTTTCGAATACTCGGGCGCAAACTTCAGCGGAGTAATATCTCGAACCGTTCGGACAGATTAATTTCATTTCAACGATCCCCGGAATACTGTTGAGGGAAAGAAAAGAAAAATGAGAAAACCTCGATCAATCCGTCGCGCATAGACACTTGAACCGTACAAGTGTGAAACGCACCGCAAAGGCGATTACACGAGCCTCTTGTCGCCTCTTGAACTCGTAGCGCAGTCGTTACTTCGTCGGTACTTAAACCTCGCGATATTCGCACAAGTTCCCACGTTTTCTCTTTGAAATTTTGCTCCTTCAAGGCACGACGGTACGCTTGATCGGATGAAAAACGGCGCTAGACGTGTAATTTCAGATACGATACGTAGCGTATAGAGTTGCCTGCTTGCATCCGTGCGAGATACTTACCAAGCGATTGTAGTATCGAAGGAGTCGCGGCTCGCTGTTGCGTTGATTAGAGAATTTTCGCTTCGTTTCGATGTTACAGAGGTCAGGAAATCGCAATTTAATGATCGAGTTTACTCGAAATATCGCAGATCCGATTCGGGCAAGTTGGGTCCGTTTAGGGAGCAGGTAATCCACCGCATAGTTTTCAGAGAAGTCGCGAACCTTCCAGAATACGAAAGAAAAAACTTCATACCTGAAGGAACTATCTTCGCGTCAATAACACATTTCAAAACTTTAAACGTATTTTTCTCGAAACACGATTATTCGAAATAGCGCTCCAAATTAATATTTTTGAATTCCTCTACGTACTTTCCTAGCTATGGGCACGTAGATCGAGTGATTTTTTCTTTGTCTTCCCCAGTCTGAAAATTCCATCGGCTACACTGCGCGTCGAATTCGACAAGTGTCGCCATTTATAAGTATGTATGCGTCATAATTTTGTGTTTAATACATAAATATATGCTCCATCATTTCGTTGAGTTGTATTCTTCTCGGAACTTTTCTCCCATCCTAAAAAAAAATGTTTAAAAGACGCTCTTTTAGGCTGTTAAGGTGGTTTTATCCCTCAACTATGCGCCACCGACGATTAGTCATTGCGGTCAATCGGGAAGAGTCGTTCGTCATGCGGGAAGAATTCGGCGAAATGTTAACACGGTTTGAAATAGCCGCGTGCTACCTCACTACGAGCAAGAGGATGTTTCAATCTCCAGATAAATAAGACGTCAAACGATCCAAAACCACAATCATGACAGGACTACGAGGCGTGGCCTCGGATTCAGCTTTTAGCTGCCTAAAGCCAAGTTTGTTCCTCGCCTTGGCGCGCTTTGCTCACAGAGACAACAACTTCATTAGACGGGTCCTCCGCGTGTTTCTCTTCTCTATCATCAATCCTTCATGAATATGGATGATATACCGAGTAAATCTACTCTCGTAGATATTTTCACCTATATACCTCGATGCATATGTATGAGTGAGACGATTGATTTACACGCGGGTGAACACACACCCGCCAATCGTTACAACAGTTACGACGATCTGCGATGAAAGTGTGGACCAAAGTGTTGGAGAGAGATTTTCCGATGCGGCATATCGTCGAGGATTCCGAATTGTTGGCGTATAAATAACAACGCGAGACGACAGAGAAGATTTCATCCGAGCGCAGCTGGCACAGGTAACGCGAATGGGCGTTCGATTTTGACGCGAGAAGTTTTTTCGGCAGCAGAATACAGCGGGAGGTGGAAAATGTTAATTTGGGATAAAATGGGCGAAATGTACCCGCGCGAGAGGCGCCGATACCCGCGTCTTCTTCTCAGCGATGATAAAAACGCGACGAGACGGTTAACCCACTGAGCGAAATCTATCATGAGCTCTGACAAGATCCCCCATTAGGGATCTAGTTCCGGTCGGTTCGAATTCCTCCCTCAAGCAACGTTTATCCGACCGAGACGTCGGTGATGTATACCACGAAATCTAAACGGATCACACGGATCACACGGACCACCTTCGATATCTCATTTCTTCGTTCGCCGTGTGAAAAAATACGGCTACTGGCAGGCGCGAAATTAGGAAATGGAAAATTACTGATTGGTTCAATTCCATTTCCCCTTGATGGGATTCTCGTCAAATATTGTCACATTGTACGTAAAGCTTCGGGAGTGAAGGGGGGCGGGGAAATTTACACCTGGCCGAACGAATATTTCAAGTTCTTGCTTCTCTGTCTGAAACTTCATCTGGCTATGCGCGTCTTCCCGAACATTTTACTATTTCGATCTGCGTTAATGACCAAGTGTCGTGGGAGATTGAGTATTTTGAAATACAACGAATCTCCGCAGTCGTTTGACTTGCTGTGTTTTTAGAATATAGATGGAACTGTTGTCGTGATAAACGGCGATTCGGTACGAAATAAATCCGAAATTAGGAAGAAAATATGAGGAGTTTGAGTATTGAAGGTAGCAGACCAGTAGATAATAATCCGAGAAACGTGCAGACAAACCACTCATCCTGCAGCTCTCAATGTATAGGGTACGGTACACGACGAAGTAATTAACAGACTACAGATGCTTATGCACGTTTACCATGTCCAAACATTTCTTAAGCTTCCGCAGTCTAGTAATGACTTTGAACGAGATGCAGAAGCCGTGCTCCGTCTTTGGATTTTGGATATCGTTAGCAGTAGACAAGGCGAAGCAGGAATTTCTGGGAAGCGATACGGCACCAAAACGATGCGCAACCAAAAACATGATAATGTTCTCAAATAGATCCGATTTTTCCTAGGTGTCAACAAACTCGTCTCTCCACCTTTAATATCGTCGTTCGAGAGTAACGATGAGCGTCGTTAAGGGTGTCTAAGCACGCATAGCGCTCGCCCTGCCTTCACCAGATCAGTTGACACACGAATTACCTCGGATAATAACTGAGATTTCCTTAACGTATTTTCTTTGGATTTTCGTGCATTTTTCCTCGCAAGTTTTTACCTACGAATTGAATCATAGCACAGACTCGAACGTAGCCGAAAAACCGATCGCCGCCACGTACGGAATAGTGAGAGCCCGCTGGTAACACACAGCCCTAAAAGTGGGGATGACTGTCTACAGAAGCGTTACCAGATGGTTGATGATATGACTCCCAATCAGTCGGTACAGTAGAGACCTGGAAAAGCTTACACGAGATTTCATCCGCAAAATAAAACGCAGATTCATGAAATTTTCACACAACCGTCCTGCACATCAGACTAAAAGACGCTGAAAGTCTGTTTAAATTAGAGAAAAAATGGACATTTGTGTGAGAAAGGTCCGTAGGTACTTTCATCTTATTCGATTCTCGTCGAATTCCGCGTCCAGTCGAATCTTCTAAGGGAACAGAGTTTAACGCATGGTATCTCCAATCGTTTGCTAGTTTTTTTGTGCAGAAATCGATATCTTTATAACAGAGGTCCATTTTGCCCCAAGCTCTCCAGATCAGCATTACAGGCGTCGGATTGTCACAGGTGTTTAATCGTTTCGCGAATTTCTGCCACACGAGCGCGATTACACCAGCTCGAACTGGGAATTCATCCATAGAAACAAATAGGAATTAACTTTGGAACGATTCCTTTTAAATCGCCTACGAGATTCTTTGCCTTCACGGAAGAAGGATAACAGATGTTCTCGCCGCCATCGGACTGAGATCCTGTAGACCGTCCAATTTCTACCGTTGTTGAAATGAATTTCAAAGTTCGTTTCATCATCGCGCTTGTCGCACACGATTTGGACGATTCGTCTGCTAGTCCTGATGTGGACCGACAGTTCTAACGAGGCTTCCACTCGTTTCACAGACATCTCAATCCGCTCGAAGGTCTGCGAGGCATTTGCATGCCCGTACAAAAGCGAAGTTTGGTCTTGATCGTCCTGTTATTTCAGGCCTAATATCATCTGCTTCCAGAGTTTTCACTCGCCGACGTCTCACTCTCAGTCCCGGATCTAGGGAGCCGGAACAAACCGAGGCCCCCGCCCCGGGTGGCAATCTCGAGGATCGCCAAATTCTGGTTTCAAAAAAAAAAAATTGTTCCACAAAGCGCGCAGCATCCAGCGCACGTCTAGAGCTATAAATATTGTTATTGTCCAGCAGCAAGGAAGGGAGGGGGAGGGGGGAAACCGGCGTAGGTCGACAGAATGGCGTATGCCGAAAATTTGTAAAAAGACCATTTCTTCAAAAAACTTCACGAATGGTAGAAATGATATCTACCATCATTTCGCACTATAAAGAGTTTCAAAAATCCATTTCATCAATTTCATTTGACTAAAAAAAAAATCACTTTTCTGGAGGGCACCCCATTTGCTGGAAAAAGTGTTGTTTTTTTCACCGCCAACTGAAGATCCTTTTATTTACGTTGATTATAATTATTAAGGGAAGATTCAGCATATTCAAACTCATAAAACCCTAGTCATTCCTTAGGTAGCCCGTTTTTCCCCTCAACCTTCCCTTAACTTTTTTAGGCAGGACAACGTATATTCAGTAGGAAATATAGCGTAGAAATTTATCGAAGCGTTCGTATTCTGCTGGTCGCCAAAAATCCCTGCCAATATATTTGTTCGTGAGTTTTTTTTTTAAATTCGCCTCGAACGCTGAATGAGTCGAGGGGGCGCCATCGTTAAGTTTCTGCTCCAGAAGAGGCGGGGGGCACCACCATCAAGTTTCTACACGGTTCGGAAAAATCGTAGATCGGGGGCTGCCCACTCTAGAGCCGCCGGTACGCCGGCCAACTATGCGGCGTCGCGGCGTCCCAGCATGCACGTGCGCGGCGAGCGGAGGATTGAAAATCCAGATGAATCTTCAAAGCCGGTTTCGTCGGCCATCTTTCTCAAGACAGAATTCCAGACCAGGCCAAAGCTCTGCGAGGAAGCCACTGGCGCAGCGGCCCGAGTATTTATCGTGACCAATGTATCCACAAATATCGACACGTTTCTAAGGCTATTTTCGAGTGGAGTAAAAAACAGTTGGTATTACTCCGATATTGAAAACAAAATTTGAGAACATTTCCGTGGCTTGATGGTTGAATTAAAGATGTGAAATCGGAAAAAAATGAGGACTGCGTTGAGATATAGAGAAAAAAAGATTGCTCTGGAGAGATGGAGATGAAAATCTGATAAATCTTCCGCATTTCGTTCGGGGATCGTCATCGTGGAGTAGTAGTGCCGTTAGCGTTGTATCTACCGTCGGCATAGGAATTAATCACGGGTCGTAGCTACAGCTGAGTCGTGTTATACGCGGGGATATAAATAAAAACAAGAACACTTACGGCAGAACCATGCAATTTGGTATTGTTTGCCGAAGAGAGATGGTAGCGCGAGGTTTATGGTCAATTCCGTTAAAAACATAAAACCG
Source organism: Arge pagana (assembly GCA_963969455.1). Classification (NCBI taxonomy): domain Eukaryota; kingdom Metazoa; phylum Arthropoda; class Insecta; order Hymenoptera; family Argidae; genus Arge; species Arge pagana. The sequence continues at coordinate 15,440,854 of OZ018310.1, read as the reverse complement.
TAAAACCGGGGAGCGCGTAGCGACGGTCAAACCCGTACGAGCGTGTGGAAAAAAATGGGGAATAACGAAGTTGGCCTTTTGGAACGCGGCAAAAGTAAATTAAGTGCCGGAACGCTGATGACGAATGGCGGGTCGAAATTCGCTTGGACGTCCGATGAAATTATTGCGTGGAATTTCGGTTTCCAACGACGTATTCGTATTAATTCCACAAAACGAAGAACGAAGAACAAATACAATTCGTGTTCTCTGCTTGTCAGCGATTTTCTCGTCAAGGGAAGACCATTTTTAGACGTGTCTTCTCGTTGCGGATGAAGCTGGGACTTGGACCGACGAGAAATAGAAACAATGCGACTGCGGAATTTTAACAATTCTCCAAGCCAAGTTCCTCCACGAATAAGCGATACTCGCGCCGAGATAGTACCACCTTTCGACTGCCCGTCAATTCTAACGCTGCCAGGAATTCGAGGAGGAGGTGCTACAGCCGAGAGTCGAGAGGCGTCGCGAAGCGACACAAGAAAATATGAATACCTAATACGTAGGTAGGTACGGCGTGCGTCTGCAGAAGCGCGGGATTAGAGTCGAAAAAGTTATTTTTTAAAATTATGAAGCGATATCTTAATTTAGTCGGTTCAACGTTCCCAGGAAAACTTTTAATAAAGTTCCTCGTCGACGCGCCCTTCCGCATGCTTCATAAAAAAGCAGCAAGGAAAGAGCTAGAACGAACGGGGGAGAGAGAGGGAGAGAGGGAGAGAGAGAGAGAGAGAGTAAGAGCAGGGCAGAAACTCGGTACCCTTTTAAATTTTTTCGAAGGAACAGATTTCGACGTGACAATTTGGGGTGGATCCGGCCAGAGAGGAGATGCTACGCGCAGAACGAAGCTCCTTGCGTCGCCCATGGATATGATAAGCGTGTACGAGGTGCAAGTCTGCAATTCGATGCTCGGTTTTCAGTAGAATACGGAAATGAGTTTCATCACGAAGATATGTTACTCGCGGAACACGTGGTAGTTGTTCGAGACGTTTTGGTGAATTATTTTGCACCTCAAATATGTATAGCTGTTGACATAATTGGTTGCATGATTCGTTACTCGCGTAGCTATTCGAAGTTAGTGTCCATGTGCATTTGACTACACAACAGTCCTCTACGTCATGGGCGCCTTTATAGTTGTGCGAACCGGATGGATGGTGAGGAGATAAAAACTATCTGAAGTAATTCTCCTGCTACGTCTCGAAAGTTCAGACTTGTAGACCATGACAGATCGTGCTGTATTTTTGTGCGGTGACTATTTCCAAGTTTTGGCTAAACACGTGCATTTTGGGCTCCCGCGCATAGACCTCTACTCTATCTACACTTATCCCGAATAGTAGCGTTTTGTAGCTGAGGCAATACAACTTTTGGGTGAAATTAGCAACCTCAACACTGAATAACTTCTTTAAAAAATGGACTATTATTAGCTGAATCTGTAATACAACATTCGTAACGTGCTCGTGATTGGTTCCACGGTTTTTCACGAGAATCGTAAATCTTCGTGCTATTTAGAGAAATGATCGGCGGATCACAGTTTACTTCGGCACACATTACGCATGCTAGAATTGCAATTCAGGATACAACTCGGAACTTGTCAAGGCTTTGATTTTGGCTCTGATATAAATTGTCTAGCCGTGCCCGGACTGAACCTGGTTACCGGCCCAGATTGAATCTAGTCACTAGATTCAATTTAGTCCGTGGGTGACTGGGCGTCTGTGAAATCGCGCCATCTGATTATTATCGTAGGATGAACGACTTTGCATCTGCTGGTAAAATTTTTCTCGAGTCTACGAACCCAAGACTACCTGAATGCAAGGTTGATGTAAAAATGACTCGTAATAAAATATGATAGGTGGCTGCATCTTTGCCGTCGGGTGATTCGTCGCCAGTCCAGAAAATAGGGAATAAGTGTAGACGGATATCGAATCGTGAGATGACAGGCAAACGAGACGAGTATTGGGAGGAAGCATTGACAACGATGATCCCGGCAATCTGTGTCCTTGAATTTTACCTGCACTCAAGAACTGAGAAAAATATATGGCAGAAATATGCAACGGCAGTTTCTAAGATCTCCCAGCACTTCCAGCACACGTCGCCTCGATTTCAGGTGTCGAATCAGAATTTCCACCCTCGTCGATCGCACGCAATTTCTACCAGTGGCTTCTTTTTCCCGGGTGAATTTCAACTGTATTTTTATGCGTAACGAAATTGGAACGGCAATCCGATCGGAAACGCTCTTCGCGCGCGGTCTAAGAAAGCAATTAAATTATATTTACCCTCGGTATGTAGCAAGGATCGTTGGCGTCGGGTAACCCTGGGTGTTTTCCGCGGATTCGTTTGGCACCGCGCGACGCGACGTGCACCAACTCATGCCACTCACCCCCGTCCCGAATAAACCTGTTCCCGCGCTACTCGAGCTACGGGTACGCGACTTCTCTATAATTGTATGTCGCAGGTTCGCGGAGATTAGGAGTAATTTAATTAAATCTGGTATTTACCGGGAAGGAAAGGCCACTGATTACACAGACCTGCAATCCTGTCTGCGTCGGTCGCTTGAAAATTCGTCGCGCCAGACTACGTGGGTATACTACCCTCCCTGAAACTTGGCTGCACCTTTCCTTCCTTTTTTCTAATGAAACTTTAAACGACTTTTTTCGCATTGCAGCGAGTGACTCGCAGCAGCGATTATGTAAAATCCTTATTGTAATATAACTTCGAAGCGAAACTCGGCGGAGCAAAAATTCTTGATAATATATACGGACTACAATTTTTAATCGAGGCGTGCCAAACCAATTTTCTCTCCCGTTTGGCAAATCGATTCGCCGCTCGCTACCGAAATCCTCGCATGCCGTATAATATTTGTGTTTCATTAACGAACGGCAATACGTCGGAACAGCGACGACTCGTTTACCGGTCGAATTACCGCGGAACAAACCGCGAATGAAAATATCGACCGTCCAACGCCAAAATTCATGCTTACCTCGGACCAACGCGACGAACGCGAAAAACCACTCGGAGAAACGCGAGAAAAAACTTCCCTTCGTTGTCCGTGGGGTACGAAAAGTTTTCACGATGCCGCGAATAAACCAGACAATTGTCGAAAAAAAGTCTCGCTGCTGCGGGCAAATTCATTCGCGCTGCAAATTCCGCCGATTGACGCGACAGCAGATTCATAGAAAACAATTCAAAATGTTTGCTTCCCTACGAAACGTGGCAACAGATTAGTCATCCGTAAATAATTAGAACTTTGAGTTTCTCAACTCCACGCTCGTCAATCATAGTTGATTGAAATGCCACCGCGAGAGGAAAGTTTTAGATCAGAACCCACTTGTGCATTCCAGCCATCGAATATGATTTGGAGTGGAGACTTCGTGAGTGGAGACTGCGTAAATTGATTATTCAAAATTAACCATCTCAAAATTAATTTTTTGCGTTGAATACATTCAGATCTAAGTGTTTTTGAAAAAAAAATATAAAAATGTAAATGTAGTCTCTGCTCGTTAATATACCCATTGCATACCGGATACCAGTTATTCTGTTTGGAAGACTTCCGTATAATTTTTCTGTGCCAAATGTAGCCTCGATAAACGAATTGGCACGAGCATTTCCGTTGTTTTCGATTTAATTGAATTTTCTTTCGCAAAATTCTGGCGGAAGGTAACGGTGCAAGCTGGAAGTTCCGCGAAGTTTCGACGATTGCAACGCGCTGTATTTCTTAATTGTAGCCGAAGAAGAGAAGTTGGCACTTGGCATCGTTAGCTAGTCGCTTCTATCTTCCCTTCAGACCGTCACGGCGTCCATCCGCTGCTCTTCAGTCGACTTATCCTGCTGTACGTTACAAAGTGATTAGTGGAGTAACACCAGAGGCGTCGCTGTGTTCAAGGTAAATGGCACAAAGCATCATCGTCTTTAGTCTTTACGCTAGACTTGTTCCAACCGTTATAAAACTCTCTTCGACTTTCTGAAGCAGAGGCTCCGAAGATTTAACTGAAACAGAAGAGGAGCAGACGGCAGGGGGATGGAAAAATGAGGGAAAAAAATAACGACAAGGCGGACGCCTCGGGATGATGGCTCGCTCTAATAACGCGTCGAGATGTTGGAAGGAATTTTCAAAGAAAATAATCTTGTTCGGAGTGGATAACTACAAGGTGTGTACGACGACTTAGCGAAACCTTGTCTCGAAGTTAGCTTCAAACTGAGTGCAAATAATATGCCGCGGGTCGTTTCTTTGTAGCTAACCGCTGCTAAGTTTCGTAATGGCTCGTCTTGCTCGCGCGTGTTGTTCCAAAAAGAAGCGAAATATCTGCTGGTTGGTAGACGTGGAAGGTTTAGCTAATGGTAACGCGATTCGGGTACCTGCTGATCACCAATTTTCGTTACTGGTCATTTTTGGGGCGCGGTACACCGGCGAACGCTCCGTCGAGGCGATCCCTCGAATTCCCGCGTTGGTTCGTATTCTCGGAGTGCAATTCTGGCGAACATCGTTTGGGCGGCCCTCGCGTTCCTCGTACGATCTAAAAGCGAGTGAAATACAGGAAACACGCGCTCCCTTCGCGCGGAGTCTGCCTTCGCATCCTTTCACAAAACTGTGATGAACCATTCATCTGGGTGAGCATACCGCGGGCCTCATCGAGACGTTTACGAACGTGATTCTGTACCCGACAACGCTGTGGAAAAAAAACAGTGGTCTTCGTATTCGTACATATCTTCGAGACGGCATTCCGCAGTGTATTTACAAGGAGCAGGTACCAACAATGGCGGAACACGCGTTCCCACGCTGAAAATGTTAGCTTGCCGAGGTCGGTAACCGTCTCGTTGCGGTCCACGGTCAGCTTGCTTTACGACTTCCGACCGATTCACAATCGCTTAATTATTCCCGACCGAAAGAATGATCCTCCCAAACAATTTTTTCACTGCATTTCCTGCGACCGGGAATTTAATAGAGACATTCGGTGCTGAGGCTGGAGTAATAATATCTCGAAGAATTTACGGGAGACTACAGGAATTCCAATTCGTCGTTTGTCAAATTGAAACGAGCCCTGCTGATGACGCGATCATTTTTTCTTCCATACCAGGTAGAGACAATTCTGATAATAGAAATTATTATTATTATCATTATTATTAATAATATTATTATCACCACCATCATTATTATTATTATTGTTATTGTTAATAATAATAATTAATATTATCATTCTGATAATTAATTATTATTGATGAAAAATGTTAGAAGCGTTCACCCCCATTTTGGAAATCCAGTCTCGTACCAATAAACACCAAAAATTCAGGGAAGGAAATTAATTGATATGGTGTCGAAAGGTTCTCGCGACACTTGGACGATAGATTGAAATGAGGAAATCGATATCTTCGAGAATTCGTGCTGGTTGGAAATTTGTCTGCAATGGAAATTGTCAGTCATCTAGAGAGTTCATTGAGCTGGTCTCAGGGTCAGTAGCTCCAACCTCACGTAGGTGGATGATGGCGTCTTCCCAGCTTTGGGAGGCATGGAAATCGGATTCACGAAGAATTGAGATGAATTTGAAACAGTCGAGTAATTATCTTGGTGCTCGAGAAATCAGATGATTGGGTAGAAAATAGCTAGATCATATGGATTTTGGAAATCACGGATCACATGCCACGCATGAAGGATCAGCACCGTGCAACTAAACTCGCGACGTCATTTCCTCGACAGTTATCGTTATTACAAATTATAACGAGAGCTGCAGATTAACATTTTATAATAGTGACGCAAGCTCGTTAACTAGCTTTGCCATTGTATCTGGATGAATCCGTACATTCCTAGAAATAATGAATTATTGATCGTTCGAAAACGAGCGACACAATAAATTATTAGCGAGTCACTCGACATTTTGTAGCACTTGATATTACGCGCGAAGCTCGTTGATGTGAAAATGTTATTCGCATCAGTGAGTCAAATTGATTTGTTTGTCAAAAGGAACAGTTTGATGGTATTGTCAGAATATGTCTAGTTAAATAATTATTGGGCTACTGGAAACAACGAAACGTCTTTTGTCTGTTCTCGAATTCGCGGCGAACGTTGCGACGTCCATTGAGAGAATCCGGACATTCGGGCTACGATTCGCAATTGCGCGAGATAAAATGTAATTACTCGTGGCATACGCGGTTCTAATTGCCACGAATGTCCGGGCAGAGCGACGTTGTTCCAAAAGATTGGGGACGACTGCTTAAAGTGGAGTTTTTACCGGTCTGGACTGATCGTTCCATCCGTGCGAAGACTAGTGTAAAAGTTTTCTACTCGATGGGCGGAGGGACGAGTCGTGGGCCGGAGGAAGGTCCGACGACCATCGTGTACGGTGGGTTAGGTATCACCGGTTCGAGTGAACTTGGAATTCGGGGTGCGAAAAATCCCGAAGGAAAGGAAAGGCATTCGTCGTGTTCGCGGTATGCTATAGAAAAGAAGTGTTATAACAACGACCGGCGGGGAGGTAATCGTCATTGGAGGTAGTTAATGGTCGGTAATGGTCGACCACGGGGTCGGGATTGCCCTTCGTCCTCGTAACGATCTACACCTCGCGGCCCAACGGAACCGTCCCCGAGCCCCATGAAGCCGCCCCTGTAACAAACGCAGCGGACAACTCGATCGGTACCTCTGCGTGGTCACGTGACCGACGCAATTGCGTCGAACGTTTCGACCATTTGCTGCAAGTTTCGGATCGAATTGCCCGACTGTTCGCTCGCGGTTGTGAAAATTGTCCTGCCGTCCATTTCCTATATCCTAACCGATTCGGAAACGAAAATTGGTCATCGATTCGATCCGTATGCTGGTTCCGGTCTTACCCGAGCGGAGAGAACGGATGAGTTCCAGGGATGGAATTGAAACCGAATGTCAATGTTATAGAAAGAGGATGATCGTGGATTGGCAAGTCTAAAAAATCACTGAACAGATCAACGGTTGATTCTAAGGGTAGCCTAGTTGGGTTGTATATTTCCAAGTGCGATAGGCTACGTACAATCATTTATGAAAAATATCCGTCTTGCAGCTACCAATGAAAATTCATTTCACTATTACAATTCATACACATCAAGGTTAGACATTCCAATATGTCGGAATATATTAACACTCCGATTGTTTTTCACGCGGACGAGCGAGGAAATGGGTGGAATAACGTTACAATTCAACTTCGAATAAAAATGAAATGAAAGATATAGGATTACTGACGTTCGTGAATATTTGTGTTAAATTTTTTTTTAAATACATGACAAACGACACCTTTGAAGAAAAACAATCTAATTTGGTTTATTATTCAAAAAGTTAGGGGCAAGAAACTGAAATGTTATGTTTTTTGAACGGGCAATCAACAAAATCTCCAAATTTACCTGGAGGGTTGTTTCGAAGGGTACCTACAAGAAAATATAAAAAATTGAGGAATTGACAAACAAAATTTTTCGAACTGTCCAATTTGGCGTCGATTGCCCCATAGCGTAAAGGTTTTTGTTAGCGTAAAGATCACGTCTCACGTTCCATAGTCGTTGCAATGTCGAATAAAACGTTTCATTTCCGTCTTCATAGAACGGTTGCACTTCTGGGGTTTGGATAACGATGCGTAGGACCAGAAAGGACATCGCGAGATAACCTCGAACACGCGGAAATGCCTCGGTCGGAAAGTCTATACATCTATCTCCGTCCCAGAGTCTCTATCACGTCTTTCACTCTGCTGATCCTCGGTGGTCGGAGAGTATAGACACTGGGAACGTCGGATATAGAAAAGCTTACACGTACGAGGGGCACCCAGACGGGGAAAGATAGAGAGTAGAGAAATACGCGGAAGAAGGGTAAGGCAGAGAGAGAGAGAGAGAAAGAGGGAGAGAAAGAGAGAGGGAGGGAGAGGGAGAGGGAGAGGGAGAGAGAGAGAGAGAGGGAGAGAGAAACGAGAGAAGATACGATTAGATGACTAACCCTGTGTTTGCTGACGGCTCTGGGATAAGTCTAGCCATAATTGTGTCGGCGCGTTTCTCTACGTCACGAAATCGCTAAAGAAATAAATTTCTTTACAATGGAATCGGTTTTACTTTCTACGAAAGCGAAAAAAAAATGGATCGGTAGTTGCTGATACTTTCGCGAAAAAAAATTGGTAAAAACTGGACAATCGTAGCTATTATGGTCATTGGGATACGCCATGTTCGCTTACGAGCCTCCCGAAGATGAAAGTTCACAGCCGCCCGAGTTTCCCGGTTTGCCGGGAATTATTCGTGCAACGATGAGTATTCGTTACGCAATTTGTGTAAGGTTCTTTATCTACTCGTACACCGCGGTGAAACTGCTCATTTATGACCCAGCGTTGGCCTCTTTCGTTGCATATTATGAGGAACGAGCAAATATGGAGTGTATTTACGCCGGTTCAGAAGAGATTACAAGCACTTGAGCAGAAGGACAGCTTGTAGAAGAAATAACATCTAACAGAACGTCAAATGACCCGGGAAATGGGCGCAGTCACTAAACGAAAGTGTCTTTCGAATGGCAAAACTTTTCACCGTTGTGGAACAGTAATCTAACCCAGGTCGACGCAGCGGTCACAGTAAGTATATTTCCCAGGACGGTATCGAGCTCGACTTGCATGGAAATATTCCAGGTACGAAAAGCTGTAACTGCGAATGTCGTCCCTCGGTGAAAGAATGAAATTAAAAAAAAAAAAATCTTTGAAAAATCAGTTTTACCAGCTATTTTTCTTCTTTTTGCATTCCAATGGCATTTCTCAATCCACGATTATCATCACTTTTTTATTCTGAAACTCCCCGACTTTTCCACGCGAAATGCGCGTTTGCTTTCATTCGTTCATTGATCCAATGACTGTGAGCTTGAATACCTGAAATAACATTTCATACCCGGGAAACCCAATAGTTTTTCTTTCTGGTGCATTTATGCTTCTTTTCGTGGCAAAAATACCAACTCAAATTCGGCACGTAAAGCTTGTCGAGCGAACGAATCGAATGTTACCAATTACATGTACTGCTTAATAGAATTGACGATACAAAATCGTCGCTGACAGAAATCAAAACTCGGAGGTAGCATAAATTCAAACTTTCGCTGATCATTGCCCAAATTCTTCTACATCTAGCTTGGTGTAAATCGACTCATGCAGCTATTGTCATCTTTATCTATGTAAATGACCATCGCGGAAATTGAGATCCGGAAAACTATCCGCGACCTCAAATTCTTCGAATTGTCCCGGATTTTCCTGATTTTTATCACAGTCGCGTGATAATCGTGCAATTCAAATTCAATGGCTATGTGCAGACTCAATGTGAAAATTACACCAGAATTTATCAAGGTAACTCTAGAGGTTGCTGAGCGCAGTAATACTAATCTCGATTATATCTTCTGCTCCTTCCATCAGTTGACGCGAATCACCTTTCTTGATCGATTGCCCGCATATTTTGACGTCGATCAAAAGCTCAGTTTGATATCTACTCCGTCTGTGGTCAGAGTTTAAGTGTTCGTCAGTTCATCGTGCCACCAATATGCCCCAAGTCCCACACGTCCATCTGTCCTATTCCTATTCCTACATCAATATAAGTTTCGCAGCATCCTACGACAATTCTATGACTCGTCGGATCGCGATTATGTTTCGAAAAGTCATTCTTGTACACTCCGCGAGCTCTTCGGGGGGAAAATTGACTTTTAAAGTGCGTTATCTCGTGTTATTCCAAGTTCCAATTTCATTTTGATATTCAAATGCGCAAGGCGAGCAAAGTAATATCGTTTGCTTGATTTAAAGGGCGCTTTTTGCGCCGGGATGATTTTTTTTGTCCCTCGACTAAAAATTTTCCGACAAAGCTGCGTACTTCGTTGCACGATATACTTTAGCTGACGAGGACGAGTCGAGGCACTCTTCAGAGAAAGAGGTTGGTAATATGATTGCGTTACGTAGAAAGAATAATCGAGCTGGTTCATTGGCTGGCAAACTGATATTGCTGATATTTCTTTTAGGCGGCGCGAGACTGCCGAGGAAAGTCTCGTTGTTGAACCATATTGCATTATCCGGGTACGTGAAATAAAAAGGTAAGAATCGCGAAAGGTTTCCAAGGAATGCAAGAAATGTAACACATTCCTTTCTCGTCATTCCTCATCAACGACCGTCATCGACACCAAATTGTAGGATATCGTTTGATTTAAACAAAAATTTAACGAACAACATCTCTCTGTTTCACCGAATTCGCGAGGTTTTCTGTTCATAGGCAAAGTTTTTTGTCGAATTGGTATGCTGAGAGCTTTTGTAGCGAATAGCAACGTATCTGACGAATGGACCGTTCAACTTTCACAACGGGCGACGATTTTGAGTCCTGGACAACAAAACGATACATCAGTGGCATTGATAAATCATGTTAATGGATCAGTTCGAAGAGCATGTCAGAATTAATATCCGTTCAGTTAACTAGAGATGCGATAAGGGAGATGCGAATAGATCGCATTACATATGTATAGCGGGCGTACCGCACGCCGCGTGATGGATAACGAACGAACATTAGCAGATCCTTCAATGGACTTTGGCTGTATGTGAACGCAGTAATCTGAAAGATGTACGAAACGCGATATGGTCCGATATACAGGCTTTGTCGTAGGCATCTACGTAACGAGGAGAACACTTTCTCAATTTCTTTGCTAAAACTCCTTTTTCACTTGTCAGAGTATATATCGTACTAAAAATTTCATTACGTTTCGCAGAATCGAATCTTTTTGGAAAGTAGGCATCCTCTATCTGGACTATGCGGAGGAAGATCGTGTGGGTTGACTTTCGTATTACTCGAAAATTGCGGAATAACGGAAATCCGATGTGCAGGCAAGTTTAGGTAGCCAGGGAACCAAGAATCTAGGCCCGAAGGGTTACAACAGTTTGCCAGTGCTGATGCAGGTAAGTTTCTGCACATCAACTACTAGGAGTAACTGCCTCGGATGTTTTCTGCGAAACATTTTTCATAATTTCTCTATCAATAGAAAATACTTTGGCCATATTTCTGCTGTAAGATCTGGATTTTTTAGCTTCTCTCCTCAAGGTGTCCAAACTTGGTTTCGAGATTTGACAAGCAGGGCATAGCGATATAGGCCATCTTGCCGTAACTCCTAGTTTGTAGCAACGTTGTTGGATTCTTGAGTAGATCCAAATTTAAGTTTTTGCAGATATTTTCTGGAACATTCGATACCTCTCAGCCTCTTGTCGGTTTAAGAAGTAACAGACACCCGTGAAGCACGTTTTTCTCAGTACTAAGTACGCAGAACTGGTCTGCTACAGTGTTAATACATGAATCTAGAGTATCTAATGCGTGAGTCTTCTATTGGTTTTAATAATTGCTGTGCGTGGCATGTAAGCGCTTACTGCAGTAGTGAAATCTCTTATGCATCCGGTTCGTGTGTAGTCTTCGAAAACGAAAGCTTATCATTGCAAGTGTAATACCAATACGCTCGAAAGTTCAGATAAACCGACAATTCCGACCTCAAAATATTCCTCAAAAACGTACACTTTTATCCAGACTGCGCACAATTTGTGAGAGAGAATCGCTTGAAGACAACGTTTTGTGAATGTCGCCGTGATAAATCATTTTATGATTGCGGCTTTACGTAGCGGCTTTAGATATGGACTACAGAATGTAGTTGAAAAAGTTGTAGCTATTCAGTCACTCGAAGAAATTTTGTCTATTATTCCGACTGTGAGTCGTACCTCAAACCTCAAGGAGCAGCGTTTGTATTGGTGAAAATGTTGGTTCACGGTCTACCGGAATTTTCCCCAATTATACGTATCAAATGAGATAATTTTTTGCAAATGGGACGCAAATCGTAAAATTCTATTGAATTTTCAAACGTATACTCCAATAAAAAAGCGTCGAAAGTGGCTACGCTTCACGATGGTCGTTTTTTCCTTCTCCGAGAGGAGGCATTCATTCGGAAGCATTTGTACAATTGGATGGTCCCCGATTCGTTCGGCAACGAAAATTCCTCAGCCTCCCTCGATTCCGTCCCCCCAGCCAGCCGGTGAGCGTTCGTCTCGGGTCGCTTGTAGTGGTGCATGGTTTCTACCTATATATTTACGTATATACATACATACACACACACACACACACACACATACATATATATATATATATATATATATATATATATATATATATATATATATATATATATATATATGTATAAAGTGGAAAGGGGTAAGCCAAAGGTCCCATCGAGGCCGTGGCGCGCCATCGCAAAGGTTGTCCCGAGTCGGCTTGAATTATTCCAGACGAAATAGATAACACTCGCTTTGTTGCAGACACCTCATTAAGGGGTACAATAATTGCGTGTACGTCAAGCCCACATCGCCGTCGTAGCGGCGTCTCTCGGGCGTATCTTGCAACGTTGTGCGCACAGTTTCTACAAACTGTTATTCTCATTGTCAGAGATGCATCCAACACAAAACACAGCGTTGAAGCTTGGGGTAACTCGTGTTCGAGGTCTCACGAATCGAATCGGAAATCAGAAATCTGAAGATTCTAGTTGGGCGATAAGGAGCCCCGCATTTATTTATTAGTTTTTCATCAACTTCGTACGGTCGGGATGGGATACGAGGTTCCGTGTCGAGACGCGACTTTTATAACGAATGAAAGGGCCGCCGACCCTGCACATTCCGCAATTCATTGCTACCTCGAGGCGCTTTGGTGTTTTTTTCACTCTCACTCTCTCACTCTCTCCCTCTCTTTCCTTCTCTCTTTCTCCCTCTGCTCGTAATGAACTCCTCGAGTGTCTCGCAGGATCTTCACCACACGAGTATCACGTAACGCCTGTAACCGCTTTGCATTCGTTTCGTTAGCAACGCTTCGCTGATACGTCGCGTCCCCTGAGTTACCCTCGCGAAACGCGGCGTATTGTTTGGTCAGTTGATCGAATTAATCACGCGATACTTCAGCGTGTAAACCTGGGACGGATTTCTACCCGTGCAACGTCACCGTAGGGCATGTAGCCGAAAGCATCGACGTACAAGCTGTAACGGCCTAACTATTTTCGACAAAACTGGACAATTTACAGACATCGTTGACAAGATTCATTAGCGGGACAGTTTACGAGTGCGACGTTTACTCCCCGAAACATTATCCAGCGTGTCAATCGATTTAAAGGTACGAGCAATCGAATTTCCGCCACGTGCTACCGTACAATAATTGTATTTCGTCATTCGCGTGTATCCCATGTAGATACGCGTTGTACGAAGGCAGGTATGCTTCGCTATAAGCAAATCCGAATCGAATATCTTACTGGCTTCGAAAGTTTCCTCATCGAATAAGCATTTGAGAAGGATTAGTGGAAAAAATATCTCGACACTTCGTTGGTACCATCCGCCTGCATTTCTATGAAGGACTGCTTTATCCGCCTTCGTGTTAGTTCAACGGCGAGTGAGAGAGCTTGACGGAATTTCACTAAAAAATGTAGCAAGACGTGCGAATCTTGGGATACTGACACAACACTACTAACAATAATATTTCGCGAGATTCGAACCCCGAATACATGTGTGTCAGAATATACGAGGATAGAGCTACGTCGTGTCAATAATTCTGTCAGGGTTGTACATTGGTTGGGACGGTAGTCAAATCGTCGGTGAAGATCATACGGTCATCAACAGTCTCGCACGTTCGAAGTCGATACATAAGAATTCAAGAACAAGGCTTCCACCTGCTGTTGAAGTTAAATGACAGTGGCAGCTGTTCGGCGATGTCGGAAAGTATAATTCTAGTCCGAGATCAGAGCTTGTAAGATAGTTGCTAGTAACCGTGAAATAAGATCCAGAAGACTCGAGCCAACACGCAGGAAATTTTTATTAGTGTTGTCACAGCGATGGTCACAATAGTGGTTCATATAATTGTTGGTGGTACGGCATTTATTTATAGTGATAACGGAATCCGGAGTATCCGGCCGGATATGTCGAGATATTCCGCTGCTGACCAGACGTACTGTCAAACGCGTACAACTGTTCCGGGATGCACTACTTCGACGACAATTCCCAGAGAAGTGAGTAGCTCTTAGAAGACCCTTGTCATTGATTCACGGTTCACGTCGCGTTCATCAATAAGGACTGCCGATGAACGTTGAGAATGTTATAACTAGAATTTTCGGCCAAATTGGGCATAAAATTTCGAATTATCATGTAAACTCGTGGAATGTCACGGTTGGTTGATCATTTTCAAGAGTCTGCATCATCGATAGAAGTTTTTCCTAGTGAGCGGGCCTAGAATTTGTTTCATCCGAGTTTTACGATAACAATCAATCGGTTGGATCTTGTCACGAGTATGAAATCCATATCCCTCGAGAAATCCGACGTATCATCTCTGATGCCATGAAATTTTTGTCGAGCGCTTCATAGTCCAGGTTGACGGAATGGGTCGGTAACACGAATGATAAGATAAGTCATCGAACGTGTGGCATTCCACAGTTCGCCATAGGCATAAATTTACTCGAAAGCCAACGAGATGGCGAGAGGTGTATGGAAATCTCAGAACTCAACATTTTTAAGCGCATTGTGATAGAACTATCATTACTTGCTGTCTGAAAATCATAGATCCTGGATAAACGCTAAGGCTGCATTTTTCTATGTCATGCTACAGATTGACGGAAAACACACGGATTCGGAGAACAGTTCCAAAAAACCGTGAAACTCGATCTCATCAATGTAACACGTATTGTTTCGAAGTTTCGTAACTTCAAACGAAACCCTCGGGGCTAAGTCTTCAGAGTTTCGACAAAATCTATCCGCAAACACGTTCCACATACAAGGTTCGGGGTCGTTAGCTGCACCGTGTAGAGATTAGGTCCGTTACGTTTAAATTCAGGAAGAGGCCTCGGTTATTTTTGGAGTATCTATTCGGATCGTTTGATGAATTGGAAACATCGAGTTTCCTTGTAGCAAGTGAGGACCATTACACGATTTGTTTTCACGTTTCCTCCAAAAATATGAACGTCTTCGCTTGGGGTCTATCGACTAGCTCTACCCTACCGTTTCTTCAACCCGCGACCTCGGGAAGTCGAACGTTGTTTTTCCTCTATAGAAAGACGTTCTCGTCGTCTAAACGCCCATAGCTATGTATACGGAATTTATTCTTCGATCACGCTCCAGCAGAGAACTATGACCACGAGCGATCACCGCACAGTTCATCGATCAGGAAATCGTGGTTAGTTTTTCTTCCGTTCCGTTGAAGCTATAGACGTGCCATGGAATTCACAACGGTTATTTACCTTTATGATGTCGTAGATGAGAGTGACCGCAGCAAGGTTGTTCGAAGTAAGCGTGACCAGGGTGAGCTCCGGCCGGTCGGTTGGCCAGAGCCCCCAACTGGGCCAGGACAGCTGCAAGGACAGCTGCCCTGACGGCGATCATCGTATCCGGCAAGCGTCGTTTCATTTCTGCTTGCTTTCCTTTTATACTCTCAGGATCTACTACTTTCACTAACACGTCGGTCGCATTCACAGCAGACGAACACGAAATCAAGGCGACAAACTGTTGCACCAAACTAGGATCACGACACGCACTGACAACGAATCGCGGGGGTTCCGATTTGGGCGAAGATCGTGTTGCCGTTTTTTCGCTCAACGATCCGTGCAGTTCTATCCGCCGCTCTCTCGCAGGTATCAACGAAAATGCGTTGTTCTTTGCGACGAACGTTACCGCGTCGACATGTAACTTCTTGGGAGTACGATGTTGCGGTGAACGTGGGAGAGACGAATAATATGGCGATGACGGGGAGCGTCAGCGAGGGACCCCGAAGATGATCCGGCGTATATCCTTCTCGGTGTACAGTTTATCAGCAGGAGTCTTCGGCACACATTTGGCATTCGTATATCCAGCGCGAGGAACGCTTGCGTTTCGACGATAACGTGGAGGAGATTTCGAAGCAACGTCGAGTATCTGTAGGAACGAACGTCCGGTGTGATTCCTCTTGGTCGAGAGAGGAGAGCCGGTTAGGTGGGAGCGAACGAAAGGAAGTAATCGAACTAAAATAAAACAGAGACGAGGCTCGGGAGTGTGATTTTCACATTTAGCGATAAGTTTCTGTTTGTCGTTTCAGGGACCAAACAATTATTGCGTATCACGTTTGTTGGCGACGAATCGAACGAAGGTTTGACGATGGTCGCTGCGGAGATGAAGCCGCGGATGGGATCCTCGATGCGTGTTTTTCGCGCGATACTGATATCATAACACTGAACGACACCGTTTCTTCGCGCGTGAAGAATCGCGACGTTGTACGATTGTGATGTGAACCTTTATCATCGCATTCTCGGAGGCGAATGTCACGCGTTGAGAGACCGGCGAGACGGCATACCACGTTACGAATCACCATCGACAAAGGCCGCGGCAGAACTGAGTAACACGGATTACCCTCGTTGGACGGTTGCCGCGTTCAGGCGCTTCGGCTACGCTCGGCGGAGCTCGGCAGAACTCGGCCTGCTACGGTCTACCTACGTTCGCCGCCGACGCGAATGCGGCGACTCGCTACGAGGAAAGAGTTAGTCGAAATGGAGTCGCGTTACGGTGTCTCGGGACGAGGTGTGCGTACGACTCGAAAACTACGAACGCTTCGGATAAGGATTTCCGTGCCTCGCTCGACGATTAGACGCAGCGTGGCTGCATTGTTCATTCGCACGCCGCGGCGCGCAGTGATTGTCGTACATTGAACGAAATACATCCCATGTCGACGCGGAAGAATCTTTTGAAACGCGAGACGTACGAGATTTTACGACGAAAGTTTGATCCTACGCGTGTTCGACGTTTTTTTCGTACAATCCTCGTTTCAAACGGACTCCAATTATCTGCCGCAATTTTTTACAGCCGACAATTTCACGCTTACGGTGAAATGACTCGAGAACGTTCCTGGCGTCAGATGTCGAATTGGAAAGCGTAAATATTCAGAATCGCATTTTTTTCTCTCTCCTGGAATATTACAAATGTGTATGCGCCTTTGTGATTTCCCATTCTCATTGGCACACGGAATAACGAGTTACGTACTTCCAATCACTCATTCCCCATTTCTACGCATCTACGCTTACTAGAAGTCGAGAAAGCCGGAAAACATGGAAAAGATACCTGGCGGACCCCTGAAAATTCCCTTTTTGCCATTTTTGATGAGTTCTGGCCATCAAACGCCATCGGGACTATGAGCAATCGATCGAAGTTGACCCTTGCGGATTTCAAACAGTACCTGACAATGCATCTATGATCACTAGAAGTCTAGAAATCCGGAAAACACGGAAAAGATACCTGGCGAACCGCTGAAAATTCCCATTTCGCCATTTTTGACGAGTTCTGGCCATCGAACGCCATCGGGACTATGCGCAATCGATCGAAGTCGACGCTTGCGGATTCCAAACAGTACCTGACAATGCATCTATGATCACTAGAAGTCTAGAAATCCGGAAAACACGGAAAAGATATCTGACGATGTTACGTTTCAACAAGATGACAGAACATCCAGTTGATCCGCTATCACCGTACTATACTATTTTTGTTCTGCCTCTCTGGACATGTTTCCATGGGGATACAACAGACGGCAATTGTTCGTTTCGGTTGAATAGGATAGCGTAGTGAGGGTACAAGCTCTTACAGAGACTATGCGAGTGTAAAAGTGTGCAAGGATTGATTTGAAATAATATGTCATGAACAGATGAATTTGAGACAAATTATAATAGCGATCATAAAAATTCGTAAATAGACAACTTAATGATTCTAAACATTGCAACGTTTAAGATATAATAATGATAACAAATAAACATTGATTGAACATGATGAGTACAATAAACGCAATTCGATGAGGATTCTCGTGGCGGTTATCTGATCGATTTGGGGAAATCGGAAGGAGTCGTCCGGAAATAATAATAATGATGCAAAATAATTGTTCAAACACTTACGCAAATTAAGATGAACCGTAGAGAGTAATTGGCAAGAAAAGGTTTCAGTTCGTATGGAGTTCACTCGGAACACATACACACACACGTCGGGTAATAATTCGAAATGGAATAGTTCGTCGACACTGGTAAAACAAAACTGATTGATCCTGATGACACTGTTCAAAATGACGTAGACTGGTTTAATAATGATGTCTGATGTAGGGGAAATTCTACTATTCTCCACTAAATGAAATAGTGGTTAAATGTTTCTTATCATTGGGGTTAACGACTAAGAGCAAGGATAGATGGAATATCCGTGTCCAACGCACAATTTCACTAAGGGTTAGACCATATTGCAGATCCGAAGGTGAATTGGCTGGACAGGATTTTTGTAGAAAGGAAGTATGCATGCGTCGCGTACAATTTCACTGAGGGTTAGACCATACTACAGATCCCAAGTGCGAATTGCAATGATACATCAACGGCTTAGGATTAATCGATTAAGGGATTTGTTTGCGTATGTTGTGACACCTACAATTCGGCTAGGGTTTGACCATACTCAACCGAGATTGAAGGGTGTGTATATAGTGTGAAATTAGTGAGATCAAGATACTTCCGCGATGGTGATGAATATAAATGATTTTAAATAATTGGATTTAATTAGTTGCTTCTATCGTTCTCCGATTGATATTGGTAGTTACTCTTATGAGATTTGCAGGAAATAGTAAAACTTGTGGAGCTTGCGACCGAGTGTGATTGAACTAGTTGGCTGACGGTGAGCCAGAAGTGAATCGCGATTGGATGAATGAAAATGATGTGTGTTGCTTGAGTCTGGATTTAGAGTTAAGATCGGAGGTTGGTCCGAGACTGATTTTCGGTTTGCATTGTCCGTCCTCGTAGGGTCGGTCGATGTTCTCCCACTCAATTATTTTTGCTATCTCATATTTACGTTTCTTCACCAATGAACTTCATGTAGCCTAAATGGACCGCCATGGCTGGCACGGCAACAACCGTGCGTCTAAGGGACTTAAATTCCTTAGAAGACTCCCCACTCCGATTCACCGATCATACTCACGTCACTTTGGCGAGTTGCTTGATTTTAATATTATTCTTTTATGGTAATAGTATAATAGATTTGAAATTCTCTCCGTTGCATTATTCTCATAGTTGTCTCTTATGATTACTCCTAATTATACTTTGCCCTCACGTCAAATTTCATTACACTAGTTTTAATATCGTAGGGTTGTATGAATAGCTATATCTTATTTTAATCGATATGGTTTTACTAGTCAGGCACGAGACAAAGAGTTTCACTCGATATTCGATGAATATTCTTCTGAGCATCAGATCGTCACGTCATTTAATCCCTTGAATGAATGGTAATAATTTCCCGAGTTATGTTTACTAAGAACTGCCTGTGTCCCGAGTCAGCCTTGAAGAGTGTTATGGCTCGGGCTGTTTTTCGTTTCAACGCGCGAGGTTTCAACTAACTCTTCGTACCTCTCGTGCGTGTCCATACCAGATCATTTCATACTTTAGAAGAAAGATTCTTAGTGGAGGAACTCTGGGAGGTTCTCTAGATGGTTCGTTCGCAAATGAATCAGATGATACATGTCGCAAGAAAGTGAAAGAATGTATGTACAGTAAAACCTCGATTTTTCGAAAACCCGTTATCCGAACCCTCTATCATCCGAACCGCAGCTTGGTTCGGATGAACGTCTTATACTATTCAAACCATGGCACAAAATTTTAATGTCACAGCGCTATCCCGCTTCATTTACCCTCACCTTTGACTGTTTTTGCCCATTTCTCTTTTTTCCCTTTGTTAGTCACTGGATCTTGCACGCCCTTTGCACGTGCACGCTCACGCTCCACGCAGAACAACGTCTCTACAGCTGTTTAATGTATGATAACGTGTAATGAGCGTGTCAAGTGAATACCATTATTGAAATTAGTATCTTTGTTTGCCTGTCCACTGATCTAATATCATTGATATGCGGGGCACAAGCTTATGTTCATCCCGCCCTTCGATACCTAGCAATTGTATAATGGGCCCCCTGCACCATTAAAACCTCGCGTCATATTAACGCGACCCGTTTCCAATAAAATTGTGTTCACGTCGTACCCACCATGCTGAGAGTATTAAATCTCCGGTAAAAAAACCCCGATATATATTGGTCTGTCAGTCAATATGAGTTGCCAACAACGAGATATTCACCTACATCGTTCGCACGCTGTAATTATCCTGCCACGTGTTGGCTTCTCCGGATTTGCGTACGATAAGTATAGTCAATTTGTTATCGACGTGTCAATTCGAAATTGATATTTGCTACGCGAAGTGATAAAATTGCAACGAGATCGTGTGATGTTCACGGGTGGTCTTGAGATTTATTACGCTACGTTTGGCCTCGCGTGTGTTCGTATGAGCTACAGAATGAGAACATTTTTTTTAATCACATACATTTTTCTTTGTAGGTACTTATTATGAAAAAATGGATCAGCGGTCGTCCAATAAGGTGGCGCGCAAACTTCGCCCCTGAGAAGTAGTTTCATATTTCGGAGGCGCGAACAGCGAACATGTTCAAATGATAATACGCGTGAATACTAATATTTAATACATGATTTATTACTCGTTTGATCAATCCAAACCTAAACATTCATTATTGAATAAATACAGCGAAGTATTTTTTTCCACAACGCGCATTAGACTTCGATTCAGCGTTTTTTAAGTGACGATATTTGAATTTCGCACAAAGTCACGATGTTTTCAGCACATCACTGCTTTTTCACCATTCGTCCAAGAGAAAATAGTTGGAAAAATACATTTTTCTATAATTTTCTGATCGATGTATGAAGTATCAAGGGTTTCGAACATTAACAGGAACTTAGTCGACATTTTTTGTTTACATTAATCGGACGAAAAAATGACCGGATTTGAAATACCCAGGTCTATGGTCGGCAGGTGCCGAAAACGCGTTTACAGACGAAGCGTTGAGATCTATCGCGCTACGTCTGGATCATATCACGCGTGTTTGTACAATGACCACACTATAACTAGGTTATTCAAAGAAGAAGAAACTAACGCACACGAAGAACAAAGTTGGAGTTTCTAGTATCCTCTGATGGCGCTTAATACTATCGCCGCGTAGCAAACTATTAACCCGCCGATATATGAACAATTGTAATAGGTATCGTTCCATTGACTGTGTTAGATGGTAACAGTTATCGATTCGCTTCAGTACCAAGAACAATGATGATACCATCATCATCTTTACCCACGAGGATAGTACGAGCTACCATTCTAATAATACAGGTTACCATCTTGATGGTAAAAATGATAAAACAAAATAATAAAACTTACCGTTTTGACACAATAGTCATGACTTTATTGATTTACTAGTAGTTACCATATTCTGATAATAGTTGTTATTATTTTACTTTTTCCGCGTAGAATCCTTTCCCATTTTTTGACCCAATGCGGATTCGCGAAGTGATTTCACGTGGATGACCGGAGCATTGCCGCCTGCTCGCACGGCTACGATCGACCGTCTCGGATTTCATTATCCGTATGATTCAATCCTAAAGGTCGCGCCGCTCCGAGCCCGATCGGTACTTGTTCGCATTTTCGAACTGTTCCCCCGGAATAGGGTAGTTTGCGACTTCGTTGCTCGCGGCGCGGCGGCGTGACCCCCCTCCGTGACGCGGCAAAAAAGCGAGGACGAATTTTCCCTTTGTTCTAAGATTCTTACAACTTCCTGAGAACCCCGGGATACCTGTGAACAACAAAGGAAGTGGCGCGTTTCTTGGCCGTTTGTGACCGTCTCGTCTTCTACCTCGTCTGCGCCGTCGTCGCACCGGTGTTGGTACAAAATTGTCTTTTCTTGGGTTCCCCCTCCTGCCCCCTACCCCCCTCCAGCCCCTTTCCGACCCTTCACCCTTCCACGGCTATCCACCATCTCCGGACGGTATACTTTGCACTTTCTCGGGCCGAATGCCTCGCAACTTTCTTCGCCGTTCTCGGCAAACTTCAAGGGTTCTCGCATTACCATATCGGCTCATTCATATACTCACGCGGGTGATACGTTTTCTACTTAGCGTCTCCACTACCTTGATAAATAGTTTTCCGTATCTTTCTTCACTCGGACCAGAAATCCCACTATGCTTACAGCTCTTTGGTCGGGAAAAATGAAACCGATGACAAGACAGGTGAATTAAAACGACTGATGGGCTACGTGTAACGAGGGCCTAACTCGACGTAGTACCTTTTTTTCGGTAAATCCAAGATTCTAAAAATACAAAATACACGTCACAGTACGAAGTCTAATATACATCTTAAAAGTTATTTTTTGCTCCCAAAATGAAGGGTTTCATGAATCCAGGGCCTAATTTCGGAGTGAATTCGAAGTAGTCGACCCAGCAGGTATAACAGCAGAAGAAATTAGAGATCTTCAATTTCTTATGCCTCACGTGTCATCGGATATGCAATCGTGGTACGTTAATAATGTATTTTCTGCCAACAAATAATAAAATTACCATAGAAGCATGTATGAAATTTCTCTTTTCAACCCAATATTTCATGGTGTTTCTTTTCTTTCATCGTGATTTATCAACTATAATTGATGTAACGTACACTGGAATCTTATTGTTTCCGCGGGTCAGTTTGTCTTATAGCGATTAATTTATGGAAACAGGACCTGATTCGGCATTTTTGTAGCGCTCTAATCTTAGTACTATTCAAAATTTTACTCCATTCATATCGTTGAATTACTCGTATAGGTATTGACATTAGGTTCATAAAAAAGCGATATGCGTTATTTGTGAACCTGGCCTTAACAAACAAGCGTTTCAAGCTCAACCAAATTCTGCTTTCGCGGGAAGCTTGGGTATCAGGATTCTAACGCGGTAGAAATAGTTTGACCCCACGTAATATCAAGTTACGAAGTCTCCCGAGATACCAGACGATTAAGCTTAAGTTTCCGGATGATAATCCAATTGCAACAATTTCGAACGAATCATTAACAGCGCATTAAAAATTGTATCGTATAAAATTGTGTAAAAAGTTATTTCGTTATTCTCTGCAAAATCATTCGAATCACGTACCTTTCCCAATTCTATTCCGCGCCCCAAACCATCACTTGTAATCACAGAAAAATCTGCAACTTCACTTTCCTCGTTTCTTGGGGTCTTACGAGAAATACTGTAATAACCATTCGTGCAGCAGATATCGTGAAAAAATTATTCGATGCAAACAAACCGTCGGAAACTTATGAATTTTCACGTTACGTAAGCAGGTGGATTCATCTTTCACTCTTAACGTGCGAAACTACTTCATGACTACTTTCCAACTTTCCAACTCCAAAAAGCAGCTTAATTCATCTTGTCAGCAACTTCTAACGGTTGACCAATACTTGTTACGAATTCTCAACCAAATCTTTCGTTGCAGCCGTATTTTTTAATATGATAAGAGCGTTTCTGAAGCAACGATTGGATTTGAGACGAACGTTGGAAATATTGAGATCAAAAATCTTGATTCAAAGGCAGCGTAGCTACGATCCAAACCGGGGCATTTTAGTACCGACATTTTTCAAATTCGGGTTCACTCGTCGAACATAAACGTGTTTTGTTTGGAGAAAGATCCAGAGATGCTAGATATTCTGTGTAAAAAACCAAAATAAATCCTGAGAGTAACAACAATTCGGTTGTTATTTATTTATTTTTTCTAAGAAGTGTGCGGTGAAACAAATCTAGTTTGCGTCCAGCATTTAATGGTTATCATCTCAATCACCGGAGATCAAGATGAATCCGATAATAATTATTATTTCTAATTATTAGACCATTGCATTATTCAAAATATCTAGATTATTTATTTTCAAGAGCTTTTGTATAGTCGTCAAAAAATCTTACGATTCCATCAATCGTGATGGCAATCATGGAAGCAATAATCGTGCAGGCCTACTCGAGCCGGTATAAAGGACCTGAAAAAATCTAATCATCCCTCAGATATCATCAGATGATTGTTGTGATCAATTTATTCGTCGTTGATTAATAATGAATCCACTGTCATAATATCAATATTCAAGGATAAATGATATTCGGTATCGTTATTGATGATTGAAGGTCTGTATGATCGAACTAGAGGTCTGTATAGATGGCCCATACGAGGTTGAACAGGTGAGAATCGATTAACTCTCATCGCTGGAATTCCAAGTGATCATAAAAGCTTTTCCGAACCATCACCACGTAATATTTCCATACCTCATCAAAATGATGCGATCCTGGAGTAGACTGGTGTGGAAATTTTCAAGATCTTTGAACGACTCGATAAAGATAAATAGAACGATCGGTTCATATTATTTACATGGCTGGTACTTGGCCGATTTGTCGTTTAAGGGTTTACGTCTGGTCAGAATTTTCGAAAAAATCAATTTTTCTTTTCTGAAAATGTTTAGAGGCAGTTGCATGGGCCGGAGCTCGATGATTCAATTTAGAGGTAATAAATGACACTTCATCTATGTATATACCCGACTTTAGACCGCAAACGCGTTTTTTACGAAAGCGCCTTTTCAAAATCGGTCACCACGATATCTTAAAAACGAGTGGACCGATTTTCTTGAAGTTTTGCATACTTGTTCTTTCTATATCAATCTTTAATCGAAGAATTTTTATTCGGGGCATTCTTTTTTTTTATACAAAGAAAAATGAACTGATTTCTTCATCACTGAAATTCAGATTTTCCCTCTCGATCTCATCCATTTTTTCAAAAATTAATATTTCATCAAATCCTTCCATTGAAGACTAGATAATACGATTAAAAAAAAACGTAATTTATTTGTTTTTCTGATCTCGGATGATGGATCTAGAGGTCACAGTGGTCCCCGCGGGAGGCCTTTTTTGAACAGCGGTCCGAGAAATATATTATATCTACTGCATTTGTGAATTTTTTACGATGAAAAAATCACGAAACATAGTCAAAAATGTACCCTTCACTGTGAAAAAAAAACCAGTTCGAAACCTGCGATCATTTTGCCCCGAAAAAAATTCACAGACACGCGCCTTCTCTCGGCTGCCAGCTAGCCGAAGCCCCTTAAATAAAAATAGCACGGAGTACCGTAAGCACTTATATCTTTGTTTGCAGTCGCGACGGAAGCTCGATAAATGGGAGAGTCAGACGACACCGATGCCATCGCATCGCAGCATCCAGGTGGACCTGGCCTCCTCACCATAGCGACAAAAGCGTATCCCAATCACCACGAACCGAGCAGCCCTTTGAAAAAATGTTCAGAGAAACGGCCAATGGAACGAGACACTCTTTCTTTTTCGATGTTTCTCTTTGTCGCGGCGTATTTATTTTTCACTACAGTCTTGCGCGACGTTGTGCATCGGTTCAGTCGCGTGCTGCCGCCCCCTGCGTCGCGTTTGATCTCGTTTCATCATCCCCGGGCATTTTATCGGCAAACAGAAAACCACCGGGCATAATTGAACGTAGAGTTAATTGACAAACACGGGGGACCACGTATGCGGAAAGGTTTGCCGCGGTCAGGGCCAGCTGCTTCCGCGATCCTCGATAGCTTTCGCCCCCGA
Source organism: Arge pagana (assembly GCA_963969455.1). NCBI lineage: Eukaryota > Metazoa > Arthropoda > Insecta > Hymenoptera > Argidae > Arge > Arge pagana. The sequence continues at coordinate 15,415,365 of OZ018310.1, read as the reverse complement.
TTTTACCCGCAACATATATTTTCTCATCCCACCTCGCCGAGCGCGGCGGTGATTCTCTCTCTTTTCTCCTTCCCTCGCATCCTCTTCACGGGCCCACGGAACAAGTTTCCCATAGTTCGGACGGTTCGCCGGTTGGCGAACGTTCGGTAGACTCGGTTCCCAACCGCGCGAATGCTCCGGGTCATAACTTTCTTCCGCGACCACGACGGATTCCTCATCGCGAAACGTCTTTGACGCCTCGTCGCCTTTTATTAAATCAATAAAATCGTCAATAAAATTTTACAAATTTTCCTTCGAAATTCGTATCACATGTATTAGAAGTGAAATCCTGAAGACTATGTCACGAGAATAAAACGACGTTTCAAATCCACAAGGTAGAAATACTCTAAAAACGAAAATACGTTGGTAAAATGGACATCAGTTTTTCAGAGAATTCCATGTTTCCCAAACAGAATCAGAACCAACTTAGAAGTAGCTGAACGCTCGAAGCCTGTTGGATCGTCAAACAGAAGCAGCCCTACAACTGCTCGTCGACAAACCTAGTTTTCCTAGTCCAGCGCTCGAACTAACATTCACGCACGAATTTCCGCGGATGATTCCAAATACATAATTCTAGAACCCCATCAGTTCGAAGAATCGATCCATTTTTCAATAATCTCGTCGCGACTCTTACCCCCGCGTTGGAAACTTTTTTTCTCACCGTGGGGAAGACAATTTTCACCAGAGAATTCCTTCGGTTCTTTATATTTTCTCCTGCCATGCTTCCCACCAATTTAGAACCCTCTTTTCCGGATGCTTGTCGTCCTCCGGAGCGCATATTTCTTCCAGTGAAAATCTTTCAACAGAGTCACGCACGGCAGTCCGTGTCTCTCTCTCTCTCTGTCTCGTATTCCCCGTCTCCTTTTCCCAAGTTCTTTTGCGTTCGGCGGACCCGGTATATTATACTTAATATCTGAAGGTACGCGCGCTGTAATCGTCGGTTCAAGTTCTTCTCGACCGCAACACGTGCGTTACCGAGCATCAGAGCTACCATTATCTCATCGGTCTCCTTCCACAGCGCCGAAGGAGAGAGAGGACACGTACCCGCGGTCCCCGCTTCCTTCCCCTCAACACGCCGGCCTTCCATAATGTCTTATTTCACCGAGGTAAAGCCAAGGTGAGTAACACGAGGCATTTTCGGAGGGAGGAAGAACGAAAGCGGGAGAGAAAGACGAGAAGAGGCGTCAGATGACGACCGGAAAGAGAATCTCGCGCGATGTTATCTCGTTTGTCTCGTTAAATCCGCTCTCAAGTCCTGCCGATCCTTAGCGCCGCGTCGTCTTGCTTCGTCGAATAAGCCGTCAAAGAGATCTCGGATGCAAGAAAAGGCACGAGCATACTTTTCAACCAGAAAATCTATTTATCTCTCGTTCTCTCTCGCTCGCAGGCATGCTCCCACGCTTCGTTCTCACTCGGCTGAGTGGAAGCTGCGAACTACGTCCGCCAATCATCGTGGAGCAGTTTGGACAAATCACCGTTGTCCCCAACCGAAATCCATCCGAAAATACAAAGCCCTCGAAGCGTATTTGGAGTGGTATAACGGGAAGGGCGGGCGACCAGAGAGGAGAGGGAAGCGGCGACACGGTGAAAGGAGATTTAAGGCTAGAGGGTGCAAAGATCTTAAACCAACGCATCCGTGACAAAACTCTCGCCTGTAGATCTATCCAAAAGATTTATTGTACCGACTATCTATACGTAAATGTATATGCGCAATACGTATGCATATACATGCAGTTTAGATGTACGCATACAGGGTGTCCCATTTTAATCGATGCACGCCGATAACTCTGCAGAAACGTATCGTATCAAAAATTGACCTCTAGAAAACTTATAGGCTGATCTTGAACTTGACGTTGACGATGATTATCAAGGTTATTTCAAGGTCAGAGTGATTTTTTTTGGACAGGACGCCCTATTCTTTGCAGGTTCGTGATTTTCGCGTGAAAACAAGTAACTTACATTCCGCATCACGCGTTATAGTTTTTTCGTACCTCTGTAAAAAACGTTGCGTGGAAGATTTCCGAAAACAATGAAAGTATTCAATTTTACAACTGTGGCTGAGCATTTTTTTTGCACTTGCGAGGTAGCACGTCAGGCGTCTCGTCGAAAAGAGTGACTCGACGACAGCTTCGGACATATTTCATACGACGTGACGTAGTGACCTAATTTAATATGTCACGCTCAAGGAAGCAATTTTAGTTTCCATGCATCGGTGCTGTGCTACGAGTTATGATTTAGCTTTATGTATAAAATTCCGGTGTAAGTGTGTTCGTGATTTTGTTCCTCCTAAACAGCTTGACCCGTTATTATGATGACATTTTTTTGCATACTCATGAGGTTACCTGGACGATTGTTAACTATAATTGAACCTAGTAGGTGGCGCTATGGTCGACATCCAGAAATTTCTTTCTTTATTTTGCAAAAACATTCTACTTATATACATTTCTTTGGATTGTCCACACGAAAAACAGATTTGCAAGACCTGCAAATATTTTATGCAGCCTATATATATATATATATATATATATATATATATATATATATATATATATATATATATATATATATATTATATATATATATATATTCTTTTATATATTAATTTTTTTCTTTGGTATCTAAGTACATTAATGTATTTGAGGTATTCAAACTACACTCAATGAGAGGTTTTATTTCAAGAAATATATTTTGTTCGCAAGATCCGTGGCAGTGTGTGACTATCGAGTCCGCTAGTTATCTTATAAATGCTGATTCTAACATGAGAATGAGTGACAGTTGTAAGCAAGCATATTCAGGTGCGGGAAAAAAACTTGGTGGAAGATGAAATGCTAGCTATCGAATCAACAACGTTGCATCACTGTCAAAAACACATCTCAACGTGAAGTATTATTCAACATCTTTAAATGGCTGACTCATGTTTTTAGAATTTTGTAACAATACATTTTGCTCGTGATAACTCGAATAATAAGAAAGAACGCGCCCTTCAATTTGTTGTCAAATTATCCAGGCAAATTACTTTGACGCGTAAAAAGACGAGGCGAAAGCCCGAGATTTTGGCCTCGTTGGAAGGATTTGAAATTAATCACACGCACCAGCGAGTCACACGTATCTCGCGTGAGTAGAGGTTGAGCCTCGTCAAAGTGAGGAAGATGCCGAAGAGGGGATCGAGCGAGATTTTGGAAGAGCGTGAAAAAGGATCGAGTTGGCCACGTGTCATTGCTTAATCCTCAAAGTGACCGAACGAGGAATGGAATTTCACGCTCCCGTGAAAAGTATCGCCACTGATGCCGCCGCATACCGATCATCCGAGAAAACCTTCACCTAGTGATACAGCGGCCCAGTGAAGGGTGTCACGGTGAATTTAATTAATGCAATTTCGCGTCCATCAATCATCTGCCAAGTTTTTGCCTTAACGAGCACTCCGAGCCACCTATATTCTTCGATGTATCCGATTGTGCGTAGAGGGTGGACCGTTTGAACCTTCACAAAAATCTGTTTGTGCGAACTAAGCATATAAAAACCACGCGTAGCCTTCGCGCGACGTACATTTAATCAACGAAAATCGTCGTACAATTTTTCAGAACGAAATCACAGAAATGCTTCGTAATCGTCCGTACATGCGGGTAGAACTATTTGTAAGGATTATTTAACGCTATGCGATGGACTAGCTCTCTACGTTCTTACTTTCTCATAGCCCACCATCTTCTAGTTTTGGTCCAATCAAGTTTTGAAATTTGTGATGCCGTCGGCGAGCTGCCAAACGTGAAATCGATGTGCACGACGATCATGGACAAACTTTACGAATGGCACCATGAATTTCAGGGCTCGGTTGCGCAGAAAATGAGGGGCATTTCGTCGAAATCTCGGAATCTGTTTGTATGGAAAAAATAGATAGCGAGTTTGGACAAATGTAAGGCAAAATTCATCGTACAATGTTCGTACATACGAGAAAAGTGTCTCACTTCGAATTGAGGGGCCACTGTCTTCAACGCCGCCTCGTTGAGGAACAATGCCCTAAGACTGTCCATTAACTCGATGAGGGCTTCTTCCAAATATTAGAGTTGATTATTTGGCCGAGAATTGTTTATCGCATCATTGTGTTGATTGCTTTTCGCGATTACAAAGAACACGAGTTGCAAAAGTACATTTGTTTGTAACGGACAAGCTTAGTCTGAAGCGCCATGTATTTGCTTGCAGTGGCTTGAGAAGTTCTTTTTCAGCGTTTCTTGCCTACTATAATCAACGGACTCCGGTAGCAACGCGTAGAATGTTATTATCGCAATACCTATGATGGGGATACTCGATTCTCTTCAGCAAACGAGAGGCCAGTTCATCGATGAGTTTGAACATAATCTCACCTTCAATGTTTCAGCTACCGTTTGGACCTGTGGTTAGTATCGACGAAATAACCTCGGAATGGTCCGATTTAATTGACGATTTACTGCAACAACAGTGTAGTACTGTGGCACGGTGCGTTGCAGACTTTCATTCCCGAGCAGCTCCAGCAGCAGCTGAAGCTGTCAGCGATCGTATCGACGCGTAGACTAGCCTTGGCAAGCCCAACTTCACCGGATCCGAGCTGAGGTGGGTATAGACACCGGGGTTAACCCATCCGTGTTAAACTTTGTACCGTTGTATTTGTCGTTGTACGTATACAAGCACGATGCGGTATAGCGGACACGGCTAATGTCGTCGACCGCAGCTGCCGGTAGTTAGGTCGCCGCGTTCGTCTCTCGGTAACCTTTGCGTGGAGCAAAAAACAAACAGAAAACTGGAGAAAGGAAGGAATGTAAAAAACGGGGAACCATTACACGACGATAAGGACGGGAAGAACGGAGTGGGAAGTGAACAACGTGGAATAAGCAAGGCAAAGAGGCTTACGGTTGGATTGCACCGAAGCAGCATCGCGCGAGCTCTACCTTTTCCCGTCCTCCGGATATTTCTATCCGTTCCTACGACCTTATTTTGCCATTCTCTCATCGGTGTACGCGGCGAGATGAACTTCTCCGCGGGAACGTCTTCCAATAAAGGCGTCAATCGAAGCACGTCTTTTTCCTGCGATCTTCTAAACTTCCACGTTTCTTCCGCAACGAACTTTCAGGAAAACGCGAACGACAACCGCGATACGAATCTGTGATGTACGCGAGCGTTGCGAACGTTAAAAAGCGATTTTTCGATTATCTTGATGCGCCACGTAATAATCAGGATCGTACATTTCGAGAAGGATGGTAGATAGGTTCCTGGTTCGTGATCCCGGAACGTAATCAAAAACGTCTACGCGTCTCGCTAGACGATGCTAGTTTCGTGGTCATCGATAGCTCTAATGAGCTCCGAGGAACGCGACGAGTGTCATCATTACACGCAGCCTATGTCGTCACAGTGAAATTCTTTCGCAAATATTTCTATCCAAATAAATATGAAGAATTCTTACGGTGATTTTCAAAATATTCTCTAGAGACGGGATACATTTTAAAATATCTTCTGGCCTTTCCGAAAATTTTGCCACAATAACAGACACGCGATAAAAGTATTTCCCATATTGTGGTTTATTAAAAAAATGTAATTGTCATTCGCGAGACAGTCGCCGAAAACCCAGCGATCGGTGCACTCTTCAGGAATCTTATGGGAATTCCTGAATTTTATTTCAGCAATTGGTTTTGCTAATTTGCAAGTCGGCTGCAGTTTTGTAATTGTTAGATCTGTTGAGCCGTAATTTGATTTACTAGTTCGTCTGTATTCGCGAAATGCAAGATGCACAACATGCCAGTCATTGTTAAGCGTGGGTATCACTGCCGTTGGAATCACACCGAAAAAAATGCGAGGTGACGTGCGATGTGTGACGTAAGAACTCCAAATTTGAGCGCGTACCCTTGGAATTCGCAAATTGATCGTTATACTATCGGCAACTTCAATCTCCGAATGTAACTCTCCTGGCCGCAAACAATAGCATTACACTAGGCTCTCTCGGATGTGCGCGTCTTCGACATGGTTAGTCGTTCGGGAGAGAGATTAGATGGAAACCAACTCAAAGTCGGTCACGCGTATGAGCTCAACCACGATCGTTGTGATACACAGATAATACCTCAGCTGCGATTGTATTAATAATCAAGTGTAGTATTAGGGAGAACGTTATCAATGTTTCATGTGGTAATAAAGGATACATGCAACAGTACCAGGAGGCGATTATCGTGCTATTATACACTTCGATATCTGCCAAAATTGAACTTTGCTTGAATAAACCGAGAAAAATAATTAGGAAATAAATTAACAGAAGGCTCGAGTATACGAATTTTTCCCATATTTTCGAAGTCACGAATGGCCGTTTACGTATTAAAAAGACACTTCAAGCTTCACTCGCAATCAAATTTTAGTCTACAATAATTTTTTCTCGAGTTCAACAAATCAAATTCTCCGTAGCATTGATCAAAATTGTATGCTTCTAAGAACATTCGTTCAAATTGTTCGTCAAAAATGTCCAATATTTTGCAGGTTACATTTTTTTTTTCATAAAAATTTACTCTCAAATTTCCTGCTGAAAAAGAGTTCTACGAATTCGATTCTCGGTGACGTCATATAGCGGTGAAGTGTACAAAAACTGATCTCACCAAAACAGAAAAATGACAACAGAAAACCTGTTTTTTTCATGCCATTTGAAATGGGAAACTTTTACATCGTGTGATGCATTTTTCAGAAACAAAATTAAGCAGATTGTTCGTGTAGAAAAATTCCCAAGATTTTTTTAGCAAGAGTGTACAAAAATATAGCACTAATAATAAAACCGTGAAATATTTGATTGATACAAAAGTAAAATCGATGTCAAAGTTATAATTAGAGCTTCTGGAGGGTCGGACGTAATATTTGAAAATATTCTGTTGGGGAATATCGTTAGTTTTTAGTGGAAAACGAGAACGAGGTTCGAAATACTTACATGTCCAGAAGGCAAACGATTAGCAGGTGGGCAAATGGCGCAGCAGAAAATGAAAAAGGACCGCGAGCACAAATAATCTATGGGAATAACACGGATAGAAAGCTTCTTTGACGCTTGGATAAGCTACGAACAGCCGGAATCTCGATGATACGCTAGAATCGCACGCAAATGCTGCCCGAATAAATTACATAGGGTGACAGCAATAAATTAAAAGAAAGATGAAAATGCTCCCTGAGAATTTCGAAACGCGTACGTTTCAATTTCGTAACACGTGAACACTGTAAAAAGCTTGTTTGGACTAATTTTGTAAAAAAAATATAAGATTGAGAATGACAAATTAATAAATTGGAGATCTTGAATTGCACCATCTGTCCTCGAATTATTTGCATTCCCGTTTTTATTGTTTTGCTATAGAATTGTTTTGGCAAGATTAATCACATGAGAAATGTCGAATTACAATATCGTACCAAAAGTGAAATGATCAGCTGATCAGTGCTTCCGACGAAATTATGACCCTTTTTGCAAAGATGTTTCAAACTCTTTTTCGTGTATCCATACCCAAACTGTTTCTGCAGTAACAAACGTTCCCTTGTAAAATGCACGAAAATTAGGTTCACGTTTCAAACGGCTGTCCGCTTTGCTATTTTCATAGTAACTTTTTCAGAGTGTTTCCCAGTTCAACTGATTTTAAAAGCTCGTATCTATTAACTTTATTTTGTAAAAATGGATCTGGTATCAATTTTGAAAGCAATCCAGTCATCGGTGTGTACATGGAAACTTACCAAGGAACTATCTTACCGCACTAAAAAAATGAACGGAGAAAAAGGTTGCCATGTTATGTAAAACGCGCGAATACTCTGTAACACGATGCACCTTTGAGGAATAAAAGAGGAAATGCAATTGCAAAGCACAATTTTTCTATCTGAATTTTAAATATGTTCACAGTAGTAGCTCGAAAAAATTTCCATCCGAAACGAATTATGGTGAAAACAACAGTGGCGATGAAATTTTTTTTCATGTTTGTAGAGAAAAATTAGTTCGCGTAACGGCGAGATTTTCCAGGTGACCTCAGTTCTCTAACACGAATGTAGAAACAAGTAGGAAATTTCGAGAAAATTTTCCAACAAATTCAGTTATAAACGACCAATAATTAGGAACATCTTTGCGATCTAATTTTTTCTCAACTCTTCATCGTCGCTCGTCGGTTTCAGCGTGAGATTTGGAAATCTTGTTCCGAATGAAAACTATTTTTCACTTTTGCACAGGATTGCGGGTTACTTCCATAGTCGGCGATATTATAAAGACGTTGATAGAAATACCTCCAGCTTTGTAAGGACCATAATGACTGTAATGAGTTTCTGATGGTGCTCTTCAACTTTGAACCAGACGTATATTTCCCACGCAGATATTTCTTTCGTCTGTTCTATTCGCTTGTAGTCTCGTCTGTGGGATCCGGAGAAATTGCATCAAGCCCTTATTGAAGGTCTACATATAAACCATTCGCAGCTTTTTATCCTCCTCGACGGTAAGTTTAATGATCTTCCTGTATATTTGTACAACTTTCAAGTTCTCGCATCCCCGATATTACTCGCCAACATAATAATAATCGTAATCGGTCAGAACTCTCGTAATAAACTGCAGGTTGCTTTCGTTGATTGCTCGACCGTACTTTCCTTTGACACAATTCGAAATAAATATCACCTCCCAGTATCCTTTCCTCTTTATTTCATCCTCTCTCTGCTATTCCAAGCACCAAATCCAGGAAGAGCAATCAACGAATAGTTGAAAAGTAACCCAAACCTCGCACTACTAAACAGAAAACGTTTTGCTACACGAAATACCAAACCTATGAAAAAAATTCCAGATCTCAATGTTACGCTTCTGTTAAAGTATTTTTAGGTCTGCGAATGGTGTTCGATGTTTGTGAAAATATGGTTCATCGCCGAAACGTTGAACGCGTGTATATCGATTGTGCTCCAATTGCAGTAACATCTCACGACAACGTTCGCGCATGCTGCGAAAAAAAGCGTATTGGATGTAATATTTGTGAAATTTGAGAAAATGAATGTAGCATCGAAGTCTTCTGGATTAATAATGAAACATGTTCGAAAAATATTTCTCAATGTTCGAACAAAGGAATAGAAGTATTTCACGTCTCTTCTACCACGACTCCACCCGTGAAATTTGGAAAGCACGGCGAAATAATGTGACGCGATGCACCGCGGTGCCATGCATCACAGTTACGACTCGTGCGCCTCTCGCGAATGTAACGACTCTATTATCATACTTGAATTTCAACTCTTTCGACGAGCTCGTCTAAACAAATCTCAACCCCGTAAGCGAGTAACCAAGATTCAGGTATTTTTCCCACTACCTTTCCTGACATTTCGTAGCTACCTTCGAAATATACGCGCCATTTTGTGAAATTTTTCGCTAATACACGGCAATAAGAAGTATTTTCCACGTTCGGCGATATAATTTGAGTGGTGGGAACTGCAGTATCTGTTTATTTTTAGTTTTCAGGGTTTTTTCGTTCTCATAGAACTGTCGGAGGAATTGCGTCGTGAGGGAAACGTATAGGCTACTTCGTCGCTCATGGTCGTCTTGGAGGGGTGCTAACCGTCGGTGGACGGTGGTCTTCGTGTTTATCAAAGGATTCGATATTATTAATTATTACGAACGTTAAAACCTTGCGGGCACAAAGGATTTCTGTTCCAATTAGCGCCAGCTACAGTGTTTGTTCTCTCCTCCGTGGCGTAATTGGTGTTTCCACTATCCAACAGAGCAGCGACGGGTCGAAGAAGAAAACCGCAAGTTCTGCCGGAAAGGTTGGAAAAAAGCGTCGGGTGTAAAAGTGCTGGGACCAAGTGACACTGGTGCCGAGCACACGTCGACTCGTCGTGTTCTATTGTTACCTAGAGTTACAAGCGTACCGATTAACTCGTCGCGAGAGGAATTAGAATGGTAAATATTGGCAAATCGCGTCTTTTCGATTAAAGTGCATCGACTCGCCAAACGCCGTTTTCATCTACACCATGTTCGCCCTTCGAGTGGCAGAGTCGCGACGATCTTCGGCGATTATCGTTGGAAAATACAATTTTTGTAGGATGCGGGGTTTGATATCAGGAAATAGTATATTATTACACGTGCATTTCAAAGGTTTCGTATTTACGTGACAGGCAGTGGGTTTAATTCCGTTCTGCCAGTTTGAGAAGAGTACGTACACGATGCAATCGCCGATGAATTCTAGTAATGGCTGATTTTCGCAAAGCACAACAATATATTTTGCATTTTTCGAGGTCGGTCGTTTCCCAATTTCCACGAAAAAACGTAGACGAATTGGGATGCGATTTGATGACAATTTTGACGACGAGGAATAGTCTTATTGTTAGTGCTCAAATCGTGACTTTCGTTCCGTGAATTCTTCTTGGGATAGAGATTGAAGCGTGGGAATAATTATTACAAGCGTAATAATTATTATTGTAACATCGCATCATTCGGCGTGTTGTTCGTCGCGTTATGCCGAATTGCATATTCACGGAATTTGCATTATCGGAAATCCGTAATCATTCGCATTTACGAATCATCTGAATATGACTTTGATCACTGTTTTCTAGTAGTTCAGTTGAATAACATTTGCATCGTATTATTACCAACATTAGGAATTCGTGAAGCGCGAAACAGTATTCAATCCATCGAACATTTTATATCCTCTCACAGATTTAAAGCTCGATGTGTTCAATGCTGCTGTAATTTATGAGCTTCCGAGAGCTTTTTTCGTTCGATTTTGAGTTACACGATCGTTGAATACAATACTATTGCTGCAATCGAATTCGTTAGAGAGATCGTCAGTAAAATTGGTAAAGTATAATCGTTTGTCAATTATTGACAAATCCGTCACACTTAATCGTGCATTCTACTAGATGCTTCCCATATAAATACGAATATTAAGCACACTCGATCGCGTCTGTTTCCAAATCATTGGATCTGGACTCGCGAACCGAACTTATGAATACGAATAACGCAAGATGAAAATCGTTGATCCTCTAAACGTTAATATCCAATCCCATTCGGGGATGAGAAGTATTTTCGATTCGTGAATTTGTCAATGCTATAATTTTCGGAAAACTAAATGCGTTACGCCTGACGAAATATACCAAATATTCAGCATCCTCATTTGGGAAATTTGACGACTCTCAGAATTATTACGGACCGCTTCGGAAGACGAATGACGACGTCGGCAAAACGAAACGATGGAACCCGAATGATACATTCTTTTGAGAAAAGCCAATTTACTTCGGCACATCGAGAGATCCGATCCGAATGGAATCACAATGCAAATAATAACGATTTTGGTGAAAGCATTTCGCGCGGAAGATTCTGCAATGCGAGATTTTCTTCTTTTCTCGCGGACACACGCCCAACGAAGCACTACACGCGTTCAAAATTGAATTACATAACTCGCGCGAGAGACATGGCTAGGTTGTTCTCTTTATCCTTCCTTCCTTCCGACTGCCAAGCTTACAAGTTTCTTCGACATGACTTCTTCCATCTCGATATAAGGCGCCGCGCGTTTCCAACGGCTGACAAAAAATCCACTTCGAGGGTTTCACCTCCGTGTCTAGCGTTCTCCAGTCTAGCGTCTCGTTCCCCCTTCGAATCCGCCTCGCCCCGAGCATCATCCCCGCGCTCACCCTCGTTGTGATCTCTCACCCTTGCGGTACCTCGGCGCTGTTGAACTTTCGAAGAATTTTCTTGCGCGACCTTTTTTTTGTTTTTTTCTTACAAAGTTTCTTCATTATATCAATAGCCGATGTCGCGTTGTGCCGGATCGTAGACTTCGGAACGTCGACCTGACCTGATTTGTTGATGAATTGCCAAACGGGTTCTTGGATCGAACGTTGATGGAATTTACGCCTTCGTCTCCCCGGCGAAACTTGGTCTTCGAGCTGTTTCAGTGCTTCGCGATTCGATAACGCGAGTCCGCGAAATGAATGTCCGTAGTATTGTAATTGTAATGAAACAAAATCGTGCTTGTCACCTCGTCAATCGAGACGTTATCCATGAGTCTTTACGTTAAATCCTCTAGACTCGTTCTGCGAGGCAATTTAGTAGATTCGCCTCCGAATAGTAGCTTTTCGACGTATGTTAGCGACAGGAAGCCAAAGAGCCGAGCACCAAACCCCCGTTGGATGTCTTCCAAATTAGTTTTGGACTTTTGCTACGAGAGTAATTTGTTAGATTCTTTCGATCCTTCGCCAGATTGTGTTCATTGAGTTGAGGCAATCAACGAATTAGAGAAAAGTTAGGAAGCTGAGTGTGAAATTAAAGGGCTAAAAGGGTGAAAAAATGACTGTTTTAAATCATTTTGCTCGCAGCAGTTCCATTTATTTTCCTCAAACGAATGATATGAAGTAATTAAGTTGCATTTCAACTTTTTTCTACCGAAATTTCAACAACAAAAATTCATTTTTGATCATATTATCATCATGTCTATGGGACCTCGTACCACACGTACCGAATCATACTTTGCGGTGACCATTGTAATATTTAACTGGATTATAACATTTTACTGGATCATCATGGTAATTCTAAGTCATCGGCTTCAGAATTACTCTAGCGTTCGCGTTATTCTCGGACCTCGAGTCGTCGACGGCTTCGCCTGGTTTTATTTGCAAGCTTATACTGTATTACGTACATAAGCGCTTGTCTTGCATGCTGGCAATATATTTTTTGGATCCTGATTCCGCCGATAACTTTCACTATTTACCAATATCATGCAGTCGTTTTTCAACTTCCGACATGTTTCCTCGTTTGTAGAGGAAACTCGTTTCTTCCGCAATTTGAGAGCAGAGCTAATTCGTTTACTCTCAAATAATTCTTCTCCTAATTTTCGAGCACGCCGTGCAAAAATATTTCGAGCGTTATTCATGTCGTGCCAAAAGACATTTGGCGTGACGGTACTCGACTCGTAAATTAGAATCCATGCCAAGCCTTTACAATTCAATTAAAACGGCGCGACGGTACAATTCGTATGGCTGGTTGTGCCAGACGCGAGTCTGTGTGAGGCCAGCTCTATCAATGCAGCTGGGAAGGGGCTGAAACAAAAGGAGGAACGACCGATTCCTGCTCGGTCAATTATGCCAGTCACTTGCAGCTTGACGTGCGAAACTGCAAATGGCAAGCGCAGTTTACTTTTTCAAGCTTCGAAGACGCTCGACTTTTTCCAGGGCTGGAATAGACGCCGCAAAGCTCCGAAAACGATAACGACGAATGGCTGCTGATTTGTAATCAGTTTTTCACTGAAATTCGATTGATCGCAGACGTTCCTTCCCCCGATTTCTAATTGCAGTTTAAAAGGTTTGTGATACGAGTCTTGAAATTTTCAGTCCAGTGCATTTGTTGCTCGAGGATGAATCGATATCTTTTGAGCTATCACTCAACGATACACGTACAGATTGAAAGCGTACAAACGTGAAAGCTCGTAGCCTGCCAGATTCTATTGAATCCCAGAAAAAACGCATCTGGATCTCTTTTCGTTAACAAATAATTGACAGGCGGGGAAACTAAATTCCCCAAAAAATTCATCTCCGAAACCGCAACAGTTACATTTTGCGTCCACAGATAAAATGTAGAGCATGAAAGAGGGATAATTTTTTTTTCATACATCTCTTTCTAATTGAATTATTTCGGAAATTTGACTACTTGTAGAGGACAACAAAACGAAGATTTTGAGATCGAAGCCGATATCTTTTCGTAAGTCCACACAAATTTTTGTAGACTTTCCGAATGAACGGTTTAAAAATATTCGAAGACGACGATTGAAAATATGGTAAAGATATTTCATTAAACTCAATTCCACCGAATCTGTAATATAATTTCATCGCGAAGCATGTAATAACGTTCGTAATGTTTGATAATATGAAATCCAGTCTGAACACCAACATGCTCTTAATCATCGTAAGTCCTTCCGCCTCTGGTAGAATAATAACTAAATCTACTCAACAAAAACTATTTAATTTTAACGTCCCAAGTAACTAACTCCAATAGCAGCAATTAGTTGTGAAAAAATATCTACCTCCTGAACAAGTGCCAAGCAGAAACACTGAATACCTGCTGCACTCCATAAATGTTGAATAATACCAATGGGTTGAAAACTCGTGCTCGTACAGCAAAATAAGGAACAAGGATGTAAGACTTAATGAGATCTACAACTCTTACTGGGGCCCGTGGGGTCTTTAGAAATTTCCAGAAATCACTGACAGTCGGGTAGATAGGAAAAACTGTGAATTTCATTCATATGTGTTTCACGAGAGCGAGATATACCTAATCAAAATCAGCTGTAATCGTTATTCGGAACTGAACCCCATTTTTCACGACTCGGGTCCTGGACGAACGAGGCAGCAATCATCCACGTCGCGTGGGTCGGTTTCTCACAGTCTTCTTTCATTCGAGACAACCATTTAAACGTAAAAGATAGCTGAACCCTCGCATTATTTTTCCAACTTGATTATCAGCATCGTTATTTCTTTATTTTTTTACGACGAAGACGAAGCGATGGTGTATACCGCGGATACTTGCGTGGAGAAAGTTAGAAATAGTTAAAAATGAATGATAACCGGCTAAAGGTATTGTATATATCTATACGTTAACCGCGGAGTCTCGCTTTGTTCCGGCGATGTGGATCGTAATGAAGATGCGTTGCACGCCGTTTGTGAGGAAAAGTAACGGGCAACGGAACACGAGGAACGGTGCAGGTAAATTTTACACGCGTGTCTGGGCGGTCGGCCAACTTATGCTGGTAGGATCACAAATCAAATGAAATTAAGTGTCGACGCGTGAAAACGTGAGCTGTTCAGCGTCGTTCTCCGGGCTTGTTCCGTACATAGAGTTAGTATCGCGGCTAGCTGTACCTACAGATGCTGTTCCTCGGAGCAACCATTCTTATTTCGACGTTTTTACCCCGTCATCTCGGCTGCATAGACCCCAGATAACAGATGAAAGGAGCCCAATAGTCGACACTGGACAAATCGTTGACACTTTTTTTTTGCAAAAGCAAAATAATAAGAAAATCGCGGAAACTAGAACATCACAACGAGTGACTCTGTACAGTGTCGCCCTCTATCTAGTGAAAAATAGTGAAATCAAAAAAGTTTATTTGGTCCCTGAACTGATGATTGCCTCATTTTTTTATTGTCAATCACCTCTTTCAAGAATTTATTTGGTATATTTCGGAAATCTTCGGACATCTTCGGAATTTTTTCATCGATTGAGTCGTCAGAATCATCAACAATTCAATTATCTGAAATTTTTCAAATACCAAATGATCCGCATTTTTCAGAGTTGGCCATCAAATATCCGTCGGAATTTAAATTAACCAAATAATCCCATTGATTTTCTTTTTTTTTGTGGATTGTTGCCAGGATTGAACTTTTACCATTTTTTGAAATGAGCTGATAAAGTCGCAGGGTTGTGAATAAAGCATTCAATTTTCTAATGCGGTGATATTTCGACTAACTATTTAATTTATTATTTCAATTGGACAGTTTTTTATCAAGCGTTGAATTTATTTTTGCAATGAAACCATGTTCAGTAAAGAATTGCGTTTGATTATTAATGTATTATTCTTGCATACAAAATTTTACCACTCTTTTACAGTAGCGAATAGAGAAATCAGACCAGAAGTGTACGCGAAATTATGTGGTGAACGTGTTTACACTTCAGATTGACATTTCACGTGGCGGAACAGATAACCGATCTTGTTTCGATTTGTAATAATTACATACCCAGGAATTTATTAATATACAATTCAAATGAAATAATGAACTGACGTTCATTCCGTCGAGATAAAATGGAAAAAATAAATTTATGTGTATCATTAAAATCTGCGATGCAGTAAAATGCTTTCGAGCTTCACTCATTATTCTTCGGCGTAGTAAGCTCTACTTCTCGCCAAGACTATTTTCACAAAGGCAAACAACAATACATATGGTATATACTTTCATAAGACTATTATGGATTCTCGATGGAACCAGCGCGAAACCTGTCGAATATACTTCGACGTAACTCGTTATGAACAGACACAGTTGAACAGCAATTGTTGAATTGATTTCCATGAAAGGCGAAGATTTATCCGTTTCGAAACATTTCACTACCTGTCTATGTCTATTCTTCAGCCGATTTCGAAAACCCGTTCATTGTTCGTTTGTAATAATTCCCCTCGTGCTGCTCACGAATCGTCTTCACCACCCGTTTCAATAGATCTCGTTTCGCTCGTCATAAAAAGACTTTCCGTCTGGCTCGAGTTCCAAATACCACGAGAAAATCAGCAGACTAGACTCGTTAATTGTAATCACGCATTCCGATCGAATTTTGCATCACGTTATTCGCGTTTTTTGCATGATCGCTATCAGTGTAAGTCTTTTTGGCACGACTCCTACGGACGTGACCCTTGTTAAATCGTGGAGATCCGTTTTACTCTCTATGGACCAAATCACGTGTAAAACGCGACGTTGGGACCGAACAATCGAAGAGAATAATCAGATTACGAAAATCTTGGTTACTCTGTTGCGAAGTGCTGTGGATTTTTGTTGCTAGCCTTTTTTCGTCGTTCTCATTGTCGGATGCATAACGAATATCGATTACGTCAAGGCAGGGCGAAGATTGTTCCTCTTGCTTGCCGGAAGTGAGTTGCAGTACTTCGTCGGAAGAGAACGAATGCATCTGTGTCGTTAGCGTGCCTGAACGTGCGTGTTGTACAACGGAGCGTGCCTATCGGCTGCAGCTATCGGGCGGAAAGCCGGTATAGATATCAGGTTTATCAATTTTTTTGTTCTAGATGCCGCATCCCAGTGGGCAGATAGCAGCCACACGCGAGGAAGTTGCCCACTGAAACTCACAGTCAATATCCGCAATTCGTCGGCCGAAGCCTGTTCGACGCGCCCTATACCGGATGAAATATTAAAGGCATACGTTCGAACTAGGTTACAATGTATTCAAACTTTGGTCGACGTCAGTGAATGTTTTGATTTTTTCGGATCTATGACCTCGTCAACACTTGGACTCATCGCGGTTAGTCTATATATTGTGTTTCCGAATTATTGTATAGTCGTCAGTTGAGGACAGAAGCTTATCCTCTCAACAATGCCATGTCGAACACGGGTGTTGTCTGTGTGGTTAGGCGTTACTTGCCACCGTGCTGGTTGCCACCAGTGTTAGTTGCCACCTTAGCTCAATTCCTCGATTCCATGCTGGTAGGGTTGGTAGTATAGTTGGTAGCAACTAGCACGGTGGCAACCAACACGTCACCGTCCGTGTGTTTTAGTTTTTACTGTGTATTTGCGAAATTGACCTTCACGTATTATTTATTATATCGACCTTTCTTGTATGATTTGTGTTTTTTGGATAAATTTTCGTCTATCGAGCGGGCAGAACATCACTACGGAAATGGCAGGCATTATATTTGACTTGACTCGATTGATGAAGTCTCTACTGATATTAATTTTCACCATTGTTAATAATTTTGCAATTGCTGTATATACTGTTCGAGTTAGGGCTATAGCTACGCATAAAAAAAAGTGACAGAGGCAGAGACAGAAACAGAGAGAGAGAGAGAGAGAGAGAGAGAGAGTCAAAGGATAGAGATCAGAATCAAGCAATACTTTGCGAATAGTACAAGGGTTTTCGGCTATGGTCAGGGACAGACTGGATCGATATAACCAGTCCAAGAGGGAGTCGCCGATCAATTTAGCAAAACGGTGCTTCTCGTTGAAGTTTTTGAACAGAAAAGTCAAGTCACAACCATACAAGACGATTCGGGTAACAGCAACAATACTCTACGAAAAGTAAAATCGGGAACGCACTCGACGAAGAAGGAATCGTCCATCCAACCTCAGGCTGCAATACCTCTTTGCCCCCAACGTCGTGAGCTACCTCGATAATACATAATTATTATTCGTTATTTATTTTCGACATTGGTGTTTTCATTATATTTATAGAGCATGGAGTTTGAACGATGACGCAGAGCGAATCACTCATTTTATCGTGTACACCATTCTTTATTTTTTGCATTCAATTGCATACTTTATACATGATTCGTTATTATTTATTTATTTTATCTAGTCATTTATCATTGGCCTGGATCAAAATTTTTAAGAAAAATGCATCACAATATAACTCCAAAAGACGCACGTTTGGCAGTGATATGAGAAACTTCTGTTCTAAGCATCAGAGAAGAGGCAGAATCACTTCCTTTTTACGAATAATTTTTACATAATTTAAAATCCATTTTTCGTCGATAAAATTCTCAAAGAATTCATCATACATGCCGTTTTCTTTCACGTGTAAATTTTTGTTTCGCATTATCACTTTTCCAGCCAACTGTTCCGTTTGTTTTTATTTCATTTCCACTCCCCATTTTATGATTATACGACGAATAAATCGTGGGACGATGAAATAATTAAGAGGATACCGATTTTTTTACTTTACTCTTCGAACTGTGATCCTTACAAAAATCCAACCATGATTCAGGATGCTTATATTAAATTATTGTTTCTCTTATCGCTTAAACAGTCCCCCTTCCAGACAAAAAAAATATTTATAATCATCGACCATAAAGCAGTTACTCTTGATCATTTTCAAAATGTCACTATCCTTTCACCCTGAGCGTACCTCGAATATATATTTATAAGGTTGAGCGCAAAACGCCCGAAGTATAACACGATGGGGGACAGCCAACAGCTCTAGTTGAGTGTTGCCTTCCAATTAGTTGAGAAACTCTATCTGCATCATCGTGGCATCTCAACGTTCGTTTCAATCTTGAAATATTCTGCATTGGAATGGAAATCTGGAGTTATGGTAATATCTTCAGTCACAGTATCGGCTCGCGCGAGAAGTGGCTGAAAATTATAGGCGCGCGTCAAGAGCATAGAATTTCCGCTTCAAGTTTATTGGAGTCGAGCGTTAGGCTCGATCCTTTACGCATCGCTCTCGGTGATCTTGAATTAGTGTAAAGGGATCAGGTATCATTTGTTACGACGCAAGTTAACGTTAAGTGGTTACAACGAACAATTTAAAACCTACTCACTGCCCTCCGGCTATGCGATTTCTAAAGATGAGCGGTTCTATTCTTCGATCTTACCCAAGGCAAGGGTAGCCTTACATTCGAATGTACTCGTTAGAAAAAAACTAATCAATATCAACTTACAACATCCTGATGGGAAATGTCGGTATGAATATTGGACTGCGTCTCGTTGGCTATATTATTACATGACATACGACGGTATTACCGTAGACCATTATCGATAAATTTCTCTCGGTGAGAGAGATATGCGCGTCTATTTGCGTACAAGTCATGTAATATATGTACAAGGCGCGGTGGGCAAAGTATAAAAAATGTGTCCTGAATAGGAGAAAAATGCAGGGACTGTTTTCACAGTTCGAACGGGGAAAATAACATCAAGCTATCGTGTAAATTCGAATGGGCTTATTCAAAAAACGCTATCACTTTCGATGCTCTTTTATCAATATTTTCGATTAAAATATTGTCTCGAAATTCAGATGTGCTTTAAAAAATTCTCTGATATTGGGAAATCATGAAAACGTCTCAGTAGGTTGAAAATTTGTTGGAGACAGAATACAAAGTCTTCTCCGAAGGGTGCCTGAGATATTTGTCAGCTCGTATCGTTGTAGTGCACTACCCTTTTATATACCTGCTTGATTGTCTGAAATATGAAGCATGTCACTGCGATTCAACCGCTTTTGTTAACTGCCGACATCAATAATACGTATGAATTCGTAGCTCAGAGATGGTCGTTAATTTTGTATCTATCGTTTCGATATGGTTTTGAATAATAGAATTTCTGTTGATCTCGCCAGCCAAAAATAATATGCGAATTGTAAAAATTGAAAAAAGATCGGTCGTACGACTCACCTCCGTGGAGTTTCTCGAGGATGCCCTCCGCTGCAGCGTTCGCCAAAAGAGTCGCCAGCCATAATAGACACAGCGTTCTCCTGGAAGTTTTGTTTCTTGAAGTATCCATTTTGTCAACGTGAGCGAACTGTAATCATAAAGAAACACAATATTGTTGATATTTTATTTGAAATTTGCTCTTTTGCACTTTTCCTGTAATCTGATTACGATAAATCTGATTGTTCTTGCTACCCCCTGTGCTGTTACTATTTTTCCGTGGAAAATACGCAACTGGTATATGCTTGTTGAACGGTAACCGATATAGTATGCTGAGTTCTCGTGGTACAGTCTCAAATCCAGAGCTGTCTATCCAGAACTATATCCTAAGCTGTCGTCGTGGAGCTTCGAATCTTTCGCACGAAGATTGATATTTCTGTGGAATATCTATTATAAGAATGGCCTACTTTTCTCGTCGATAATCCGATCAGCCCGCTTGCGATATGCTAGATACCGATACCATTGGCAAAGTAGGTAACTCTACGCATTGTCGAAGATTATCTAGTTCTGCGCCGAACAGTGTACAACGAATCGAAAATATGATAAGAATATTCGAAGATAAAGTGAGGTACGGCGTGGTTCGAATATGTAGACTGATATGTACTAATTTTTATAAAGAACTGCTGCTTGAGGGGTTAGGGCTAGTTAGTGACTTGGAAAAATGACTATTTCAAATCATTTTTTGGCAGTAATCTAATTTTAAATTGAGTTCAACATTTTTGAAAATTATTAATTGTTGATCGAGTTATCGTCATGTTCTAGATTTGATGCTTTCAGGCTGGTTAGATATCGTATTTTTTTCTGGGTAGCAACGTGTCGATTGCGTCTATCACCATATTTGTTGGAATCCGTCCCCAAGTCATGCATAGCGATGACCATAATATCATTCTACTGGATCATCGAAAATCAATGGAACAAGAAAAATCATTAGTTTAATAGTTAAACTAGTGAGTGATCGAATATTTTTTCCGACTACCCCTAACCCCTCAATAGCCTCAAGAGATCTAGGAAGTATTTATTTCAGAAGGAAGAAGTAAGACGGAATGCCGGAAGACATTTTTTCACGGAAATTCGACCTGATTAATCCGACGTTATTGTAATTCGAGTACATTACAGCTATTTCACGCCAGCAGTAGGTAAACTACTTTCTGAAGCGGGCGAGGCTGGCTCTAATGCTGTAAAAAGTTATAGAAGTAACCTAAAACATTAATGAATGAGAAAAATAATAATTATTTTGGCAATATATTCGTCGAAACCGTCTTTCATTCGTATATTTAGTAATATAGGCGTGTAGTTAATTTTATTCCGAAGGGGTGAATTGGCCTTCACGGAAAAAGTGCTTGTATCTTGTAAAAGTTCAGCACGAGACGACAATTTTGAGCCCTTGTACATTGAAGTTGATCAAAATAGAGCAAAGCTATGCAGATTGTCAATTCTTCAAGGTCGAAACACACGTGTATTCGTGCAACAAGTAAGCAGGCCTAACTAAAAATATACGCCAACTTCGTCTACCGTGATCAATTCGGCATGGAAAATGGACAGTATCGCAGCGGTCACCGAACTCTGAACTTTCAGGAATCGATTGATATTTACGTTCAATTTTTTATGCGCATATCGTTTTCGGTCGTTATGTCTCTAGGGGTAGCTTCGGCGGACCCAATAGACAGTTCGGATCGCCGTTTTGGAAACAAAATTGAAAGTTTAGCATCAGGCGTCGAAATTCATTTCTTTTCGATCCTATTTGAGTGTTAGCGATGCTATTATTTCAAGTAATTTTGAGTTCGACGAAAATTATTTTTAGGGACGATGAGAGAGAAATTGTCATAGATAATAAATAATTTTTCAACTTTCAACCTGCATGCGTCACCTCAAAATACTTAATAATTTTCTCGACTTCATTCATTAGGTTTTAGAGTTGGTTTTCTGAAACACGCTGGCTCTTACGAATAATAGCATCGGAAAACCTGGGCACGAAAAGTATAACCGAGCTATTCGCAAATCAAAGCGACAAAACATTTTTCCCTTGAATGAAGGCAACAAAAGGATTTTCCCTCGAATAAAAGCCCCAAACTCACTAACCAAATTGAGTAGTGAAATTTGTACCAATTATTGCTCGTCTTATTGTTCCACTCAATCGATCCGATTTGTCCTTACTTTTCGATCCGAGCTGAGACGAAGTATAAATCTGTCGAATAGAAAGCGAACCGTATTCTTCGGAATGATTGAATCCGTAAGTTTCCTCGTGGAAGTGTGGAATAATTGAATTTACTTGGAAAAGTTCGTCGTTTGAATGACATCGCAAAAGGCAGTTCAGAAAAAGATCAAATGACGAATGA
This sequence comes from Arge pagana, assembly GCA_963969455.1. NCBI lineage: Eukaryota > Metazoa > Arthropoda > Insecta > Hymenoptera > Argidae > Arge > Arge pagana. The sequence continues at coordinate 15,393,095 of OZ018310.1, read as the reverse complement.
GACAGGCGACAAGTTTAGTTGTTTGGTGAAGCGCTCGCTTCGCCAGCTACTACGGCGGAAAATATGTTTTTATCTAGAGCTGACAGGATCTCGCCTTGCCGAGGGAAACTTTCCAGAAGTATCAATAACGACCAAGTCCATACATGGATACGGGTATATCTATACGGCGCCGAGGTAGATAAAAAAGTATGAGGGAAGGTGGAAGTACGACACAGAAATGAACAAAAAAAAAACAACTAAAGGCGAACTCTTCCCGGACGTAACTTCACCTTTACATGGGACATGAAAGTAATGAACGTTCTTAATTGGACAATCGATGAACGCCTTCCAGAACTTTCCAAGAACAAAGCAGCATATATATATATATACATATATATATATATATATATATATATATATATATATATATATATATATATATATGCACATACATATATATACACCGAAGAAGAAAGAACTTTGCGCGGATGATCATTGTCACGATCGAATATGGAATATACCACGCAATTTGAAGAAATCATAGGTATGCACTGTGAAATGCTAAAACGGTTCTTGAGAGAAAAAAAAGAATGCCGTGATTGAAATAAGCACACTGCGATGACAGGACAGAAAGGAGAAAAAGAACGCCAATCTGACATGCCACTTTGTTCTGAGGCTTTCACACTGATTGGCCGATCAAACTTAATGCGGACAGTAGTCAGAGCACAGATCTACTGCTACTACGACTAGTATCTTTAGCGTTAGTCACAACTCATCCCCACCGATTAACTGAAGCACCGCCGAAAAACATAAATTGTGAGAACACGATTCGATACATTAGTTGCTGATCTGCGAAGTGAACTGAAGTGCTCACGAGCCCTTGGACTTTTTGAGATTTGTTAAGAACGAAGTGATTAAAACCTGGAAAAAACGGTGAGGAGAATGAGAAATGGTGAACATTCCGATGTAGAAGTCCATGGACTAGCGATTAAATAGCCCAGGATTGTTTATAAAGACATTGTTTCACATTGATGACGACATTTCACGAGGGAATCGAACCAGTTGAGATTTCCATCACGAATTGGACTGGCATACCGCGAAGCTTGTCAAAAATTGTTATAGATATGAGGTAAAATTTGTAGCTTTTTTTTTAGTCGAAATCCACTTTAACTTCCGTAGAAAATATAGTATCGTTGATCCAAAAATATTAAATGGTGCAAAGTTTTGGATTGTAGATAACATAACATAGCGAAAGTTCTAATCGATATAATTATTTGACGTTGATGATGACTTGTCGATATGAATTGACTTCGTAACTTGCAATTGCACTAACAGAGCTGTTTGGAGAAAGGTTGACTTCGCACGAATCGTGGAACGATGAAGCACCGTACGTCGGACTTGCCCCGTGTACGGTAGAGTAGATCGTGATAGATCGTAGAACAAAGCAAAATCAAATAACGCCGCGAAGATCAATTATGTCGAAGATCGAGACGGTTTGTAAATGGTTACCATGGCTGCCACGAAGTAGAGCGCGCGGATGTTACTGAAACGGAGAAAAAGTTGGCCATTAGTCTTTTGTCGGGACGATCGTTCGCCTCGCTCTCCAGTCGTCGTACTTAGTTCCTATCCTCCTTACGAGTTCATCAGATTATCAGACTATTACTTTCTGATCTCTTTCTCATTTCATTTCACCAATTTTTCCGAGTGATCGCACGGAACAGAGGTTCGAGCTCGCGGTGAAATGAACGCGAGTACGAAACCATTTCGAAGTGTAATCCAATAGTTCTATTAGTCCGCACAGAAATATCGAGCTTTTATTGAAAAGACGGGCAAAGAGAGACGGATCGAGGATTTTCTTTTCGAAACTCGACGCTCCTTGATTTTTTTCTCATTCTTTTTGCCAGAGTACCGTATCGGATTATCTCACCGATCGAATGGCTTGTTCGGCTGGGGGTTATCAAGCGTCTCGGCTGCCTCGACGCGAAGTCGCATGCATGCGGAGAACGAGGCGTATTCAATCAATGGAACTGCTGCACCTAACGGACTCGATGGCGCCGATGGCATCTCGAGTACGGTCTAGGCACTCAATCCTAGATTGGAATAATTAGCACAAATCTGTGACCCCCTCCCCGCTCGCTCCCGCTCGCTCTATCTTTCTCCATCGCTGTCTGCTGCTCCTCAACGGCGAGGAGAAAATAGCTGCCTTTGATTATAGTCTGCGATCACTACCTCCACTTTGTTAAACTCGTGATAGGCTAGCTGTATCCGTACTCCTCTTCAGCGGGAAGTGGGATCGATGGTTCCTATCCCAAGTGATTACCTGCGACCAAATCTATCCTCGTAGCGTAAAATTACTCGACAACTGAAATGATCGCGTGAGAGTGAGCACGTCTAGTATGCCTGGAATCATGAAATCATACCTCGTAGAGCGATCGCCATTTCGGCGATCTCTTCCGAATTATTTCAACGCGAATTAAAGGGATGCTAAGGAGAACTAAATGAATATAGATGAAAAAATATCGCTAAGTAGACTAAAACTTAGTCGAACTGCTCGGGTACAGAGTTAAATGGATAACTAATATACTAATAATAGTTTAGACTTGCGAATTGAAATATTCTCGAACCCTCTGAATTTCACAGCGCAATACGCCCATCGAATAACGATTAACGATTGGTGATCGATCCTGTAGAAATATCACCAAATTTAATACTTCGTCACTCGAACCAGCTATTTTTCAATTCAGTTACGTACGCGTATCTAATATCGCTTTATTACTTTGTCGCTATGAATATCAATCCATTGTATACATCGAGCGGATCTAGGAATATGTCCAATCAATGGAATTTTTCGTAACCCTCTGATTCCTTATCTTCGAGTGAAAATTATAAGAGAACGTTATTCAATGAAAAGATTGATGAACAAATTATTACGAGTGGAACATTGAACTCGCAGATGAAATATTAGGTTGTACAAGATCTTATCATCATTTTTCAATTTGCTGTAGATCAAACAACATAAGATATGCGCATAATACGAGTAATTGAGGATCTGGGCGTGGAATCGTTGAACGAGAGAAATACTTGTTAGTAGAGAGGGTTGTTCAAGTCATATACGAGTTGACTTGCTTTTTCGACGTTGCTTCCACGTATTTTTGAGAATGTAAAGAAAAATGTGGACCGAAAAAGTAGAATATGAAACCAAATCCGGCTAACTCTAATGATTTGCAGCTAACTTCGTGAAATCAACGACAAAGTAGGACGGGGGAGTGCAAAACACGCGAAAAGTTCAATTCACGTCGAAAATAGGAGAAATGCATTTTTTGCTCTTCGAAACGCTGTAACTCCGAAACTAAGCCTGGAAACGAAAAACGTCATTCGTGTCGTTCGTATTATTTCGGGCATACGTCATAATCGAATTGTCGAGTTGAGGCGCCGGAGATATCGTAATCTGCCCGCAATTTGGAGCGGTAGATCATCGCGATTGAATTTGGTACGATCAAGGTATCAGGGTATAACCGAATGGTCAGTTTTGCCGGGCAAAATCCGAACCTTCCGATCGCAACTAATGCAAAATGGGAGAACCCTGAGTACTACGGAATGGCTGATGTAAGGATGAAGCCCTGATATCGCTACGCAGTGCTCAAGACCTAGGATAATCTGGAACTAAGCCCGTTCTCGCTGGGGTCCTATTAGCGGCCTTCTTGGCTCTACTTACAATTAGTCAGACGTTGGCAAAGACTACCTATCTCTACCTTCCGTAATTGAACTATCGTACTTAGCGCGTGCTAGTACATTGAAACCGTTCTACGTGGTCGTGAAAGCGTCCTCTATAATCGCGAACGGCTCCTGAGTTCACCATTCTCGAACCCTAGGCTCGCTGGACATGAGAATGAAATTGTTCTTTTTCCCTCTCGCGGAACATCGAGGCTAATCAGAGAATTCACGTTAGCGAAAGGTTCTTATCGATTTCTCACCTCGACACGACGAAGGCCAGGGTGAACCTTCTTCAAACCAGTGCAACACCATCGACGTTACGGATAACACGGAATGATAGTGCAAGAGTAATGATGGCGTCATTGCGAACAGCAGTTACACACGTAGATCGCAACTGTTGACTTTATATCGCGTGACGAGGATTGATATCTAACCCATTTACACTTGCGAGACTTTTGTAATCGTAGCCCCCTGATGAGACATCCTTCTGGAATGTTTGCTTCTTCGGAATAAAGATACTTAAACAGGATTGGTTGGCGCGTGAGGCAGAAAATTAAAGATCCGTCTTCTTAGGAGGCTTGTCAATAAAATCGAATCAAGTGAAAGTGTTCGCGATATCTGCGCTCCGTCTGTGTTAGAAAGTAAGCCCAAAAGAATAGAGTTGCACGAAGGAAGCGAGCGAGAGAGTAGCCCGGCGCAAAAGAATTCCCCACGCTTGATTCAAACTGCCCATTAAAAACGTGTGGTTTTTGTCACGTACGGGAAAGTCGAATTGCCGAGTCGGAAAATAGACGGGCCGTCGCGATGCGCCGGCCCAAGAGGCCCACAGCAGTGGGGTGCCTCCCGCGAGTCCTTCTGCTGAAAAACGGCAGACGCGTTTGCGAGTTCCTTGGGAAAATTCACGCTGTACGGTTCTCTCTTCACGCGACCTCCGCGGTCATTGTCGCTCTCGTGCTCTATCTTTGTCTTTGAGTCTAGTTGTGCTCTCGAATTCCATCTTGCGTTCGACTCTGTCGTTTGCTCCGCGTGTGCACAGCTTCGTGCGCTTTATACTGGGTGATCGTGGACGGTTACGGTGCCTTGCGTATACGCGAGTACCATATACTCTTGCAAGCTTGAGTCGGCTACCAGTAGCGCATTGCAAAAGGGCTAAGGAGTGGATTGCTAGCTGCCTTAGCTGAGGATACGCTGTGGAATCCTCTGGGGTATCGCCGACCGCGCGGCAGGATTGCCCACCTTTAACTCAGGGGCGGCGTAGTGAGGGCTGACCCATGTCCGAGACGTCGGAGCTGCGTCGCGCCTTTTTTACTGGTGGTACTCTCCTTCTCTATCTTGCATGGCAGCGCGTCAGGCTGGTAAGCGAGCTCTCGTCACCGAATGGCCATTCGCGTGCAAAAAATGTAATGGGCTATTGTAGCCATCATATTTGTGTTAGGCATGATTGATTTCTCCCGTATTCCTCGCCGACTTGATTTGTATTCTTATGTTCAATTTCACTGATTATTCCTCGTCCTTGTCATTTGTAATTTGTATCTTGGTTCTGGTATTTAAATGGCTTTTTCCCCACTCGTGACTGGGATTTTTCACGACGTCTAAATATCCGTTAGTTCCATTTGATTTACTGAAGCACTAGATAATTTAATTCTTGGTCTCCTTATTCATTGGTACATTTCGCACCCACTTCATAACTGCGGAACTATCAACGTTAGGGTTTGTTCCTTTATTCAAGGAGAAACTTATTATTCATCTACCACACGTTCGTTCTTTCTATAGTTATTATTCTGCACCGAACAAAAAGAATTTGAAAATTTAACGGTGCATTCTACTGAATACGAAGCTTACGAAACATGTTCGACCAGCTCGTTTTCAAAATAGTTTGGACCCGGATGCGCATACCAAGCTACGCGTACGAACGACACAAGCATGTACCCATCAATCAAATTTTATTAATTATATTTATATCGTGATAAAATTGGCAAATATAAATGCATATCTATTTCTCAGAGTGACAAAAGAATAACGTCCTAAATTTATGCGATACATACAATTAATGATGGACTATTGATTCATAGAATTGATTTCCTTATCAAATCGGCACGAACAACCTCGTGAATTTATTGCGTTGGAAACGAAAGAAGGCTACTCTGCCATTTGATGACTTGTTAGTCGAGTTTACATCTTTCTTCTGATATTTAGTTACATTTCGTTACTCATCGTCGTTTGTCGTTCATATGCTCATTTTAGTATTCGTCAGTGTAGTAGGTACGATCACGATGCAGTTTATTTGGAAATAGAATAATTGGCAAGAAAAAAAAGGCGGAACCACTTTTTACGTTCGCTGTCCTGGTAAAACAGTCAATGTTGTAACAGTATCTGCTCAATCGAACCCCATCACCAAATGTATAAAGAGCTCCCTCGATAAACATTTATCTTACATGATTTTCGCTGCTTCCTCAAGTTTATATATGCAGCTGAATCAACAACGCGGCGCATGGCAGTGGAATCTTCTCTGTCCACTTACTTCCCAGCTCACGAACCACTCCGCTTTGTGTCGTGAAAAAAAAAGGAAATCCACCAATGTCTCTTCGTATAAAATTCCATGGGAGTAAAGGTCGTTGTTGGAATGCGGCCTGCAACTTTTGAACCATGCGCCAAAGACAACAGACATCCAGACTACAGCTGTTTACATTACTGACGCCTGCTTGATTTCTCTGCAAACAAACCGAGTTTCAAGAATGACTCGGGTTGCTGTATTCGATCACGCACCATTTATACTTTGTCCAGGTAAAAAGAATATTTCGAACGTATTTCCGATCTTCTGCATGTAAAAACAATTGGATTTTCAACCATCGGTGGCAAGAAAGTTAAGCTGCGATCATGCGTGCTCTCAGCAGTGAACGATTGATACGAGCAGGTAAGAGATTCTGTACCTACATGATTTACAGCGATTGTGAAATATAACGAGTTGATTATGTGAAAGGATTTAACAACCTAGTGGCAAAATCTTCATTTAGTCTTTCTAATGGAGATCTATTCTAGTACCTCAGGCTGATATTTCTTCAGTTAAGAAAGATGGGCGAAAGTGTTTCAGACAAAAGATGTAGCGTTTCAAGGGGGTGAAATAATAGAGATCCTGCTGTTGACGATTAAACTAATTTTCACGATTAAATCACGGTCGAATTTGATTCTTTGAATGGAAACATAAATTTTTGATTACATAAGCATATTCAATGGGAGAAAATAAGTATAATTTGCAGGAAAAATTAGAGAACTGGTTTTTTCGACTGATCCAACGATTCGCATAATGCTCATTTCCATTTTTTTTCTCCAAAAGATACTTATTTTTCCCTCGATTACGATCATGCCATAAAAAATATAGATTTTCATTGAAAAAATCAAATTCAACTTTGATTCTACCTGGAAGATTAGTCTAATCGTGAACGGCAATATCAACATCACTGGACCGTTGAAACCTTACATCTTTTGTCTGAGACATTTTCGACCATTTTGCTTCGCTCGGGATATATTAGCCTCAGATACTAAAATGCATCACCTCGTACCAACTAACGTGATCTTTCGCTATTTTCCCTTATTTTCAGCTAGTTTTTCGACACTTTCTCCCATTTCTGCAACATACATGCATGATGGATAAAATTATCGACTTCAGAAACCGTTTCACCACATTAATACAAATACTTGATCCAGGTCAATAAAAAATTTCTGCGATGTTTGGTGGTTTTTTGCAATTAACACGAGATTGTAAGGGTGTTTGAGAAAAAGCGGTCCGCGTCAAAATACATCTGGATAGTTGGGTCTAGTCAAGTGTACAGACCGCTTTTTTTTGGTGCGTCGGTGTAATTGGGGATGGAGAGTCGTTTTTTCACGCAGTCCTCCGAATCGTTACCGAAAGAGAAAAGCGTTTTCGCACGTGATCCTCTGGATAGTTAGCGAACTAGGAAGGCGTTTCCGCGCGTGGTCCTCCATATATTTATGAAGAGAGAAGCGAGTCGGTGAAGAAGCTCACGGTCGCAGATTTGTACCTTGACCGAGTACAGGTCCACCGAATGGGAGTTTTTAGAAACGGCGGTTTTGATATGACTGCTATACTCTTGGTGTCTAGTCGAGTCTTTATTCCCCACCGTCCTCCTTATACCCGCCAGCACCGCGTCTACGATGGGAGTAATTTTGCTCCTCAGCGCGTGAGTATCGAGTGGGATAGCTTCCTCCATGTCCCGGGACTCACGTGTTACATCAGGAGAGCAAGGAGTTGTGCTCTTCGCTTTTCTGAGCTAGAGCCTCCTAGGGTCTAGTCTGTGAGGAGGGCTAGCGGCGGAGCCAGAGGGCTGCACGCCCAAGAAAAACAGAAAAGAAAACTAATGTGAATAAGCTGCGTACGCAGCATGTAACATGAGAGTTCCTCGTGCCTTAGACGGTAGAAACGAACGAGGAAGCAAGATAGAGCGAACAGAAAGCTTTTAACCTCTCATTGACTCTTTGAAGTTTAAAAAGACTGGTCGGCTGTAGTTGCGGCATCCTCCGTACGGAGGTCCAACTGTCTCGTGTGGATTACGTGCTCGGGTAAATAGATTTAATAACACTGCTCAAAGAAGCATCTAACAACGATCTTACCCAGATATTTTCCAGGCGTCTCCAAAGCTAAAGAAGCTTTAAAAAGTCCATTAGCATTGACACCTGCGTTAACTGAAACTCGCGATGCTCGTGGGATTTTGTTTCAGGCGATACGTGTACGTGTAAACATGCGAGATCAAAGGAAAATATGTTTCATTTAATCGGTTTGCGGCGTGGCTGTTGTGTTACGTTTCGCCGTAGCATCGTCGTGGCCTTCTCCAATTTTCCCGAGGAGCCGCCGGGAGTCGGATGATGAAACTGGAAGGAGAAGGAAACCCTTCAGGCAGTGTGATGCAGCCTAGCCAACAGGAAATGCAACGCTGATAGTAATGCAGTTAGAACGCAGTTGTCCGTAGTAAAGGAACACTTCGAGCTTTTGGCTCGCTCGATGTTCGACGCGTCTAGTCGTCTGCTCGTCTACTTGTCCATTATCGCTAAAAGCCCAGCGGTTTTGATTATCAGGGCGCCACTTAAAACTCGAAACACACGCGACCGTAATGCAACGTATCCCGTCGGACAGATCAGTTTCGGTTAATCGCATCCCCACAGCATCATCGTGCTTCGGAATATACCGAAGATCCAGCAAAATCATTCGGCAAACAGGATTTCTGGGACGAATTGCTGGCGAATTCAGCGATGAAAATTCGCTGCACGTCCAGATTTGTGACTTTCGTGGAAAGGGTATGAGTAAAATAGGAGGTGTAACTCGATTGTGTGAATCCTTGTCGATGATGATCGCAGTAGGAGCTCGAGAGGGTGAAAGGAAATTGTTACAACTAAGTCCTTTCCATGCATAATACTTGTTCAGCGCATCTTCCATGGAATACTCCAACTTTGTTGAATAATTATTTGCATCATTTATCCAAAATACCGATTGAATATTCAATTCACAATAAATAAAAACCTTTTCCATTGCAATATCCTAAAATCAGTGGTTACCTACCACTTTAAGTATCTATCGTTATCCATGGAGTTTTAATCCACTTCTTGGTATCAAGGGAGGAAAACGGTCTCAGATGCACAAAAAAAACACTATATTCTTGCCATTTTTTTAAAAAGTATCTGATGTCTTCATTTGTTTACAACTTTTGGATGTTATTTTGTAAGGTTTTGAGAATATATTGTGAAATTTTCATTAACAAATATTAAAAAATACGCCATCAAAATAATTACACAGCTATGATCCTTAATATTACATACAAGCATTTTTATCAAGTAATCGCCTTCATATGACCTTTTCACGACAGTAATCTCATTTTCAAGAGCTGTCCAATTGAGACGCTTCATCGCCGGAACAAAACAAGCATTTCTCTTTGATTTCTAAGGAAAAATTGACAAAATCCAATTCGCATAAGGAATGTGCGAGGTCCTTTCCAACCTATCGTCTTGTTAACTACAAGTTTTCGTAACTCAGTCTTGTACAAAAATATTTTCCACCATAGCTGAGCGCACCTGCCAGCCATTCAACCTGGTTCAGCAGATCGACATGCCGAAATCCAAAGGCTGGACGAGAAAACTATTTACAGCTCTCGTCTAGCATTCAATTCCTGGGGATCTTGAGGAGTCGAACACAGAAGGCATCGTCAATATGGGATCTTCATCTTTTATGATCGACGGCATCACGAGTCTCGTAGTCGAATCGTCGTTGACAACGCGTCGAAGAACTAATTTTTCAGTAACAAAAAATTCTTTCGTACGTCTGATCTGTAATTATCGATCGTTCTTTTTTTTGTTTCCTTTGATGTACTTACAATTTTGCGTTGGAAACGTTACCTGTTTTTAGGAATTCTCTGGTCTCGCGATTACGCATCAATAATGCACTCCTTAAGTCAAGGCTGAAAATGAGGGTAAAAAAATGTGGACAGGGAAAAATACTTCAAAAGCGATTCGTAGTGATTAATATTCTACTTGGATGTTGATCATGAAAGGTGGGCTCAAAACATCAGCGCAACTCTTCGCTCGTCCGAGGCTCACGTCGAAGCCGCGGCGCCGTACGTCCGTCACGATGTTAAATTCCAGGTACGTGCTCGTATTCCGCTGATCTACCCGCAGTCGGAGATCCCACTCCAACATCAGCTCCGAGTCACCCTGCTACTTTGAGATTCGAAATTTTCTCATAAAGTTGATTGCATTGGGAATATAATTTGATTGCCCCGGCTTCCAATCTTGATGAAAGTGCTATTTTCGAATTTTACTTTCTGTAACTTCTCGTCGACTGTGTACGGCGTTACAGTTCGTACCTACGATGCGCGAACGCATGTTCTCGATTGGCCCCTTTGTGAATCCCAAATTTATTCGTGATCGCTGAGTTTGCTCTGATTTTTCGCGTAGAAATCAAACGAGGCTACGCACGATTGTTACGTCATTTTTCAAAGAGTTTGTCATTATCTCTCCAAATATATTTCACCACTCGAAACGGTCGCGCGAGGTTCGAGGAAAAAAATCTCGTCGATTTGCCTTTCGAAAGCTTTGCTTTCGAGTTGCAGATCTGTAGAGAACAGAGTCTCAACTTTTGGAGAAATCATCGAGATACGCGAATTATCTCTAATGACCTTGAATCAAACTGCGGGCACGTGTAAAGACCTTTTTGAAATATTTTTGCTGGTAATTCGATTGTGAGCTGGAAAAAGACTGAATCCATCGTTCCCATGCACGTGAAGAACACGCTCCCAATTCCCTAAATCGGATTGATCGTGCCCAACGCATTACAGATTGAGCTTGCGCCATTTGCCTAAGCTGTTTAATGGGGTAAATATTAAAATAATTACACGATACGCGGGGAGCTCATGCTATCTTGCCCACAAATAACGAGTAGCAGCATACTGGCGAAGCAATCATGCAACTGACGGGGGTTGCAGGGTAGAACCCCAAAATAAGGGGCGTAGCCCTCCGCTATACGAGTGCGCACAGCTTGTTTCTTTGATGTGTTGTATCAGGAAAATAACATATTTTCGGTATGGATTATTTTTCTATTCCCATTATTATGTTTCCGGTTAGCATCGTCTAGTTTCACCTTCAAGTTCGAATTGGTACGAATAGCTCCCGCATAAATTGACAGTTGTCAACAATTTCGTTGCATCGATGTACGAACTCATGTCCGTCTGCGAGAAACTTTCCATAGATTTCGACAGTAGTAGCATACGGATCGCTGCATCGGGAACAATTTTGCAGAGCGTGGTAAAAATATTGAAAGATATTTGATAGATTAACTAATTCTAGATTCAGCAGGTGTGAAATTCATCGTGACGATCGCTGGTATTTTTTTTTTTTGTTAGAGTTCCCTAAAAATAGTCGACTTCTACTATTACACCAGTACCTATACTTATTGATGAGACATGGTTCAAGGTATTTCCGTGATCGTTACGATTCAAGACTCAGCAAAACGCGTCGTTCTACAGAAATGTGAGCTTATAGCGTTTGATAGTGTTCATAGTGATCAACAAAAATAAATAACGTATCATGAGGACGTATCATCACAGGAAATATATAAAAACGTATGATTAGATCAGATAATTTGCACGAGGTTCAAATCAAATGGTGCGGAATTCTGATGACAACTGTACGAGTTAAAAATAGCTTGGCGAGTTGATAACCGAAATATCATGAATTTCTCGGGTCTTCAACGAGGGACAAGATAATCGAACGATGCAATGATAATAAATTGTACCTGTCAACGTAATGGCAGGAAGTTGACTTTTCAAATCGGCCAACAAGAGGAATACGATTTTGAAGTCGAGCCTCGAACGAGATACATCGTCGCAGCTACCGCCACGCAGCGTTTGGATGTTTTGGTCCTCGTGGACATATTCGCTCCGGTCGATTTCACCCTGAAATGCTCTCTGGCCTCGTGCCTTTTCAAGTTCTGCTGGGATATGTTTGCGCGTAGCTACGGCGGGTTAGATAGCTGCACGCAGAACCGGACGATGCGTCGAGGAAGTCGAGTTGGGGGACGTGCATTAACCCAATTTGCGAAGTGGCCGTACGTGGCGACTAGAAGTTATATTCCGAGGAAAAGCCATTCTTTGTTTCCTTTCTCAGCTCGATAACCTTCCCTTTCGGCTGCAACTCGAGGCTCTTTTTCGCGTTGACCCTCCTCGTTCGCCTCGCCGCCCTCGTTCGCCTTTCAACTTCTTTCCTTCTTTTATGTACTCACCAACATTTCCTCTTCCTGAAACTCGGGCAAAACGAAGGAGAGAAACCTTCGCAAGACCTTCGTGCGTTAGTCGCGCCGAAATGGCGGTAGGTACAGAGAAGCCAGAAAGCTTCGAAGCGCCTCGTTTGGTCCAAACGTTCACTTTGGTATCCAAAATAGGTGAACATTTGTGAAATACGACAACGGCTCCGATTTCGCGAAACTTTCGTTCATCCAATGAAGCAAGATTTTCGCCGACTCAGCGCTTTTGCAAGTTATGATCAATCGGAATTGCGAATGAGGCGTTACGTTAATAATGCAACGTTGAAGCTATCAGGCAGTATTGAAGTAATGCGCAGTTCCTGAATATCACATCGAATTCAATCGAAATCACGGGTTTAAAATATTATACAGGATTTTACATCTTAAAAATGTGAATTCACGCTTCGTTTTCTTTTATATTACTGGACCAAAATTCATGCAGTCACACGCAATCATTCGTTCCTTGTGCCAACGTCGCCGTAGCTCCGTGAGTGATGGTGGCACTTTGATCGATAGCGTTTTCTTGGTGGTTTATGTCGTCAACGTGATCACCTGCAGATTTTCCGTTGACAATAACCACTGTCTTTGATAAATGCGATCGCTATTTTAGTGTTGCATTTCCAATAAATTTGGGAGTCGATTTGTTATTATCCTCTCCCCCCTCTCCCTCTCTCTCTCTCTCTCTCTCTCTCTCTCTCTCTCTCTCTCTCTCTCTCTCTCTCTCTCTCTCTCTCTCTCTCTCTCTCTCTCTCTCTCTCTCTCTCTTTATCTCTCTACCTCTTTCTCTTCCTTCTTCATGTTTCTCGCTCCTGATTCCTTGTCTTCCCGTTTCTCTCTTTGCACTCATACCTTACACGCGCGCATATTTATGTATCTCTTGCGCACTTTAGAGGGTAATTTACTTCGTATCATTTTTCGGCATGGATGAAGAACGCGCTGGACTGCGTTAAAACGTAGCAAAAGTAACCTAAAGTAAGTTTTTTGAAATTGTGGGATTCCAGTGACGCAGATAACTTTCGATCTCGAGGGACCATTGCGACATTTTCAGAAAGAGAAACATAGAGACGTTGTTGAAATTCCACCAAAAACTGTTAAAAAAGGTTTCGAGGCTACTGTCTAAAAACTTGGGTCGAAAGTTTTGCTCTAGCTATCACATATTTGAAAAATACGTATCAAAAAGTTGTAGGCAACCGATGACAATCCGTTCGAAATAATATTTGGAGTTGCTGACATTTTCAAAAACTCAAACTCAAGAACTTACGAGTTACTTCGTGAAGAAGCGTACGGAGACAACTCGTCATTTCAGAAACATAGAAGAAAAAATCCGATAAACTCTCATATCTCACTATCAAACTGAAAACTTACGTTTCCAAAAATTGAGAAAATCAATTTCGCCTCAATTGAGACAGCGCGAGGAGAAAAATTCTCCTCGAAATGGTTTCTGAATTCTCGACTAATTTTTCTGATGTTTGGACTGTTTTCTATTATTTCGAATGATTTGTACATTTTTTTGGGTTTATACTGGAAGTAAAAAAAACTGAATGATCCAAAATTTGTTTCACGCTTCTGAAATAAAAAAGGCCGTTACGTGGGACCGAAAAATTCCAGGATTCAGCAACGAACGTCCGCGAAGCGACGAGGTGGCCGCGAATTTCCGGCTGGAAAATTCACTTCCAAAGACACTTGGGCTATTCAATGGCGCAATGATTTTGAGCAAAGCTGTTACATAAATTGTAAGCGACACGTGTTACCCTCGAAACCATAAGAATTGTTGAATTGGCGGAAAATAAATTTCTCTTGTAGGAATTACTGCCGTGCTACAAGAAACGCTTTCGGGAGGTCTTACCTTCTGCGTTAAGTCGTATCGTCGATATTAAAGTCGCGATGAAATATCTGACGAATTTCGACAATTTACCGCCGAGGAAATTTCAGCCCCGTTCTCATTTTCATTCCACCTCCATCAGATATGACGAATTCCGGGCAGTTTTTAATGGCAATAACCGTTTTGCTGCTGTATACCACCCGAGCCTCACTCGATCGCCGAGTCGTGTTGAGTAGTAGACGAGACGACGACAACCAGCCGTAAAGTTATCGTTCGCTCTAATCGCCCGAAGATCGTTCGTTCGCATACCATTTCTCAGGTATATTATACCGCGATGATAAATCTTTTATTGCTGTTTTATTATTCATCGTAATTTGATAATGACGCAATAAACATGGAGCTTCGGCTGAATATTTGGCAGCACGAAATACGTCTTTCAAAAATATCGGGCATTCGCGAACGTCGCGCTACCTGCAGTTCTAGAGTTCTTACGGAATATTTTTTACGGCCAAATACACGAATAGACACTGAACGGAGGGTGCACAAAATATCTTGCAAGATGGTCCGATTGCAATAAAATAAAATCCCGCGGCTCGAGATTTTTCGTCGTCACGTTTTCCTTCCAGAAATAATCATCCCGATGAAAGTTCAAATGAAAAACAATTAGCTTTGCATTATCAAATAATATTCTCAGGTACGAATGAACTTATGTAATAGTCTGCGAATAATAATGATATCATCTTCGTAATCAGCTATGTTGCTTCTTCAACAAGTTTATGATGAAAGATTCGTTTTTGGGCGTTTATGGATTTGGATTATGCTACACAAAGCTCAGTTGCGTGCAAAGCATTGTCCCGCCCGCGTACTTCTCTCGATATCCGTTAGACGCCGTTTTCTCGTGTTGGAAAAGAGTAATAAAGACGATTCGATGCTTGAAAACTGATTTTGCTTAGTCCGCAAAAATCCGATTATTTTTTCATTGTTTCCTCGTTTTACTCACAAGTTGTTTGAACTTTCCAATCACCATAGAAGCGTGGAACTTAGGAGATTACAGCTGGTTGCAATGACTTCATTATTGCAGCTAACGTCAGATTTTTTGTGATAAAAAAAGTTTAAAAAGAGTTTTCCTTCAAAAGTTCAAAAGTCTTTCGGTGCGAATATAATAATAAATAAATTTCGAGAATAAATGCGCATTCGAGTACTCGATATCATATCATCTGCAAAATGGATAACTTCAGTAGAGTTCAATAACGTTGCCAATATAGTTTTCTCCAATTGTAACGAATGAGAAATCCTATTTTGCCTCGGCAACTCGGACGATGAAAATGAGCTTTTGATCGAGGAACGAGATTCGCCAGTGATGCTTTTGAATTTGTGTTACTACATAAGTTGACCAGACAAGAGAGACATTGATTAATCTATTCGAACGTAGGAATAACCGCAACATTTGATGATCAATTTCAAAAAACAGTATTGCGAGGAATCGTTTTTTTTTAATACGCAAGTTGCATTGCGATGCATAGTACAGGCAACACGGTAAGAAGATATTAGAATGTCTCGATTCGAGCTCAGGCCTGGTCGGACGTTTTCTGTGTAATTCTTACAATAAATCGCTCCAGTTCCAGCAGACAAACCGCCTGCTGATTTCTAACGTTGCAACAATATTAGTTCTAGCACCTTACTCCGATCGGGTGAAGCTTGAAACTGGCTTGTTAATCACTTGATATTTTCTTGTTGAGCGAATACCTCCGACCGGCGTGAAGTATTGCTCAGCTCTGCCTCGGATTTGCAACGACGATGTCAATGAGCTCGAAATACTCGGACAAGGACAATTATCGGAAGGATTCGTGTCGAAAATTTCACTCGAGCTGACATTACTATTCGTCTGATGTTACCGCAACGAGATGCAGCCTTCTGATTACAGAACGGTGTATTGTCTTCACAGCGAATGTTCATCTAGCATTTGGTTGAGGTTAGCGTTCGTCGTCTCTCATTATCACTCCCAGTCATCTCAGTGAGTGGGATCCATTAGATTCAATCGTTTCAATCCATTAGATTCGATCGTTTTCATGTCACTAACGACTATCGCAACATCCGATCGCGCGAATTTTGCAGACGCGTTTTCCAAATCGTGTTGAATTTAGAGGATCATTATGTGAAATTGGCTGAAAGTAATGGACGGTAAAGCGGTGATCCCCCGTGCGTCTAGAGAGACTCGAATCTATGATTCATCCATCAGCCATTATTTCATCATTACCGTCACGTTAGGCGAACTCGATTCAATCCTCGAGTGCCGTTCTTTTCTCTCACGTAGTAGGGCCACGGCCATGAATCAAGAGTCGCGAGAGGGTGACCACGTCGAGACTGCTCGGTCTAAAATACTAGAATAGTAAAGCGTTGCTTTCGTTAGTTAGGCCCGGCTCGTTTAGCTAATTAAGCCATCAATCTGTTGGCCAAACTTAATTGACTTGACGACCCTGCCTGCCGTCACCAATTACTTTATGCATCGCGGCTGTCGACTTTGGTTCGGAGGTGTCTCAAAAATTAATAAAGTCCGATGGACCAGAGTAGAAATGTAATACGCCGAAGATCTGTTTCAACTGCCCAGTTTATGGATTCTCTTCTATCTTCGATCCTTCACAGTTGTGCAGCTTTTGTCTTCCAACTTTGCGTTTCTCACGATTTCAAATTGGAAACAAGTAATTTTGGCAACTTCCAAATAACGTAATATCTAACATTTTCGATCAATTTCGAACCCTTCGTTTAATTTCTGGACTCCCGAGTCTAAATTCATCGGCGATTAGCCTCATTTATCCGTAGAAGAGGCCAGGACGTTCAAGGTCACCACGTCTGGAGATGAAGAAATGTGATTACGAAATGTAATTTGTTGACCCACGAAATTGGTCAGTGTCAAACAGTGTCGGCCATTTTCTTTCGTCGACATATATCACTACTCGAAGTTTATGTTGATTTATACATTCTATGAATTCTTGGTAAACCCTGTTGAACGTGACTTCGAAGTGTATACAAAGACCTGACTGTCAGAATTTTGGCATTACCTTGGAAGCACAATCTCTGGGCTTAAATGAAATATGGGGAAAATATTCTCGCGAGTCGATGCCACGATGGCGGCTTTAATACGCTATTGTACGGGGAGTGATATTTCGCGATGCGGTTATTGAGATTTAATCGCGATGACGGGGTGGCGTGCACGTGGATAGAAATCGTCATTTTCCAATCGACAAAGAAGACATAATTGTGAGAGGATGTGGAATAGGTGGGGACCTCGCTTATCCTTTCCGCTTCTACCCCTCGCATCCGCACCTGGAACGTATAACGAGGGTTTGGATCAGTGAGCCATACGAATAATCCAACGCGACGCCTCGGTTCCCAAGACCGCACCTCCGTGGGCAGATCTATCACGGACCGTGGGATTTTCGGATTATTAATTGTAATTAAATTCTCAGCCCAGAATCGAGAGACAACTGGCTTGCAGCGTTATTCGACCGAATGCCGTCTGATTCATTCGTCACGTTCGCCTCTTCCGACGATTATTGACAATACAGAGACTGAAATAATGGGAATTCATCGGAATTCTCAAAAATTATCGCGCGCTAGTAAATGTTACACGAGACATATTTTTCAAAAACTGCAAAAGTAATTTCATGCTCGATGGTTGATTATAAACTTCGAGTCGTCGTGTTTATTTTACGAATAATATCATGTATCTTGAATGCCAGTTTCCGAATTATAAGCTATTCTGCTGTCTGAATCCCTGACATCCATGAAATAGCTTCACGTTAACTGAAGTGAGTCAGAACTTATTGATGCACAGGCTGTAATAATTCTTTGTTGCATATCGTCACGTGTAGTTGGTACGTCTTTGTAAACCTTATCTTTCAATGTTCCCCATAGAAAAAAAGTCTAACGGTGTTAGGTCTGGGAAACGAGCTGGTCACGATATTGGAATGTTTGGATATAGTAGTTTTTGCGAATACAGCGCCATCTACCACGAATCGCGAAAAAAAATTCAAATAAAAGTTACGCATTTTTCATGGGAAATCCGAATGTGCAATAAAAAATGGGGTTTCTCATTTAAGATTTCAAAGTTGCTCACGCCCAACCCGGGATGTGGCGGTGTGGGTGGGTACTTTGGTATCATTGGGTGGCCCCCGTCGTACTGTGCAATTTTATTTCAGCAAAGATTACTGTGAACCTTATACATAGTTTCACAGATATCTAAGGTGCTAATAGTTATTGGGACATCCTGTACATCTCGCTCTCGCTCTCTCTCTAATCTAATCGTCAAACAAGAATGCGCGCGCTGCTTGACCGTAGACATGTTCTTTTGTCAAGGATGAGTTGTGTTCATTTGTATTACACAGATACGTTATTTTAGTTCAATTTCGATAGCATAATTTAAACAAAAATTAAAATGTCTGATTTCTTTTTAATAATCACAGTCTTTTCATTCAGACATACTGTATCTACCTGTCTGCATCAAATGTGACTCGGTGTATTTCTTTCGTAACTACACAGCTTCAGATTACGTTCAGGATCCCTATCACAATCATTAACACTTGAGTAAACATCTTTATAAAATAAATTCTGTCACGGATCTGTGGAATTTTCAAAACGTGGGTGTTCAAACGACATATAACGATATGCAAATGCAATTCAATAAAAGATTATTTTAAAATACTAGCTGCTGTGATACTGAATTTAATGCATGGCGCCAGCATAGCATCAAATGTCGCTAGAAAACGTCGTATACTCGCACTCCGCGCTTTAATTAACCATTCTGAAGAAATTTTACTCAGAGGAGAAAAAAAAGATCGGATCGTTATTTCGTAAATTGCCCGTGATAAATATATTAATATGATATGCTTGTGAGGAAATATGAATGAATCGAACGTGCAAAATAATACGGCACAAGAAAATCTATCCCTTGAAAATTAATCTGTCGTAAATCTATAGCTGTAATTTGATGAGCTGAATGTCCAGTTTTGAAGATTGAATCGAATTGAAAAATTTGGAAATTTCGGGAACACGTTGAGATTCGGTGTGCCAATCGTACAAAATCGTATAATTCTTCGAATTTATTTTTCCAATTTCAATGGCATTCAGAGGTTTATCGATCGCGTTGTCGTTGAAAACTCCCGACGTGAAAATCTCAAAGTTGCCGTGTTATTACTGTTGCTCAATGTTAACGCGGCGTATAATGCGGAAACTTCTGTCCGAGACTCGTACAAGTTGTGTTTACGAGAAAGTTCGAGGACGATTACAGTTCGGCATGCATACAAAATCTTTCATACTCGCGCAAAGAATTCTATCCAACGTTTGTCTCTATTTCAGCTGTCAGATATGACAGGAACGAGAGTTTATAAACTCGACTACGCTGCTCAACGATCCCTGAGAAAGGATATTTCCGGGTGGAGCACAATTAATCTCGTCGAACGCGTTGACTGCGGCGAAACTACTAGGCTAAACGAATTGATCGCGTAAGAATTACCGTGGAATGAATTACGTGAAACACGTAAAACACATTCAGCGTCGAGTGTACAGGGTTGCAAATTTTCAGAGATTTTTCAAGGCTTCGATTTCACAAATATCGGATAAATACGCTGCACGAAGATATACCTAGCCGATGGCATCGATGCGGTCGGCATGGAATTGGTGAATGCCGAAGAATCCAAAGCAGTGCCGTGCGAAACGTATATTTTCAGCAAAAATTCGAGCGTGCAGTTCAATTTCACATGACGAAATATAAAGCCAATGGCGAAGCAAGTTTCATTCGAGCCGAAATGAATATCGCAGAAAATTGACCACCGATATCAAACCGATACGAACGACAATAACTCTGCGAAAAAAAGTTTGCAATAGTTCGACCATCGATTGGATTAACCGTGACGTCAATAATCTACGCGAATCGAATATCGTTCGCAACGGCCGCAGTAGTTATGTTCGTCGAATGGTCAGACTAGGATTGTTGTGGTCACGACGCGTCGCGACGTTAAACGGTATCGAGAAACACATGTTCTAGATACCAGTAGTTTTCGACGACCGTTTTGTGTTATTGAAAACAATCCGTATACACCGCTAGAACCAATATCCATCCATATGAACGACCAGGCCACGTATGACAATGATTGAGCGAATATTGCTTCACGGATAGCTTTTCAATCCCGGGTAGGACTAATTCCTATTGCCGAAGTTAACAACTGGCGCAGTCTTGGGCCACTCGTTATTTGCCAGGCTTTAGCAGCTGAAAATTAGACCGAGCTTTGGTCCAACGCATCGGTTGAATTACAGGTACAAACCTCACTAACTGAACATTGGTTAATTCTCGGTGCAAGCTCGAGTTTCATTTTTATTTTCATATTCCGCTACTTGAAATGCTCAAAGTTTTTTTTTCTTTACATATTTATCTTTATATTCGTATGTATCTGTATGTATAAAAATCTCGAGTCACGGTGTTTGTGGTAGCACTCCTCCGAAACGACTCGACCGATTTTTGTGAAATTTTTACTGTATATTTGGTAGGTATGAGAATAGCTCGTGAAGTATATTTCATACCGCTAGATGATTAGGGTGTCTCTGTGCAGAAAAAGTGTTTACATTTTTTTCGACAAACATTTTTTTTGTATTTTTGTATTTAATTTGGCAAAAGAATACCTACGACCCCACATTTTTACCCTCCTACCTACACCCTCCCAGTTTTTAAACGCGATTTTTGTATGTTTTTATGAACAATATCCAAATAATTCAACCGTCGTTCGTGTTTCAAACAGAACGAAATAATTTATATGGTAGAACGACGTTTGCCGGGTAAATTACGTCAATGTTGATTTTCATGCTTCGAACTTGGAACAACTGATTTTTTTGCTTTTTAAGGTTTACGGAATATTGCTTTTTCTCTTTTTCCCAGCTTGTACCAGTTTTTTTGTTTCCCACAGCCAGATCCCAGGACATGGTCCGACGCTTGGACCAACGCCCGACAAATGGTCGTGCCGAAGCTTGCGCCAAGGCTTGAAAATTGTACAAGCGATTGGCCAAGCCTCGGACTTAGCCCGCGTCAATCTTTCTTCGCCACTTGCGATGTTACTTCACGGATAGATTTTCGATGTCCAATACCATCGTTGCTAGTATTTCCGAACAGAAGGTAGATAACAATTCATTGTTCGACATCGATCGGTACTGATGCATTGTCATAACCTGTATTCCGTGATAGGCAAAACTGTAACGTCTGTGACGCCAGCCACCCACTCAGTAAAATGACATGACAAACTGAATATCCTCGGAAGTTTGGGTACCTTTTCTATAGATTGGCGAGAGAGGCCCGAGTTTCGTACAAGCTCCTGATAGGAGATATCCACACAATCAACCCGGGGCTGGGGTCGCGCGACAGTTTTGTCCAGACGAACCAGGGTGGATATGAAACGTATTGGATACAGTATACCAACAAATCAGCACACAAGAGTAGAAACGAATGGGAGCACGGTATCCTCACAGATCGAGGAAATTACTTCGGTGATTCGTCAGTTTTATACAGTATCGTACGAGTGATATCTTGCTAATCCAAATAGCTTTTTATATCATTAGCCGGAAGTGTTTTTGATTTGGACTCGTCGTTTACATCGTGGCGAAGAACTGCCTTCGCAACTTCTAGATTATCCCCTCAAAGCACCAGGCAAAACTGAGTAAGAAGAAATGGCCAGTGGCCTATTATTCAAGTTATCAATCGTTACTACGAATGCTAGACCGCGTTACATCCCAGTTTAGATGCTTTCCCAGACCTGACGATATCCGTGCCGCTGAAGTTGATTATTTTTTGGCCTGGCTGATCCTTCGATTAATCCACTCATTGTCAAAAGCGGAGCCTCACCCTAATTGACTCGCATTATTCGGTGGCAGCGATTGCACGGTGAAGGCGAAGGCGCGAGGTCGACTGATCACCGCGCACCATCAAACACCGAGGAGCAAATAAATTTTGACGCTGACGATCCGGAGCCGGGAAAGCGAGACGCGGTGAGAACCAAGCGACCCGTAGATAACGCAGCAATTCATTACGCCGCACCTATAGCTGATAATCACATTTTCAAACCATTTTACCGAAGCGCACGCCCGTCGCGCTAAAAGTCACGGTACCTACACCGGCACTACTGGCGGCCGGGGCCCGGCGCTGCTCCGCTGGCTGGCCTCCGCGTAGTCACCCTGAGGCAGCGGCGGGGGCGAGAACCGGGCAAACCAGCCCGAACGAAGGTATAACCGAATTAACCCTTCGGCTTCCCTTCCACCCTGACACGAAAAGTGTTCGCCGGATGGTGACAGCGACAGGGGGCAACGGCAGGGGGTGAAGGGTTCCCGAAGAAAGGACAGCACTCGGGCGCGTCGCAGTGAGCTTCATTTACGTCCGATGATTTCAAACGGTCGACTAAGTGAATTTCAAAGCTAACTCCATCCGACAATCAGGAGAAAATTTCACGTTGTATATCGAGTGACGCGTAGGGAGGATACGGGTGATTTTTAGTCGAGAAGTGAACGGCTTTGACGCAGAATTAAGAGCTTCTTTCATTGCCTAGCAAATAATCTCGTATATAACGTATCCATTCGGTATTAATGTCATTATTTTTTTTTTCCACCCAGAAGATCTCGATGTACGGAGCTCGATGCTCGTGACATTTAGATGCTGAAATAAAAGCAATACTGCCTACTGTTTCCGATCGAATTTCCCTTCACTGAATAGTTTGTATGCGAGAAAAATAATCGAGATGCAGTGGTCGATGGGTATCCCGCATACATTGAATTTAAGATTCATCCGTTTGCATTCTATGATCAAAATGATCCAATTTCAGTCGTCAAACGATCGAGGAAGCAGTTATTTTGATCGAGAAAAAGTGAGTTCTGAAATGTGGCGATTGATTTTTCGAATTTATGAAAAGTCGATCTACGCTGGAATATTTTATTTCTGAACTAGAGACAAAAATAAATTCAATATTATCAAAACAATTTTATTTGACAACAGGGAGTAATCATCGTTTATTATTACGTCTAATTAAGAACCAACGAACGCTCGTATGTAATGCTATTGGTTAAATGCGTGTCGATCAACGTACCTATATGATATTAAGTGATCCGTCGAATAAGCCACGAGGTGTTGTATCGTGACATATCGAGGTAGCGAATATTGAATTCTCCAAGCTTCTGACCGATAGATTGGGCCGCGATTCGGAAGAATATCGCTTAAAGTAACGGCTTGCTCCCACTGTATCAGGCTTGTCATTTCCTCTCTCACATAAACTAGTAACCCACTGATCACTTTCCGCGAATATCCCACGTAAGATATTCATGTTCCATTTTAGTATTCATATCACTCGAGACGGAGACGACGACGTGTGAATTTGAATCTACAGTTCCGATTCCCCTGTCTGTTCCATGTGTTGCGAGTTTCAATCAGTTTATGCATCATTGAATAGTAGTGTGAAACATTATCTTGTCCCTCCTTTGCTCAGACCTTCAATCTCAATGACTGAAGATTTAACGAAACACGAGCAGATCGTAAATTGTGAACTATTCGCGATTATTGCTTTCCAGATAGCTGGATTTTGCGCATCTCGTGGTGCAATCCAGCAGAATCTGGAACTCGGCTCCATTTCAGGGTGGTGCAATTTTCAATGAAGAAATAATACATTGATACATTGAATTTGATTTTTTAATGGACATTTGTTTCATTAGGAAAATAAATGTAATGGTTAACGGAAATGCCACAGTATTTGAAAGTTTGATGCTAATTTTTTGTACAAAATGTTCAAATTTTATCTCGAATAATCAACTATCTTATTCGCGTTGTTCTGACAACCGAACGAATGGAAGCGATCGGAGGAGCTCAACGCCACGCAGTAAGCAGCGCTAGTTGTAGATGAATTTCGTATCTCAATTTCCCTGTCTCGATTCACTGACAGCGACTCTGAGTCGAAAATCCCACGTTGGTATGTAATGTCGAGGTGTAGGTGTAGATTCCGCGTGGTAGTTCTGTATCGAATGTAGATTCGACTCATTGTCATTGCCGAATAGTCGAGAGAATTGTATTGGCGAGGGGTTAATTTAGTTGGTTAGTTAGATAACAGACGTTAATCATAGGAACCGATTGTTCGTATCGAGGTTCTCCACTTCTCTGACATCGTCCAATCACTGTCGTCTGTCATTAACAGAAATCTAGCGCTTGTCTAACGAGTACTCGCTTCACGGTACGAGGATGAAATTGGTCGCGATAAATGTCCTCGCATATTTTCCTCATAATGCGAAAGATTAAAAATATCAATGATCGAGGCCCCGTTTTTTGCAATTATGCGCTGAAAAGCGGCGAAACGACACTATCGAAACACAGAAACAGTTCCTGTTATCTATCGCGGAGTCGTGACAGTTTCGCGTTTTTACAACAGTTGTCCACGGAAAACCATTGGAAAGGATCGAAAACTCGCTGGTGAGTAAATACCGCGAATGGCTACAGCCCACAATTATAAATTCGTGACGAATTCCAAATCCGATCTCGACGAACGCGACTGAGAGGTTTGCGAGGAAAAGTTGTGGGCATCAGAAATACGAGGGAGCATGGATTTGCTCCGTTGAATTTATGGTTTCCGATATACCAACTCCATCTGGAAAAATCTTGGAAAGTTTGACCATTAAGCTCGATCCCAAAGGTTGATCCGAAAATCCTGACCACTGTTCAATTTGCTGCAGGATAAGTTAAGCTACATGCTCCTTAGGATAAGTGCGTCTTTGGAGGTAGAATCCAGGGAGCCAAGCGTGGGTTGGTGTACCAGGCAGTTTCCCGCGTATGACCAAACTACCATATTAACTGTCATTTACTCTTAGTGCCTTCGACTTTCTGCCGCCGCGATTGGTTCGCTGGCCATTTACGTTTCCCTCGTCTCATAACCTTCCCGAAGGATTGACGATGGAGAAGTTGCTCTTAATTAAACTGGAACGAGATGCTGGATACAGGAATCCGTCGTTATCTCAGTCATCGGTACTGTTTTGAATGAGCATCACTGGTGGCTCATCTCCGACCATAAGCTCTTCAATTTATGTCCCTCTACGTTATCACCCTATACTCAAGTTTCCTCATAGTCTCGTTTTCCTTTTTCTTCGAATTGAACTGGCGAGTCACAACGAGTCAAGCTTGATATTGCTAAAGGACATCCGATTTTTTGACTTAAAGCTACAAAATAGCGTAGAATACGCGTTGGATAATTGTAAGTTAAGCTGCAATTTGGTAGATATATACCATCAACAAAACTATATATTTCGTTTATTAATTTCTATATCAATTGTATTTCTCAATAATAATTGACAAATTAGCACGATCCGCATTTCAGAAATTCGTTTGAACCGTTGGCTTCCTTTTGAAATTTTTAAATCGACTATTACCATTGCCAAATTTTATTCCCGAAACTACGTAGCTCGTATAATCCAAATGATATCGTTCATTCTTCAATCAATCGAATGACTAATTGTTAAAGTTCACATTTCACTGCTCGAGTGTAGAAGCGAGATTTTTCAAGGGCCTATGAAAGAGATTCGTATGATCGATGAAATAACTGAGTCGGTACAGTACAGGCTTGCAAAAGCTTACACAAGATTTCATCCCCAAAACGGAACGCAAACTTATAAAAATTTCACGAAACAATCCGAGAACCATCCTATAGGACGGGCTGCTCCGTATCTCTGTCATATAAAACTCAAGAGCGAGCAAATTGTCGAAAATACGTGGAGTCAGTCGTCAACTATATTTATGTGTCAACATTCCAAACTTCCCAAAGTCACATGTATTCAGCGTTACGTGAATTTGTCAGGCAAA
Source organism: Arge pagana (assembly GCA_963969455.1). Lineage (NCBI taxonomy): Eukaryota > Metazoa > Arthropoda > Insecta > Hymenoptera > Argidae > Arge > Arge pagana. The sequence goes on along the minus strand of OZ018310.1, from coordinate 15,366,914 downwards.
CATATGTAGCTACGCATCAACGCACCGCCTGCGGATCTATCGAAAGAAGCAAATCGAAGTAAACTTGTGTAGATTGAAATACGGCTACAGACCTCACCGTGATCCGACTAGGATCGTTCCTGTAGATCGTTAAGTTAGTTTCATTCGATACTTCAGATGGATCCGTCCGAGGGATTGATGCGTGTGTCGTGTTTCGGGCGTTCACAAGGAATACAGACCAAATACACGAGACGTGGGATGTGTAGATGATGACCAACTGCTCGTATTTTTCGAAGAAATACTCGCTTTCGAGTCCGTTGTCACGCCCATGAGAACCAGCCCGCGCTGTAGGATTGTTTTCTGAATATTTCATAAGTCTGCGATCCGTTTTGAAGGAAAAATCTTGCCTAAGGTTTTCCAGGCCTATATTGTGCCAACCGAGTCATTTCGTCAACCATGCGGTAACGTTTTTGTAGACTATTCGAAGAATCAACTGGACGCGCGATAACTCTGGAGAATCGTCATCGGGAACAATACTACGATGACGATGCTGATACGAAGAATGTGCGATCCGGAGAAAAAGGGATACAGAGACAAAGAGAGATCGCGGTGGAAGGAAGAGGATGAGAAGGAATGAGAGGACTACGGAGAGCGAGAAAAAAAGGGAAGTTAACGGTCAGCGTGTGGCACCTCTCCTGGTGCATATAATTTCTATTTTACTACGCCGCTTCATTAATTCTACTTCAGGCCAGACCGGAGGTCGAGTACTGGCGGAACGACCAAGAGCCGTGGAACAGAAAGAGATAACGGGACTGGAGGGAGCGAGAAGAAACAGAAGAGGGGCAACAGGCGTTGAGAGGTGCGGGGGACGCGACTGGGAATACGAAAGAGACGAGCGGGAAAGGTATGAGACGGAACAAGGGGCGCAAATGACTGGGCGGCTGGGTTGACCGCGGCACAACGCAGGGGTGTGGGGGCTGTACGTAGCCAGTAGCGGGGCAGAGGTACGGCAGCCATCAACCAACATGAACCGCGACAAACCGCGTTCCACCGAAACCATGGCCTACGTATCAGATACGAAGCTCCACGTTTGGTGCCAGATTTCTGGGGTGGATAGAAAACGGTGTTCTAGGTAATTTACGGAATCTCAGTCGATCACGGGACCCGTAACTGCTGAACGTACGGCATATAAGAGTACGCCAATCGCATTCCTTATACACACATGTATTCAGCCACTCGACAAATTTCCCTTTCTTTCGCTCATCCAATCACCTCGATTATCCAATTTTCCAATAAATATACATAGCTTGTAATTATACCTGTACTAAAAGCTATGAATCCTCGTCGTGATATCTCTTTACACTCAGCCTGATGAAATCACATAACCACCAAGCCGCAGCTGGATCTTTCATAATGCACATTTTGATAGGCGATCTTGTGAAAGTCGTATTGAGGAATTTCTAAGCGTATTCTCTCTGCTTTATGGAAGTTTAGAATAAAGAGGCGATCGTCCCCTTTGGGAATATGATTAATGAATGAAAATTTTAGCACAATGTTTCTCCGTGTGGGTTTTATAAAAATATTTTTGTACGGTGGATCGCTTCGATACTTGCCAAAAAGTATCGAATTTTGTCGTGATCCGACTGGCTTGGCTTGAGAAATATCGGGAACGGTAGCTTGCGTATCGGTTGATCCAGATTTTGGCGATTTGAATTGTAGGATAACTGACAGGGCGCGGAATGTCGAGATCTCCGTTTCTCAATGCAGTTTTTCAGCATTCGTTTTCCTACGTTGTTGATGAAAATAATTCACGCCTACTCGCCATGGGGCAACCTGGAGGTGGCACGATACTCCTGATCGGTCGATATCAATTGCGAACGTCACTGACAGATGCAGACCGACCGTTCGTTCTCTGGCAGTTCTCGTGGGATGAGGTACGTGATAGAGGGTGAAGGGTAGCTAACCTACGAGCGTTCGTTCAAGGATCACGTGAATTGTTTGATGCCTGAACATCGACCAGTCCATGCTACTATCTGACCAGAGCGATTCAGGATGATCGTTATGAGAGTCGTATATGTCATCGGCAAGCCCGGTGAACCGTATGCGAACGAGTTGATGGCTGACATTCGATGTGTATTAATTCACGGATTAGGATGGGACTATTTCGCATTAACGTCACTCTTCTAGAATATCGATCCGCAGTAATTGACCGGACAATAGACCTACGACGATTGTACGTCTGGCAGCATCCACGTGCCTATGATCATATTAATGGGACCATAATAACACAAAGATTCCACCGTAATTAGAACACGAAGTTGTTCATCAGATTCTATTTCCTACATCGCCTTGGAAGCGGGCCATTCCGAGAATTGATGCGCGTTCGTCCATTTGATGTGGACAAATGCGAAATTGAAGTTTGGAGTTGTATGTTCGTCGCCTGAACTTTTTGTGGGCGAATCGCTGCAATGGCATGTTTCAGCCACATTGTTCATCGGTGGTTGTGTATTTCTGCAAATTTCGCCATTAATGCTGGTAATTGGTTCACGCGTAGTTTTTCGGAAACTCTATGATCCAGATTTGTTTTCGAGCATTAACGTAGTTAGATTCACAGCGGAATGATTTGTTTATTCGGGACAGACCGCTACGATCGATTTCGCGTCTCGTATTTGAGATCATCATTCCTTTTATATATTGTAGTTAACAGCTATTTTACCGCGCGTAAAGCGGAAATTTCCCGGAACACGGAAATGCATACGTGAATTCCTAGTAACAGCACCTCGTCACCTGTTCTTGCACCGAATTCGCCGAATTGTTTTATTTGATTATGAAAAATGGAAGAATAATAGAATACATAGTATCGCGTGTAAACGTAGATTGATACCGAGATATTTCATCGGTAGCGACATTTGTGAAAAGTACAAATGCCTTTGAATTCATTACGAGTGGTTATCTATTCGTTATTTGTGCAAATTGGCCATGGCTCTTTTTCCCTGGTTCCGACAATCTGATGATCGAGAGTTCCGAGAACTAACAAGGATATAATTCTATGATTCGTATTCTTGTGTCGTGGTAATGTAGTTCTCCGTAATTCCTTTAAAACGTTCGTGAAACTGGAGTTTGTTACGAACCAACAGTTACGGCATACGATTGGGTATGCACGACCGACACATCAGCTGGAAGCTCACGTAGAGAGACTGAAAATGTAACCGGAGAGTCACGTATCTATGTAAATTTGCTTTCGTTCCAGTACGCTCGAGCAAAGCGGAAAGAATTCTCGTTCATCGATAATCGTCGATTGTCAATTGATAATTGGCATATTTTTTGCCGCACTGGTAGGGTACAACTCGTTTCAACGAGTTTTTTTTCTACAAAGAACCATGATTATATTTACAAGTAAAAACTGTTCGATGCGGTATTTTGACACGAAGTTGCTTCGGCAGGCTAACTTTTTATCATACCTATTAGGTATCCGAACAGTGTGTCAGACCTTCAATGCAGAAAAAAATCATGCACACTGAACCATGAGCCTAAAGTTCGTGTTGGAAATAATGTCATTTTTACTTCATCGTTCGTGAGCTTTTTTGAACTTTTTTTCGCGCACGTAGCAGACCGTGCCTCCCATACATCCAAGGAACATCGACTGACGGCGATTCATCCCAAGATCCCCATTTTTTCAATGTCTCGCGTTTTCCACGCCGCTGTCGTTATTGACCTAATACCATGGGAGTCCTGATATGACTGGAAACGGTAACGCGAGGCTACTGATCATGAGCTGCCACGTCGTAAGATTCGTTCTACTCATAGCTATTACATCTTAATATGATATCATATTCAGAAAAGGGAGACGTTACTTCAGATTATGTCTGACTGCCTTCGCCAGAGGGTCGCCGTGCACCGTGATATTAGAACCAAAGGGCGGGCCCGACCTATCATTCTTCTTCCTGAATATTTCATACATGTGTGTATATTTAATATGTATCACACACACAGCGTCCATACATATACATATACCGACTCGTAAATATTTACGCACGTACGCAGGTGGGAGTGTGGATACCTGAACGTATGCGCGTGAAGGCTTACACAATTTTTCATATAATGTTGGTTGGGCTGTATCAAAGAGAAGGAATGTGCAGATTTTCGGCTACGTCTTTGGAACCATATTTGATGGTCTTGGGAGGTCAATTTCTGCAACGTCGGTTGAGCTAGAATAATATAGGTCGTTCCATATCGCTCTGGCTTTTTTCAATTTTTTTACTCAAATTGTCTCAAAATTGCGAATGTGACACTTAGCCACCAGCAAATTATATTTACATAAATATTGTATCAAAACTAAGTAAACAAAAAAACAAAGTCCAAGAAACGGGGAATTCGCATGTGATGTTTACTTTCTTTCATTTGGGGTGAAAGTTATCATCGAATGCTATTTGGTGAACGTACATGTATGTATAATTGAAATATTATAAATGGCTATTGAACTCGAATGAAATGTCACGTAACAATTCGGCATTATGCAATTGATTGCGAGTGAAACAATACCGATATGCCCATAACACGATTAAGTCACGCCTTCACACGAGTACGCGTTGTTGAAACTATCTACTCGCATACTAATTTCGATCCCTACATTATCCATACAGTTGAATGATTTTGAAATGTTGTCATCCAAAGTTAAGCAGTGCGTTCGCTTGAAATCTAAGCTTAGACCTCTAAAATCCAAAATGATTGACTGAATTGCACGAAATCGTACCATTTTAGTGTGACATGATCCGTGAATTGGATCATATGGATGCTGGGACAAAATCGAAAGAAATTAGTCGCGTGAACGGATGGTATTCACCGGTCAATAATATTACTTGAGCTCGAAATACTACACCCAATTATACGTACCAAATGAAACGGTTGCGAATTCAAAACTTTGCAAAATAATGCGTACGTACACGAGATAATAGCGACACAGCGAGGATGATATAGGTACGCGCGTGTGAATATATCTTCATGGTATGTACATACGCTGTAAATGGGCTGCGTGCGTATTCGAGGTGCATGCTAGTTAAGGAGGATACGGTTCTGCGAGGAAACTGCAAACTAAGGTCGTCGCGGTTCGTGTGAGAAAGTACAGTTGGGTATTTATATAAATTTATATGGCGCGCAGTGGGCTGAAGAGGAATTCTTGCAGCTAGATAAAATAAATACCGACTGGGCCTTTGCGGCTGTACTCCGCGATGGGATTAACGCGGCGTGTCGAGGCCCCAAGGTTGTCATGCGTCTTCATTATACCGAACGTCGACCTCGTCTCCCATCATTTCCATTTCTTTCATTCTATTGCTTTCCTTCTTTTTGGCTCGTCGAATACCGTATCACTTCGCGCGTAAGTACGTCTTCGGGGCTTCTCTAACTGCACCGTGAGAAGCGTTTTCGTCTTGGTCCGATGCAGCAGCACGCATCGAGCGAGGATATCATACATCATTTAGCTAGCTTCGCGTAAAAATCGAAAAAGTACTTTCTTCGGTCTTTCAATTTTTCTTCATCTCTGTGACGTTCGGTATTTTATGATCGCAGTCTTCGAAACCAACAAGCCGATGAGTCACAAGTATTTCAAATATAACCTTCCAACGCATTCGACGTATCAGAATCTCATTCCGAAATTTAAATCATATTGATTTCGATTCAACCACATTAATATTCAATCTTCTTCCCATGTCAGGAATGTCACACCTGTTCATCGACCTTGCCGTTTGAAAGTACCATATTTGACGCATTCTTGGTGAGATAAATGTAGCATATATTTTTCCACGCATATTTGATACTCTCGTACTAAATGTAATCCATAGGAATCGAGTAGTTAACTAATATCGCTTGACAGTACTCGGCAATACCGAATCAATAATCATGAAGCAATTAAATACAGTTATTAAAATGTATATGTATTGTCATCCTGTGAAATGCGGGTTGTCAATTCGTTCAGAATTGCCTTCTATTAATATTGCCTTCTGATGTAAGCTGCGTAGAAGAGACTGTCACTACGAATTTACTGCAATTATACGGTTTTCATCATCACAGTAGTCAGTACCCGTGTTATAGGTCGTTTCTCATATGATACTCATTTGGTTGCCGCTACGGAATAACTGTCATGCTATGTTATGTTACGATTGAAATTGTACTCTAGGCTGATGTGAATATCTCAAAATCAGTCCTTCCACAAACAATAGGTTCATTTTCGCAAACAAAATATTTCTTCAGGCATGCATATCTCTGTTTACAAAATGAAACCTGTTAAGTTCACATCTTTGGTTGTTTTCCGAACAAAAAAAAATTGAAAAAGGTTCGATCATTGAGTCATTTCATTTTCTGAAACAACGTATAATATTTTGGCGGCCTTATTGTCAAACGTATCGAAAATCATGAGTAAATTCATGCGAGTAATATTACACAAGTCTTGACAAATAAATTGATCAGTGCCAAATTGGACAGCTTAAAGAATGTTTCAGGTAAATTTTAAGATTACATTGACCTTTCAGAAGATAACAAATTTCGGTTTTATGCCCATAACTTTTTGAATTGTGGACCAAAATAGATCTTTTTTTAAAATTCCCGTTTTTTCATGCGCTTTTCAACTTTAAAAAATGCGAAAAATTCTCAAGAAATATTTTTATACGTGGTTTTTGAGTTTTAAACTCTAGATCTTTTTGTTGACAGTGAGTGCACGTTTCTTTTTTCTCATTTTTTCATTGAAGGGTACAAAAAATGGCTGAAATTTGACAAAATGGAATATATTAATTTGTCAAATTGTTCGATTTAGCTTGGAACACCCCATATACAATCGCGAGTATACTTGCGAAAATATTGTAGGTTCGCAGCTGGGCGTTCATGGTATCGGGCAATGAATAATTATTCATAGCAAGCAAATAGATGCATGCAGCATCGAGCATTATGCCCAAGCATGGAGCGATAGGACAAAGGTTTTCTAGGCATTAAGCTCAGTGTCGGATTCACCGGTTTACATGCCACCTATACATGTGTATGAAAAAATTCTCTCTGATACTGCGAGTAGCAAGGCTTTTGGTCGCCGCGTGATAATAAAAACAACGAGAGAAAGAAAGCAAAACATCGGAAAGCTCTGCCGCGGATCGCGCGAAGCGTTATATAGGCACCTGAAGCTGGGAATGCTTGTCCGGTCGGATACGACGAGGGACCCCGGACACAATGCGACCGCGTTTTATATTTAGAATTCCCTAGTCCCGGAAAGCGAGTAATGTAACAAGAGCTGGTCATTAGCGGCCCGGGAGCATCGCTGCGTCACGCGTCGCGCACTGCGCTCTGCGGTGCCACCGATTCGTGTAAGCTCCATGCGGGGGATTGGTCGTACGTGGAAAACGAGCTTGCGAACGTCATCTACGTACCGATAGACGTATTTGCCGGCAATTGCCTGTTCTTATTTTCTTCCTACGGCTCGATATACAACTGGTGACGTGACGAGGCAGGTTGAAAAAACTGGTACAATTACTGTTGATGATAGCCCATCGAAGTGGATATCGACACCACGTCGGTTCGAAAATCAAGTCAATATTTTCCCAGTCGTACGTAGTAGGTAATCGTCAGTATATTTCGTGGACGTGTCGTTCAAAGGGGTAACTACATTTAGAACTTTCGAAGAATCGTTTTTTTGTTGTTGTATTTTCTAATATTATAAATCATATCGAAAATATTCTGTCAAAATTTTATAAATATGCGATCATTATTAAGGAAAATATACCTACTATTTAAAGCGAAGCAACATCGAGCGGATTTGAAACAAGAGAAGCGGTGGCTTCGGGCTCAACACCCGCTGTAAACGCGTTTTTCCCGTAACTACGTTTTCGAATTCGGTGAGTAAGAAATATCAAAAATGGTTTCACCGAATGCTTTGAAATTTTCGGCGTTTATTATGGATACATCAATCTTGAGCTTGACGATAGCTTTTTCTATCGTACTGAATTTTTTGGTTTGTCAGCCAAAAAATATGCGTTTGCTGTACCAAAAAAGTGATTTTTTTTTTAATTACGCCATTTTGGAAGCAGTTGAGATTTTGAAAAAAGCTTTTGTTCGCGCCCAACACAATTATATAATTAATAACTGGTGAGAATTTCAAAACATTCGGTGAAGCCACTTTCGAGATTTTTTACTTACATGGAGAACAAAGAAATAGGTATTTTTCTTAGGTATATTTCCCATAGGAATTTCATAGGAATTTCTCCTATGTTAACAAAAGAACGATTCCTATAATAACATACTAATGATTCCTATGTTATCATAGGAACTATAACAATGTTTGCATTAGAATAACTCCGATGTTATCTTAGGAATTTTCCCCATATTAACATAGAAATTATTCTCATGTGAGAATAATTGAAAATAATAATGATATGGTTTCTCCAATGATAGTAATGAGTAAAAATTATTATTAGGAAACGAAGTATTGCACGCCTATATTTTATTATGATGAAAAAGTATAATGTGAGTATAAGTTAGAAAAAAAGTATGGAAATAAATGAAAAATATTATTTACCATCACATCAGCGTTAGGAACGTGCAATTTTTTGGATCTTACACGTTTTTTTATACGTTCAAAGAGTGAAATTGTTTTTTCTGAACACAATTAAACTTACCTAGAGCTTAATTGAGCTCGTTTTATCCTAATATAGTTGGCAAGCTCGTCCAAAAGTTAAATACGCTCGTTGAGATCGCCTGAGCTAAATTTTTCCTCCACATTACTTCTATAACAACACAAGGATTATACCTATGCTTTACGTAGGAATAATTCCTAGATATTACCAGAAATGTTCCTATAATAACATAGGAATAGTTTCTCTGTTAACATAGGTACAATTTCTATGTTAATATAGGAGCGATCCAATCAAAACATAGGTATAATTCTTCTGGTACATAGGTATTTTTCATATGTTAGCATAGCAATTTTTCCTATGTGAAAATGGGAAGAATACAATAAGTAACATCGGAATTGAACGTATGTACCTATCAGAATTGTGCCTATTTTAACATAGAAATTTTGTGGACGCAGCCCGTCTCCTCTCAATTAAATCCCTTTTGACCCGACACAGCCCGATTCCTCTAAATAACTGCCAAACTGCTCCAAACATCGATGAACCTATCCCTATCAAAACTTAAGAGCCGTGTCAAACCTCCGTGGCACAACGACACTCGTATCACCGGTGGATGGATGTCAGGATAAAAAACTTCACGCATTGCCTTGTCATCGTCATATGTATTTATTAGATACCAATTTGAAATATACAAAAATCCGTAAAATATCATACCCCGCCACCAGAGTTTGATAATATGATACCCCACCACCACCGGTGATATTAGGGGTGTCGTGCCGTGGAGGTTTGAGACGGCTCTGGTCTTGAGAGAAGACGGGAAACTCCCAATTTTTTTCTATGTGAAAATGGCAACAAATACCTACTTTTTTCTCTGTATACCGCGAGACGAATGTTTTTTTTCTTGAATCTCCCGCAGTTCGACAATAACTCGGTTAGTTGAGACTACAATGACGTGGAAAAAGCATTATAACTTCTTCGAAACTGTATTATTCAGGAGCCACAACATTCATCCATAAATAAGTAAACCTGTATTTAAAAAAAATTCGCGAAATAGCCATTTTTTTGCTTGTAGGTGTACGCCACCCTTGAACCACATAGGAAGGCATCACCATTGGATCTGATTTCCGTGCTATTTGAGAATCTACTTTCGGGCGCCATAGCGTTATTTGAGCGTGTGTACACCAAGCGATTACGATGAATTTTCACGTTCGATATTCCCATTTCTTCGCGGCTAGACGCAGAATCTGTTTCAGAGTATTAAACCCAACTCCGTACGCGTGTGTACACAGAGATTACACGTGAGAATGAATAGGAACAATCCGCTAAGCCGAAATAAAGGGGTATAGTTGCACGGAGGTGTATCTCGAATGAATTGGCAGTTTCGACCGCGAGCCGACGGATTCCTGAAAAGGTAATCCGCCGAGCGGAGGCGCCTTGTAATTCGGTAAAACGAACCGGTGAAAATTAATTACGAAATGAAACTGGGATTTTCTCCGCACCGTCCACTCAACACATTCGTGTACGGAAGCGCGCGTACCTACTTCCGTCCCGCTCAAATTGAAATCCTGAAATTATAGGGGAGACGCAACTTGCGACCGCCTCTGTGGCTAATCTCACAATGACGTGTTCCGATAAACTGGCCGCACGGTTGACTCATTGTCGGACTTGTTTCAGAAAATAGAACCCTTCGACTTCCCATGCCTTCAATTTTATTCATTTTCGTGTCTGCTCCACGAATTCGATTGTCAGATTGGTCCTCGGTTGTACAATGCAACGCGAAAACTAATTGTTCTCTGATAATGCTGCAATTTTGCAAATATTTGAGAAAAAGTTTTGGGACCCGGCGGGGCGGACGATTATTAATTAGTGCGAAGCAGCTTGTCATTCGAATACTCATTGTCAGTCATCCGAGGACGTTGCATGCGCGTGACAAGAGAGCCGAAGTTGACATCAAGGGCTTAAAGCTGAATGGCTCGTAGCGTCGTAGCTGTTGATAACAACGCCAGTAGAAAACGCCCTGTTTCGCACCGCAACTCGAAGCAGCTTTTCGCCCCCGAAGTGAGTCAGATAATCAATGACGAGTCTCGAAACAAGTTCGCCGTGACGATTAATTTCCTGTAACAAAGATTTGCTCTCGCACGCCCATTCGTCCGTCGCCCACTACTCTCGTTTATCCGAGCGCTTTCCATCACGATCATCTCCTCGTACGGAGGATTCTATCCAAATTGACCGCCAGCGATGACTGCTGTAGTTCTAATGTCGGGAAAATCGTTCGTTGAAGATTTGGTCGTTCGAAATTCAGTAAACGATCCTTGTAACTCTATAACCATTGTTGATCCGTCATTCTCCAGGGTTATGACTCTATAATAAAGCCGATGTTTGGTAGTAAAACTATACGCTACTTGTAATGGGCGGTGCAAACTATCTTGAAGAAACATACTGAACGGTAGATTCCTTTATGTAGGAAGAGTGTTGTATTTCCGGCCATCTTATACCTTTGACCACCAGTCGTGTGCTGGAATATTGTCGTGGAGAACCACTTTGTCGTACTTTTGCGAGTGAGCGTTGAAGTGCGTGAAAGAGGGATTATTTTATCCATCTCCACTAACTCATTTCGTTTTGTGTTATAAGCTTTGAATGACACGTCAATGAAAGGTGTCATTGATAAATTGCTATTCGCTGCTGACCCCGTAACTTTGTTCGAAATATTGAAACTGTCATGAAAGCCTTTGTTTCATAATTTCTCAACAAATGCCGGAATGTACTCGTTTTGTACCCTTGATCATTTTATGGTAATGTTCCTTTGACCAGGTCAGTGGTACAGCACTACTACAAATACAATCAAATCAACTATTTCGAATTGAAATATGCTATGTTTTACATATCTCATAATAAGTCTTAGACACGATATGATATGTTACGATCTATTGGTAATACAATACACTAAAATATGTTACACTTCAAACAAAAGATATAAATGAAGCTCATTTGTGAAACATTCTTTCATTTGCTATCGTGAATTGTTCTCTTAGTAAGCCTAGCTCGTCCATAGTTGTGGATGTGTCTCTGATTGAACAAACTCGTTTCAAGGAAACGAAATGCATTAACGGGACTATTCCACGTATGATATTCATCTACGAGATGTTGTCACTAAGGTTCCAAATCATACCAAATTGGGTGGATCAGCACGTCAACGAGAGTGCACTTCGCTTTGAAAGTCGATCTTTCATTGCATAACGTAGAATAATAAGTTTAAATTTATTTCGTGGTTAGTAACATGGGTTGGACGTTTTAAGACGTGGATCCACCACTGATTTCTACCTTTGAGTATTTCATGTAGCAATACACATTCGTGTACAATGCATTTATGTCACGTTACCTATTTTCAGGTTGAATCTATTTCCTGGGTGAAGGAACAAAACACCCTGATCAAATTTACAACGATGAGTGATACCTTTCATCACTATGTGAACAAATTTTCATTAAAAAAAAAAATAGAGTGAAGCTACATATTCGATCAATGTTGATGTTACAAACTCAATTGCGTGGCATCAAAAAATGTCAAAGTGAAAACTGGTCGAAGGTACAACACTCTCCATTACTCGTATGTCGGAAAGCGATGATTGCAAACTGCACTAGGTGTTTAACTATTTTCCAGTATTAAAGTGGCAAGTACAGAATTTGTTGTACTTTGTAATGTTTTTAATAACATACATATCCTCAAATGAGTGGTAACAAGAAAGTAAAAAAATTGAAATACACGAGATGGAAGTTGGAATTAAAGGAATGACGAACATTTGCATATCCACAGAACACAGAAGTTGAAAGATTGAAGAACGACACGATGAATTTCGTGTAATATTGAGATTCATTTTGAATTGTTGGAAGGATTCTTGAAGTTTGTAGATCCGATGTATACTACTGTTAACGCACTTCAATTGTTGCAGAGCTACGGAAATATCCGACGTCGCGAAATACAATCCGACCGGTAATACGCTGGCGCCTCGCGATAGGGACTGAGGAAAGTATAATCAAAAGATCAGAGTCTTAGCAGTAGAATTTACGATAGTATTAAATAAATGCTCTAATTTTCAACTTTCTCGAATTGTGATACGAATTTGTAGGCCGTAAGATGTTTATTCCGCTGCCCGAGGGCAGGATTCGTAAATTTTCTGGCAGTAAAGTGAATTTGGCGCAACGATTTCCTTTCGAGATGGGCAACATAACAGAGCGAAGCAATAGCCGAGGCGCGGCGCGACGTTAAAAAGTTTGGAGCTTGTATACTGCGAATCTTGAACGACGTATACAATCTAATACCAGAGACCTGGGAGTACCGTTCCGCGTTATCGTTTTAATTTAGGAACCACCGACGATTCGCCGACGAAAACAAGACGCCGCGTAATTTCAAGCGGCGTCTACAGGCGACTTGGAATTTTTCACGACTTTCTTTCAATTAATGGAAAAACATTCCGATCGTAACGTAAATCCTTCCGCCGAGTCACACGACGAGCCTCCACGTTTGTTGGCACCGCGATTATTCTGATCAGCGGACAAAGCTGTTTTTTAGGTGATTTTTCTACCTCGCTAGTCACCTGGGGAAAAGATGTAAAGATGTGTTAGGGGTTCTTGTCATTGATACAATAGCTAAAAAATTCTGCTTCGGCCGTCTACCTGCCGCGTTTATTAAAATATAATAATCAGCAGCACGTTTCCTTTGATCTGGTTGCCAACCCACGCGATCTTACAGTCTAGACCCAGCTTCGTAAACATCAATGCACGTAAAAAACTTCTCATCATCCCTTCACTTGCACGATACGATATTTCGTGCAGGCTAATCGTTGTGTAAAATTACCAGCGCAATTTTCAAGTATTTTCGGAACCTGAGCTGAATTTTGTTGGATCTCAGCTCGAGGTAATTATGGTGTAGGGAACAATTTTGGTATAGGGACCAAAGGTATGAAAAATTTCTTCAAAAATTACCTTCGAGACCGAAAGATGAATTAATTTGTACGTGATGTGTTCATCGTACTTTTTCGCCTCACTTGACGTAGTCCGGAATCTTTAGGGCGAAAATCCCGTAGACTCGCCACGCGAGGCGCGGTATTTCATGGAGACTAAAGGTAATTGCACCGCCTGAAGGGGTTACATGAGTCGGGTGCCAATAAAGGATGTTCTCTCGATTTTTTAGTACATTATATATAAATTATTCTATTCCAAATTTTAAGCAGGAGTCACGTTTCAACAGGATTTTAGAAAACATTCATCCAAAATTGTTGGAAGTTCTACCGGTGGGACCTGATTTGGGAAGACTCCTACAAAAAAGTGTCCTCGCGGTAGACACGATAGCCGGCGTTCCTCTCTGTGTCAAATCGGAGAACCAAATATTTTTCGTTAGGAGATAAGTAAAGCGAGTGATCAAACAAAAGATTGAGAAAAAAAAATTGAACTTTGAATTTTTGGCAGTGTTGTTTGTAAAATAGTACATTAAGTGGTACAACTTATACTACGCACAGAACCTTGTAAAATTATTTTTAATATAAAAAAAAATCCTTTGTTCAATCACTAGTCGATGATTTTTGGAAAAAGTGTGCAAAATTTTAGAAAGATCGATGCACTAGTTTGCGAGAAATCGTGTCCACCGACTTCAAGAACAGTGTTTCGAGGGAAACTCTATATTCATTCCACATTGCCAGCTGCTTCTGGTAACTGGCAATGCATTCATTTTTTTTTCTTGTAAATGCACCTCACACTTTTTGTCGAATAATAGTTTTTCACAAATATATTTCAAGAATTTTCAGATGAATAGTTAATCACCGTGGCCACATCGTATGACTGCTGAATAACCGACATAATTCTCAAAAGCTCCCTCTTCTAGAGTTGGAATCCGTGTGATTCAAAAATTTGAGAGAATATACTAGACATCTTGTACTATTAGATAGAAAAAAAATGATTTTCTGAAATTTTCAAACTCTTGCCACCAGTTCAGAGTGGCGCCCTGCACAGTAGTAGTGTCGATTCGGCTCTCCATGGGGTCATGTTATCATGACAAAACCGATGCTTTGAGATAATTGGGTAGATATGCCCAAAGACTGTTTCGGGTGGCTTTTGAATAGCGAATCTATTCCCACTCGAGTCAGTGGAAGGCAAAGACTGACGAAGGATTATCCCGAGCGGGTAAAATTCACAATTAGGTGGTCTAACATCGTCTGAAGTGATATCCTAGGATAATAGTTGTAAGCGCGGGTGAACGCAAATACAAGCACGACTAACACGTTTCAACTCTCAGAGACGAGTGTCGTCTGTGGATCCTCCCATCGAAGTAACATGCCAAACTAGCCGCCCTACTTGTTTCTCGCATCAACAGTAAGAGTTGAGGTCAATAATCCAGGATAAAACAATCTTCATCCTGATTTTCATTCTTCGCCTTCTGAGGCTCTTATTTTCTCTGAAGTTGGCATTTTCGTTCGCTGATATTTGAAACGAGCTGGAAAATAATTGGCTGGAAAATTAGTTTCTCGGTGAGGAGGTCCAACGAAAGAGTCGAGTGACGCTTGATGAACAAGGAAGTCGAGCAATAGACAACACATCTCTGCGAAAACAAACCCTTTGGTTCTTTTACTGAAATTTCTCATCGTCAAAAACTGAATTTGTTTCGGTGATATCCAATTTCCTGGACTCAAACCTGACATTTCGAAATTGAATGAATGTCAGGACAGGTCATGCAACGTACAACGACAAGCCAAAGGCTCGGTGCTCAAAGTCTGGCTCGAAGTTCGTACGACGTAACGGGTCCGGTTTGCGTTTTGATCAAAGCCCGTTTCGTTCGCTAAAACGTAGCAGAACGGTGCGGTTCTCACTCTCCATGGTCGTTTGCGAAGGTTTGATTACTCTGCCGCTTTACATATCACGTGGGACAGATGACGAGAGAAACGCACCCTGTACGCTTATTCAGAAGGCTTACGACGTGCACAGCCCCGCCAAGTTGACTGGCTCTGTGGCTCGATATATCCACTAGATTCTGACACGGCTACTCCTACATTGCTGCTGGTTCGCTCGGCAACCAAATATACCTGTCTCAACAATCTGACGTCTAATCTTAAGTCGTATTTACTATTCAGCAGGCACCCGTCGCTCGCGCACCAGGCCAATACACGGCACTGCAAACGGTACTACCCCCAGAGCCCCAAATGACGGATTAATTTCTATGGAAAATCAATGCCATACAGACGCAACATTGATTCTCACCTGCGAATATTGCCATTAGTCCCATTTAATGTTTCATTTGAAATCAAATAGTCCATCGACATTCGATAACACGATAGAGGAGCTTACAATTTTCATACAATTAGCTTACAATTAGCTTGTCAGGTCCCTTCGGTATTTCTGGTCAAAGGCCGAGAACGAATGTGGAACGTACGGAGAGTTTCAGTGGTGTAGCATGTAGACATACCGTCCATGCTACACCGCTAGAAGTTTCTCTTCTCTCGCACCCGATTTCACCGTATCGCTGAAAATGCTCGGTTTTGAGCGAGACGTTGGGGTGGAAAAGCCCGATTCTTTTCAAATGCTGTTGCTCGAGGTATACGAATATAAATCAATAGGATTCGGGTGTAGAAGAAAACAACTTTCGGACTGCTATTTGCGTATTTTCTATTCAGGTAGCTCGTCCGCGTCGTTTTAAGATATTACAAATCGGTAATTACTGAAACCACGAGTCAGTGGGTAGAACCTCAAGAGTGTCATGCTAATTTATCCTACGTCAAACTGGAAAAATCCAAGACCGAGCTTCATGAGCTGAATATCGCCTCAATCTCTTTCAGTGGTAGACTCGAAAATAGGTATATTTTGACCAAAATCTCTCAGGTTTCCTAAAGCAATACAAAATGATGCTGAAAGTCGTAGCCTAAGTGAGATAACATTACTGCAGTTTCGTTAAAGGTTCATCATACAAAAGCGCTATCAGCCGAGTATTCACGAGTGTGTGTCACATCAAATCGCCAACAGTTCCGTTCAAACAAAAATCCTGTACAAAATTCAGATATTTCGCGCAGTGACGTCATTTTAGTGAAATACTTTTCGGTTCCAGTTTCTGCCTCCTTCAGCTATCGCTCTTCTACTGGGGCTTTTTTAAATAATATTCTCTACGTTTCGAGTAACTAGTTCACGGAGTAGCAGTTTTTCACTTGTAAGAGAATTCAAGCTCGACGAATGATACTCGATGATTGGTGTGACCTTGTGTTGTTCTTTTCTAGCGCGACGTAATCGAGTATCGGATTTGAGAGAATCATTGGCGAAAGTCAATCAACGATGCTGCTGCACCTACCACGAGGCGTTTCCTGCGGCATCAAAGTATCAGCGTATCCTACGAGAGATCAGCATCGTGAAACGTTCCGTAATGAGAATAGTGCGGATGGGTGCGAGGGTAGAGATTGTTTTATGAACTGTCTCGTGTAGAAATCGATAATTTCAATTGAGATTAAGGAATAACGGTGGTTTTCGGCGAATTCACGGTGCCGGCAAGCAAAGGAAAGGAAGAACGAAAGACAGTGAAGAATTTCGAGGGGGAAAATTGGAATTGCTGAGAAACGGTGGTCCAGTTGATTAGAATTCTCCGGAATAAGCCGAAATGTGCGACGCTTGACAAGAAGTGCGACTCGAGGTTTCCGCCGTGTAATTAAGACGCCCGAGCATGGTGATTGAAGAACGCATTACTCGAGTATTGCAGGTGAGGGTTCATCCTGTCTTTCATTCGACCACTCTCGCCATTCTCTTGACTCTGCTACTACTTTCTCACTCGCCGACTCCCAATCCTTCTCACGGCACCTGATATCTGGTATCCACGGAAATTCTTGGAAAAAAGACGAAATTATTTTTATCCGTTTTATAAATATGCAGCTACGACTCATTACATAGTTTCATCAAGATTATGGCAAATTTCTGTGGATGCCGGATGAAATTGCTATCTTTATAGGATGCTTTTGCTAATTTCGTCGATTATTCTACACCGCTAAACACCATTCGCTGAAATGAAATATTCCAGAAAATGTTCAGGTTTTCTTGAAGGACTGAAATATATTTGAACAATTTTTTTTCATAAAAGCAAAAAAGTTTTCTACCAAAAAATTTGCCGTGAGTCGCGTCAATTTTCTTACCGTTGGATGCACGGAGCGTCAAATTCAATCTCGGTGGAATCTCTTAGTAATCCATAATCTGCTGACAGAATAACAGACAACGACGAGAGATTCCTAATCAAACACGAGCATCCCTATAATATTCGAGGGTCGATTGAGACCCTGATACGACGAATCCTCGAGAAATCACAAATCCTCGAGGTTTCTGGGTTCACGAGTGCTCAAAATCTGAGTCTATGGTGAGGACACGTTTGACAAAGATACCTTCGGTTTCCAGAAACACTAAAATTCGAATTGGAACTATGAATCTTTAAGTTCAGATAATTTTCTGGATAATTGGATAATCGAATATTTTCACCTTACTGTCATCGTCTTGATAACTACGAAACGTTTCGATCGTCAGTACGCTTCACAAAACTAAACTCATTCCTGGAATAAAATGAGTATCAAATGACCCATTGAAAATAAGACGTTCGATAACATTCAAAATAGCCTTCATAATATTTAAAAACCTGAAAAAACATTGAAAATAATCTTTAAATTTATCATCGTCAATACTGAAATAACTTCGTCTGGACTTCTGTGCAAGGAATTTCGAAGATATATGCCGAAGCTTTTGATTGTGCGAAGGAGCAGGTCATGACAGCGGACAATCGTCCGTAAGGGAAAATTAGAGATTCATCAACGCTTTTTCGGAATGATCATTTGCGGCTGGAAAAATAGATTATGGTATGTTGTTTCCACGGAATGAACCAAGAATGGAATGCAAAACTTGTGCGAAAATTGCGGAAGCTCGTTTGACCCCCTTTCCCTCTCTCTCGAGCTCTCGTCTCTCTCGGAGAAGAACGAAAGCAATGCTTGCACCCGCATGTGTTGGATTTACTGTTGAGGCGTAAAACCCCAAACTCTTCAAACTCACTCCACCACAACCATGCTCCAAAAGCCAAGCTATTTAACCCGTGTACCCTTTGTGGGAACAAAAGTAGGGAGCTGCTCGCGAGGGTAAGGACACAGGCATTACGGTTCTATCGTTGCGTTACGGACGTACATCCGAATTTTGCGCCCAAGGAAAATCTAGTCCACCAAAAGCTAGTTTATCGTAGCTATTTTCAACGAGGATAGTAGTTCTACGCTGTACAAAGGGTGGTTGATGCATTAGCAACGCAAATCCACATTCCCAGACCTTGAATATTCGTGGAACGCGTTCCTACTGCACCTCACCGCATTGCTTAGCTGGTCTGCTGTATCCGTCGATGGATCAGATTAGAATGCTAGCGCCGAAACAGATGAAAATATTAAGCATATTTCAACTACACCTTGAATACACCTCTTCCTCGCAGAGCTTTCTTTCGTGCTACATCGTTCTGTTTGTGTTCGAAGACCAACTGACCAAAACATACGAATCAGTTTTTTTCTTGTAGTCAAGAAAATCTTCAGTGAATTGATTCATCTAGCCCGATCGAACATTGTGATTTTATATTTTGCCTAGTTAGGCAAAGTATATGTTCAGCTGAGCATATCGTCCATGATTTCTAGGGAAATTGAGTAGTAAAATCGAACGTGCGTTTTTTAAGCTTACGGATTAGCATAGCAGAAGAACGATATTTTCAGAAAGTAAATGGTTTGAAATAGTCACGCCTCGTTTGATCCACCGTGATTTGTCATGGGATGGATTATAATGCTAGTTGAATTTCTCGACTTAACGATTTTACTGTTCTCCTCTTGTCTTCGAGTCCATTTAGTCGCAGGGTCCAACTTACTCCGGCGGACATTAATTTTCCCTAGGCGTATGTCTGTGCAAGCTGACGTATAACACGGGGCCTTGTCATTCGAAAACGGTTGGCATTCCAATGGTGAATTTAATGATGTGATATATGAATGACCACAAATAGGAGAAACGACGAAACAAAGGCGCGTCTGGTGAAGGAGTAGAACGGGGACCATGGCGTCCGCGACTGACAAGTAAATATACATATGCCGAGTGTATGTACATATACTCAGCTGTAACCTTCGTCAGGAGGTGGAAAATAAAGACAAAGCCAAGGTGACGTATAAGAGAAAGATGGGTCGGAGACAGAGGGTGTCCCCAGCCCCTTTCAGCGCCCAATTCCCCCCCTAATAGAGACGAAGAGCCAATCTTTCCGTCGTACTCGCCGTGAGATACCTGCACCGCAGACCTCTTTAATCTACAGAGGAACCCTTTCAGCTTTTAGGGTGAGCGGTGTGGATAGTCGGTCCTGCGTGTCAGTGAGCGTCTCACTCACTCGCCCTCGTCAAATCCGAGCCGTTCTATCTTTGGACAAACTCTGCCATCCCTCTTATGATTGATACGTAGCTCGAGCTGGGCTACCTTTTTATGCCACTTATCTTTCTATTTTCGGGAATATCATGCGAGATATGCGCGTGATAATATCTAAATATATATTCATATACGTTACAAGTATTTCCACCTTGGTTGCCTTGTAGCAAAAATCCATTTCAAAAAAATTGGCAATTACCGATTTTTTGTAGCTGTTTCCCCCTAGATCATCCTAGAACATAACGAGGGCACCGATTTCCGACTAAATACGAATAAAAACACCATACACATGTTATATTGATAAACAAGTTTTGTGTTCAAATTTTGAGTGTGTAATGAGTAAAAGTTATCGTGCTTGTCGCGTCCCAGCAAGATGACAGAACATCTCATTGATCCGCTAATATTATACTATTTTGTTCCACCCTTCTGGTCATGTTTCCATGGGGACACAAGAGGCGGCGAATGTTGCTGTGGGTTGGATAGGATAGCGTAGCGAGGGTCCAAACTCTTACGGAGATTATGCGGGGGTAAAACCTAAATGAAAGATGACTCAAAATAATGAGTTGGTATATTCTTGCGAAATATAAGCTAATCAGTGTATAATGATCGAACAGAATGAGATAATCGTTAAATAAAATAATAAAATTGGAAATTAGGAACAGTGGATGTTGATAACAATGAACGTAATAAAACGAAGAGAAATCACATGCAATGCTGTCAATTAACATCTTATTAATTTCATGCAATGTTTGTAATGGAAAAGATATTACAAGAACGTTCATGTCGGAAATTTGTTAAAACGAGGACTATTGGAATGAGTCGTGCGTCGGAGATAACTACGTACGAGTGATTGCTCAAATATGTACGTGTTAAAGTCGTTGCATCTTTACAGTTTGTAATATTGGCAATTTGGGGCCAGGTGTATTATAATCGCCGAGTATTTTACAATTTATAATTCCCAATATTTCCAATTAGACCCTGGAGCTACAGTTCGCAATGACGGGTGGAAATTGCAGTTCAGAACTACGGTTCACAGTCATAATTTGAAGTACTGTGCACAATTTGGTTCAGAAATACGGTTCACAATAATGGTTGACAATTTCATTCGGAAATACGGTTCACAAGAATAGTTCGAAGTACGCTTCGCAATAGTGGTTCGAAATGCAATTTGGACTGACTTGTACCTTCAAATTTTAGCAAGGGATGAATCAGGGATCAGAAAAATGTGTCTCGACTGACGGAGAAACGCAGATAATATTACATCCGTGCATATGCACTTGATGTTTTGATATCTGTCACCAATAAGAAGCATGGTCCTTAAGCGGAGCAGTTCCCTGTCGACGCAAGATTTCGATAACGCAGAGAGAGAGAGAGAGAGAGAGAGAGAGAGAGAGAGAGAGAGAGAGAGAGAGAGAGAGAGAGAGAGAGAGAGAGAGAGAGACCTGAGGGACGTGCACAACAGTCTCGAATACTTATTGTTAGCCGAGTCTCTGTTCCATCACTTGGGAAAAATCAAGTTCAATCAATATTCCATACTGGAGGTATTCCGGAAATGATTTCCCACATCCACTGAGAATCCCCGTGCTTGACTTACCTCTGCAGCTGGATTGTAGCAAAAGTTGGCGGCTATTGAGGTTTTCTTATCATTAAAAATACTTACTTACTCTACTTTATTTTATGACTAACATCTTGTGTATTTTACTTAAACGAAAATAGTTTTTCCCGACCAAGAGCGAGACGAAGTATTTGCATGCAAAATTTCTCATGGTCTATTGCCCGTGAGTCCATGTTGTCATTTGATCCCCCAAGGTCATCCCTTCGTGGAACGACTTCATCTCTACCTAAAACCTATCGGACTTCTTCTACCGACTTTCTGCATTTGCCATATCTCACCGCTGTATCGCGGCGATTTCAATGGTATTACTTTTCCGAACTTCCGCTGATTGATCAAGTTCTACCTAACTGCGAGTTAAAGAAATCACGTCGAATTTTATCCTTGAGTGCCCTGGGAAGAAACCAACACGACTGGATTCATACTATAGTCCGTCAACATAGCAAACTCTCTGTTCGTATTATTTCCTCTGCCTTGGTGCAGACGTTACAGTACTGAATAATAACGAATATATTAGTAAATTCAAGGTGAGTGCAACTTATATTATGTTTCGAAAAAAAATCTCTTTTATTCGTAGTATTTTAATTTATTCACTCTGTATAGTAGGATTTGTAGTGTTGGCGATAGAATTGAGTTTGGCGCTTTCGTTCGTGGATAAAATGTATTGTTGCTTTTATTCCAGGGAAACATGTTCTGTTGCTTTCATTCGTGAATCGGTTTTTTTCGATTGTACTTTTCGTGCCGAGTTTTTAGTGCGATCATTCGTCAGGACCATTTCTCAGAGCAAGAAGCATAGGACTTGCGAGTAAGATGAACTTTGTTCAGAATTTGCATACACAGAACTGCGAGACATATTTTGAGTACGCTCTCACCGATATTATTGCATTGATAATTTTTCAAACACACGTATTCTCGATTCTTTTTTGTCCGCGTGTCAACGTGAGAATTCAGACGAATGGACATGCGAGTATCAGAGACATAAAGCTCAGGATTCGGTGTCACGATACAACGTTGCATAAATTTTCGGAACTGCTCAACTAACTTGACTTAATAGAAACATATCAAGAAGATCAATCAGCTGTGAATTTCACCTTTAACGATAACGTTTGAACGTCGAATTGAATGGACCAGCGGACTAGCTTGCATCAGTGTGCACAGTCTAGAAACTTGCTGACCCGGAATTTCGTGAATTCATCGAATGTGAATCTGAGAACGAGACGTTGCAATTGGAAATGGAAACTGCAGCACGTTGCATAATGTAAAACAACAATCGCGACAACTCTCGGAGATTCCTCGGAGTGAAACTTAGGACGATCGAAATAACGTCTCGAAATATTTGCGCTGTGTCCAATTCTAATTGGAATTTTCTCAACTCTGGCCAATTGCTGGACTCACGTTTACATACATTTCGTAGAATATTGTTAGCCGAACCGTATTAATTTTGCTTTTGTCACGAGCAATGCAAAGAGACCGGAGAGTTCTTTTGCATCGGTTTGTCCGAGTGTGTTGGTTTCGCTCGCGGGATAGGGGAACGTCAAGGACCTCTGGAGTCGGGGTAAGGAAAGGGTTCGGGAAGGTTGCGGGTACAAAGGTATCGATGAATAATTATTGAGTGCGCTCGAAGCTAAAACAACCAAATAATCATGCTCGACTCGAGCGCTGATGCGGTGCTCTCAATAAACAGTCGAGTGTGCCAACGTAATAATACGAGAAACGAGGGGTTCACCGGTCTCGGGGGGTCGAGCTCTTATCCTCCGCGTTGTCCCGACTTCAACCCGTATCGATTGATAACAACTTCTTCAAGAACCACTAAAACTCGGCTTGGATCATCGCGAAGCAGAAATTGCGCATGCTTTTGAAACTATGCGCGCGAGTAACCCCGAGAAATATCGACAAGAGTCAGAAATGTTGACCAAAAAATATCGGAGAAAGATCGCGTCATGAATTCTTGTCGTATGAAAAAAAGTGGCATAGTCCCGCGACGAAGAAATATATTGGAAAAGAAGAAAACAAATGACCAAGACAGTAACGCGATAACCACTTCAAATATTCATCGTGCTTTTTTCGCGTATAACAGATTTTGGATGTTTTTTTTCTGTGAAGTGACATCCAAAGACGATGGTTTCTATCAGGTTAGAAAACAAATTCAATGAAAATTGAACGCAGCTCCTGTATCGACGAATTTCAATTCCACAAATAAAGCCATACTCAATTATGATTCAAAATCAATAACGAATTAACCACTGGAGCTCATTGAAATTCACAGATTATCTTGTGAGATCGAAACGAAATTGTGTTTCGTCCACTTCGGTGAGAAATACGCATCTATATGTCGTGATCAGAACAAACAATTCTCACATGAATTGATTTATTGGCATCATTTCAGTCAGAGAACATCATTAGTTTATGAATCGCAACTATTTTCTAGCCAGCCGAAGCCTCACTTCACCGAGCCGATCTGAATTCTATTGGCATTGAAAATCGCGGTACTACATCGTTCGATATCAATTTTTCGTCTCATCTTTTTTTCATTCTCTCGATACAATATACATACCAACCACAAATCGGATAACCGTGGATGTTCATTTTCAATTCTTAGTTAAACCTGTCAACACGGATTTTTATCAAATGACGTCGTGTCTTAGGGGAAAAAACAGCGGTGACGTGAAAATTTAACAATCCCGGTGCAGTGTGACCTGGAAAGTAAAAGTAAGACGCCGTTTGTCCATGCAAAATTATTCTCCCAATTACCTATGGGAAATTGTAAGAAGCTTGATATCTTGGTTTCACGCAGATTCTTCGTGAATTTTCGGAAAGCTCGTACATTTGGAACATCTTATGTAACATCAGAGTTGCAAATATTGCACTATTTTAGTAATCCATTTTCAATTTCATAACCGATCCGTTTTCCAACGAGTAAGGCATTGATTCGAATTTATGAATTACTTTCTCACCGCGCGATGCAACACTGAGAAATCGCTCGTTCTTTCAATAAATAATGCACCGTCGATTTTTCAATGGACAATGCAACGTCGATCGATGCAACAAAAATCGTGTATGCTAACGAATAAGGGAGCATC
The DNA here is from genome assembly GCA_963969455.1 of Arge pagana. NCBI lineage: Eukaryota > Metazoa > Arthropoda > Insecta > Hymenoptera > Argidae > Arge > Arge pagana. Next base: position 15,342,207 of record OZ018310.1, on the reverse strand, counting down.
TAATAACGGGAAAGGATAACACAAATAGATTGTGTTTTGACGTGAATTTTGGGTAACAGCAGGTACTGGATGAATTCACTTCGGACTCTTTCGGTACTGCGGTAATGCGTAATTGTACTCGGTTGTATTATGCATCAATGAGCCCATCATTTCGTCAATCTATTGCACATTGCGAATTTTTTCGACGTCGAATAACGCATAATTTTTGAACGACTATTTCCGCAACTCTGTTTTGAATACAACTATTTAATTTCTTGGAGTGCTTATTATCTTGCGGGAATCGTCTTAATAATAATGATGGAACATGATTTTCACGTTTCCGACATCTTGACTGTTTGCCGACGGATTGACGAAAGACATCTGATTTTCACTTTCAACTGTCGATCGGAATTTAATTTTTCTATGTTTCATTTTTCGCCGTTGTGTGTGTACCAGGATGTACGCCGAGGTATCCGATATCTCGAAAATATTTTTCATTTTCGTATCGCGCGTTGAAGGCGAACTAACTGTAGGAGAGACGTAACACGAACGCGTGTTTTTTCAAGTTTGAAATAATGTAGATCGACCGATATCCTCGTCGCGACTGCTCGGAGAATAACAATTACCAGGCATTTCGTGATGGTTTATACGCGAAGTTTTCGTGCCAATGTCGGCAGGGTTGTATTTCACGAGCTTATTTCTCGACGATCAGAACACATGAAGAGTTCCTATTTTCCGGAAGATAACCGAATTCGCCCGATCCCAATGTAAATGAAAGTTTATTTTCACTTTCGTCGGACGGAAAACGTTTGGGAATAGGAAGGAAAGAGAGATTAGATAAGGTGCGCGTCGTGTTCGAGGATGGTGAAATCGTATGAACCAATTTCGGTGAGTAAAGCTTCACTCAGGTCGTTCGGTAGTAATAATAGGTTGGGCTATTCTTGTAAATGGCGAACGGTTCGTTCGCCTTTGGAATATCCAAATAAGTCCCGAAGATCAGGAAAGCGCGCCGGTGGAAAGAGACGGAACTGAGAAGATAAGGGGCGGGTCGGCGGCGGGGTGATGGGTCGAGGGTGGTCGTCGCAGCCGAGACGCGAACCGGGTTCGGTGGATGGAGAATCCGGGGAACCCGACGCGTAGAGAATAGCGACAAAGTTAGCGTCGGGTTCAAACTTATCTCGTCCTGTTTAATCTAACGTAGCTTCGCGTTAGTCGTTTAGACGACCCAACCATACAGCTTGGGTGACAAGTGTTAGCTCGAATACTAAAGCGCTGGGGAAAAAAGTACCGATCGTTTTACTCGATATGCGGCCGTTTCGCGTGCATTGGTCTAGAATGCTTCGGGGAAATAATTAATAATTGCGTGGTGGCACTCTGCCGAACGGTTTCTTGCTGAACGTGGCGCTCTAGCTGCTAGCGCACGGAAGATGTTACCCACCGACGCGAGCCCAACGGTCGATCGAATATTTCTGACTCCGTAGTCCTAGTACTAAGGAAATCACGTCCACGTGGACAATGCCACGGAGACACGTAGAATAATCTCGGAAAAAATGCGAAAAAACAAATAATCTTCATTCCATGGTCACACCTGCGAAGCATTCTGATTGTTGCTCCTATTGAATATTTTCTCGAAAAGCAGCGTCGCAATTTCGCGATTATTCGAAAGAAAGAAATAAAATTTCATTAGTAAGCTTCAACTTAATGGAAAATAACAGCTATTACAGTTATCGTTTAACCATTTCCCTTTGATAATTTTTGAAAAATGATGTTTTAATTAATCCTCATATTTAATTTTTTCCTTCCAGAAGTTTGGACAGAACAAGTATGCCACACTGAATATAGATGACAACAAAATTCGTCTATTCTGGGTTATTTTGCCGAATAGTTTATCAGCGTACACGTTATAGATCGGACGAGTTATAAAACGTGAAATTCAGAACACTAAATTACTATTTATCGGATGCCGAAAGTCTATATAGTTTTGAAGTTCCGCGTTGTACGGAAGTATTATGTAACGCCAAAGTTGATTAAAACACGTTCGTCCATGCCAGTGGAATTCCCTAGCGGAGCCAAACCACAGATGATCGGCTATACGTCGCGGTGGTCAGAATTAGACGATCGATAGAATGGACTAGAACGAGATAGAATGGACTGATCTTTGACATTTCAGAAGTCCGTTCAGTTGATTGGTCGGATAGAAATGGCTTCGTCTGAAAAACCGTAGCACCCTCAACATTTTTTCATCCCTATTTTCGATTCGAATCGACGTCGCGAACCTGGGATTCGCGGTAGAGCTTTTTGTATTAAGACACCCTGTATGTTCGTGATGCGTGTGCAGATATGAACTCGGTTCTCGCGAGCCCAGGCGAAGTTCAGTTGAACCGAGTTCAGCTGAGTTAACTAACGTGAAATCGATGGCTTTGTACTGTTTCAACGTCGCACGAGTCCGATGCCGCTGATCTGATGGCACGTGACTACGCGAGTGGCTCTCACTTATCGTCGATGGCCGGTTTCAGGACTGTCGATCTTCGCTTCGTTACCCATCTGTCATGCATATACACGAGTGGAGCGAAGAACGTATTGTAACGTGGGGATACACGCGCGTGAATCCTTCAACTGCCCGTACCAGCCTCATTGATCGCGTCTGGTTGAACCGACTGGAATGGTAGTTGTCGGCGTTACTCTCGAGCCTAGATTTACCCGATCTTCGACGTTCCTGTTTTGCCTCCTAATTCCTTCGGTACAACTAGAGTTGCCGTTGCCACGAATGATCGTAAATATCTGCTGTGAAGCGTTTTTGTTTTCCGAGGTGGCACTGGGGCAATGGAAAGTCGCAGCCTTTCGGAAAGACGAGAAATGCACTCGCTGGTTCCAGTGAAACATGCATTTATTTCAATACCACTGTATCGGCTGGTGGCCGTGGACTGCTGGCAGGTATACGGTAAGCGTATGTGAAGTGGATGCAAATCCGGATATTGGGAGCGCGAGGCACGGTGAGAAAAGTCTAATGTAAAAATCCGTGGGAGGGAAATGCAAGTGGAAAAGTTGAGGCTCTCGCGAAGCTGCGTTCGTTCGGAGTAAAGCTCCAATCTGCTGCAACAACATCCATACCCCACGACCACCGCGTCCCATCACATCGCATCAGAGCATTCCGAGTGCGTTCAGATTCGTGAAAGTCGGTTGAAGTTGTAGCCGGGACGCTTTAAGAAAACTCTCAATATTTACCCGACAGAAATCAGCACGATGTGGAAATACAAATCGCCCTAATCATTATTTACTTTAGCTTCCGCCCTGCAGAGACTCCCTGCCGGCTTCGCGCTTCGGACTCATTTCTCTCTTCCCTTTGGTCCACGGCTCTTCCGTTGGTTCTTTCGCCATCTCCGCGCTACCCTCGCGTACCGAGAATAAAAAGCCAACAAAAAATTCTCAGTCTTCGACATCTGTAACTGTACGTCGCGCGTAGAGGTTCCGCGCGAATGTATGTAAGCAAAGGGGGGCGCGTGGCCGGGCCACTCCGTGTACAGTTCACGAGCGAGTGCTCGAGCATGTATACCGTACAAACGGGATACTCCAAGTTTCGGCTCGGCACAAAAGGGTCCCTTCGAAGAAGTGAAATGAAGCTGATTAACGCTCCGAATCATATTCGGTAAACTTAAAGGGGCAGGAATTGAAATATTAAGAATCGTCGAAGCTGACTTGAGGATTGATTAAAATAGAATCGATCAAAGCAATCAAGGGGATCTCAACGGGCAAAACTAATTAAATGTTCCCTTGTCATCCTTTGAGAAAATGGAATCAAGGAATTTTTGAGGCTTCGTCGTTATGCGCAGCTTCAAGGGACTTTGAGGAGATCCGTTTGAGCCACGCGAACTTGGGACTGAGAAGCCATCGATGACCGGAAATTCGGCTAAATTCGGCGACCCCGCTCTCGGACATTATTTTTCTTAAATCGGTCGCCGTGTTTTTTCCTCGTTGTTTCGCACGCTCTGCGCTACGCTGAATCGTATAGATTTCTAGCATCTCCAAGCCTTTCACGAACGAGTACCATCATCTCCCTGGACAGCAGTACTAAAATATCACAAATCGAGACGTACGATACATGCCAACAACGCACGATGGCGGAGGCATTTTCACGGTTTAATTTTGAACGACTGTTCGCTCGACGAATTAATATATAATTGATAAAATAAATAAAATTTTGTAAGCACGCTGCTTCAATTTCAGGAGAAACGTTTCTCGTGAAAGATGAGAGGTTAGCTGCTGCGAGGCATCTGCTTTAATTGCAGAAAACCCAATATACAGAGCGAAATTGAGAAACCGTAGTTATACCGACAAACGTTTTTTAAGTTACAGAAATTGTATGCTCCTGTAATGTGTATGCATCTAATACGTATCTTTATTACCATGAAAATTTCTCTAGCATACTTTGTTTCAATGAATTTTTAGTACGGACTCTACGTTTCAGCAGCGAATGCGCAAAATCTACTGCAGTGTAACGCTGCTGACAAGCAATTAGATTTGATTATAGATTCGGACCCATTTAAGCAGGCTCGCTGGTTAACAACGTGTCAGTTGGAGAGTGTAATATTTTTATTATGATAATTGGACTCGTTAACTTAAATTCGTCACTTTCTGACTTTCAGATTTTTCTCTCCATTCGATTTTACCCAAGACCCGCTGCGACTTATTCTTAAACGCGACTGTGTGCGTGACTAACTCTAAAATGAGTTTCTGAAATATTATTTATAATCATATTTCAGAAATTCATGTGGAATTCATCTTGGGCAAATAATATTTGGAGTGATATTCCAGTCGAACGTACTTGGGAAACTATTTGAAACGGTACCAAACAAAACTGCTCGATGAAATATTTTTCAAAATATTTTCTTTGATAAGAATACTCTTTTCAATCGTGACCAAGCGATTGAACGGTTGACTTCAGGTTATCTAGATGTCTTTTTCAAAAAGTACCAAACACACTTCTCCATACGTGTACTGGTCTGCTTTGTTGAATGCCTGTCCATTATTTTTTATTTTCAATCCTTCCGTTCTTTCGGTTTCTGCAGTAACATTTTTAATACATGCACGGCGTTCGTTAACTTTCGAAATGCGTGGAAGGTTTGCTAACATCTCATTTCAGTCAAATATACTACAAAAGCAGGCACCTTTTCGTATTTTGTTCATAAGCGAGTCTGAGCGCATCAGCACAATATCCAATTTTTCTTTAATTTCAAAATTACCATGAACAAAATCTCAGGGAGTACTTTCTTTTTCAACACAATTCTCCGTACACTCGAATCGCTCGAGTCATCTGTCGTGGGTACTGATCTGTGGGCAACTAATTTATTATTTTCTCAACAGAAACATTCATTGGCTGGATCATGCATCCGTTGTGGTGGCTGAACTCATGGGGTTTACTGGGCTTTCTTTCCAGCAGAAACTAAAACGTTTCATCGGCATTGAATTCGATTTTTCTCACACCATTTCCATATTACTGTAGAATTTGACGTCTGAAAAAATCATTCCAACGAATATAGCGACTAGTGATGATAATGTCATCACATTCTACGGATGTTTGTGCGTGAGTAGCTACGTATTTCTCATATGAATGCAGATTTTTATCCACAATTGTGAATCAGCGTGATTTTTATTCTCGCTGGTTCTTCAAAAATAGACATCTTATAACGAAGCGTCGTTAGTCGTACTTTCATTGTTCAGATTTGGAGGTTCATTCGACTCGATTGGTGGAATGATAGATTCAAAGTTTCTCGTACGAAAAAATGGAGCGTGAAAGGGAAGAGGAAACGTTTCGAAGTAGTTCCAAGCGGAGGGCTCGACGGAGTCGGGCAACTTTTGAAGAAAATGAATCGAGTCTGCGAAATTGTGAGGGGAAATTTGACTCGCGATGCAGGAGTCTTTGTTATTTCGCCCTTTCTGTAATAGGATTCGTTGCTCGTTCCTGGGAATTGATGGCGCCCAATTCGCACATCTTCGGAGCGATGAGTATAGGTAGACTAGTGAGCCTATGGCACGAACTTGACGTAGGTATAAGCAAACCACCCTCTGATTCCTCCCGCTACTGCGATTCTCTGTCGTTTTTCTCCGTAAACTGCGCCGATACGTCTTCCCAAGGCCCTAGTTACGGCATCTTAAATCAAAGTTAGGATTGAGAATACGACCACACAAATCAAAATGGATCTTGGTTTCGCCCTGCCGATAGAGAATTGTGAATGCCGGTGTAATTTAAACTCCGAACAAAGCTAGGAAACTTCGATAAGTTGTAATAACTTGAATTCACGTATAATACGTCAAAGTCTATAATACCGAAGCCAAATAATACGTTTATCGAAACGCTTTAACCCAGTTGCAGTCGCGGAATGAGAGGAGAAGAAGAAGAAGAAGAAGAAGAGAACACATTTCTCACTCCGAGTTTCTGGCCTACGTTGGATGATATTTCATGGAAATGGTAGTATAATTACCTAGAATAAGGGAAGATAAAGCTATGTCGTTACCTGAGCGTTGCAATAAATGTAAATCAGACACTCGCGGAACCAGCAATAATTTGGAGTAATAGCGTCGCTTGATGAATATTCTTCCCGATATTCCACTTCACATTCTTATTTCTATTCCGAATTTAAGCACGTAAGTTTCATTCCATTCGTGCGATGCTTTCGCAACTGTATTCCTCGATGGCGGAGCGTTTCGACGTCCATTCCCGTTGCGAAATACCGCGAGCACGCGATGTCGATGAACAGTCGATCTTACGGAGATTAGGTGCGAAGCAAAGAATTGTTCAGCTACCAACAGAAATATTAAAACGCTAATTTTGTAAGACTTCGCGTTTTTTGTTTCTTCTGTCTTTCGCTACCCGAACATTACTTCTGGGAAGCGTTGAGTAAACATATTTGCCACGCAAATCGAGGTAACCACTGGTGTCACAACAACAAGTCACGAGGGAACTAATTTTACGAATTTCTTGATCCTCTCACGAGCGAAAGGTGATATAGCTGCGCGGTGATATAGCTGCACGTGACACGTTTATAATAGAAGTACCCTTTTCGTGACCAATCACTTGAAAAAGGGTTCGCGGGTAGAATTTTGACGCTCAGCAAATATCTGATCAGTTTTGGTCCGGTGAAAAAGTGATCGTCGGTTGTTTTCTTTGAATTCAGGTCAATAATTTAATTGTGTATGAAATTCGTAGAATACCAATTGTAATTCATCCGATCGAGGAGTGAAGCTTTTCGTTTTGAAAGTTCGTTCGTTCGAGCGAAGTTATACATATGTATGAGCGTGGTTTCTTTTACCGCAGATAAACTAGGGAAAACGAATAATGGTTTCACGTGAAAAATGTATACTCAGCTATTTTTTGCCCTGCAGGATCGCACTCGAAGAAGAATAGTGTCTGACCAAACAGGCTTTCGGAAAGTTAAGCTCCTCGTCGTTCCGGCGCCCGGGGTGGATCACGGCGTAGTGGGAAGCAACGATGAGAGACAGCAGAAAGGGTTCGGATTAGGAAGAGGCAGAGAGAGAGAGAGAAAAAGTGTGAGAGAGAGAGAGAGAGAGAGAGAGAGAGAGAGAGAGAGAGAGAGGGATAGAGGGAGAGAGGGAGAGCGTGAGACAAGCTCGCACCGAGGCAGAGAGAAGAACGAGATAACGAGACGAGGAAAGAAGTAGCATTTGATTGTTAGAGCAGGAATTCTGCTCATACTCTGCCCGGCGTCGCAGCTCGCCAAGATTTCTGCCCATAATTTTTTTCACGCCAGCGTATCTATAGAAAAGATGACTCCCGACTATCGTTACCACTTGACTCTTCCACTCTGCAAAAATATCAGGAGTGTCGTTGCCGGTTTCCTTTATAGTTTCGGGCATTGCACGAAGAATGTGACGTTTTGCCAGAATTACCGTTTTGCAAGGAGAACACAATGCAGCGAGCGTCGTTATGGGCCTGGGACGTTATAAAGACCGCCGTGTCTCGACCCGGTCTCTAACAGACTTCTGTAGAGCCGTCTCTCACAGAAAGAGACAACTTTTGCACCATTCCCAGAGATTTTCACTTTTTTTTGTTTCGTTCTTTTTATACGGCATCTCTATCCTTCTTCACCGCTCTCTCGGTTTCTCCCGCACCCTCGCGTCCCTCCTCCTCGCGACCCGTTCCTCTCTCTTTCGTCTCCCTTTCTGTCTTTGTCATCGGGCCACAAAGCAATTCCCGCTGCCAAGTTGGTTCTCCCTAGCGGAATTCTTCCTGAATTGAACTTTGTCTCACAGAAAAGCTGCAGTTTATTTAAGAGCCATCCACATAATCGCACCTACTCAACTGCTCTGACTTTCATGCAGTTTTTTTTCCAGATCGCATCATCTATAATATCCGCGTGGGTGGATTCCCATCCCCCGCGGAACCTTCAGTTCCGGATAGGAAAGTCAACGCGAAACATGCATTAGGTATTGAAAGTCGGAACGTTCCATTTTTTATGACTCTATCTAGAAATTCCAATAGCATTTTTTACGACAGTCCAAGACATGTTCATTCGGACACGTCAAAATCGTAAAATTGTGCAGATAAAACTATATTTGAAAAAAGCTCTCGCAGGAAACTGAGCTTTAACAATCTTTTGTTTGAAACATTCTCTTCACCAAATTCAGCATATTCGTAATTTTATCGAAAAATTCTGTACAACCTCCGAATCTCCTGTCGATAAAGATGAGTTCTACGATTTTCATTACGATTTGGTCCCAAATAAAACTCGCAGAAATCTAATCGTTGATCGGCAGCCGCCGAATAACTAGATCTCTCGAAAACAAATACTAACAAGTCTAATGAGTGCTCGATTTCGATTCCAATGCCTTGGAAAATGTATCGTGTGGAGTGATTATTGAAGTCAGGAAAAAAGAGTATCGATCAACTTTTATGGTAGAAATCTGATTTTCAAATAAAGCAGCTCGACTGAAGTAATTTTAACTTCAACTCGTCGACAACGGCAGTTTGCAGGAAAAGTGTGTGCCGCAGTGAAGAAATCGTCGTGACAAAAACTCAATTAGGACCCATACAAAGAGATGAATACCCTGGATTTTTCAAAACGTTTCCATCAAAGGCAGGAATACTATTTAGGTAATTGTACGAAGCTGTTACTTCCAGATTCAACGTTTCACGCGTGGATCGATACAACGTTGATTTTTTCAAGTGAAAATTTTCAGGTCATTTCGTTAATTGAAATGCGGGGATGTGAGTCCGCGTTGCTTCACAGAAACTGGGGTGTTTCGTTTTGAGGCGATATTTTTTTTTTTGGTCCTACCAGAAAATCTGATAAATTATGAAAAAAAAAATTTGCTGGAAATATTTTACAGGTAAATTAGCAGCTTTGCTATTTCAAAAATTCAATTTCTCATGTAAATAACACGGGGAATTTTTTTTTCGGTTTCAACCCGATTTCTAGGTATTCAAAACATGTGTGTGGACAAAACGGCTTTTGTAGGGCATTGAATTTGATACAAGGAAGTTTCTTTGAGCAAACGCTGTCTGACCAACAGTTCTTGAGTCGTGGAGCTGGAAAGGTGAATGTTAATGATAATTGACACACAATTTTTTTTCAAATTGGAATGTTTTTATCTAACATTGAATATTATCTTACTATAGGCGCTATGAAGCTATTAAATTCTTAATTTTAGAGACCACTTTTTTTACTTAGTAGGTAACTGAAGATAAATTTTAATCGATAATTAGTAATTACTAGTAATTACTATGAAATAATACCAATGAACTAAAATTCAAATTTTCGCGCATATTTGAATTTTCAAACTTTCTCCAGTTCTATTTTATAATACAATGGCGCTGTATTTGACTTTGTCTGTTTAACGAAAATGTGCTATCAATTATTATTAACATTTAACTTTATAACTTCAAAACTGTTGGTCGAACAGCGTTTGCTCAGATGAATCTTTTTTGTAGCAAATTCAATGTCCACCAAAAAAATGTGTATTCATTTTTTCCACAAAAATTTGTTGATTACCAAAACGTCGAGGTGAAACTGGGAAGAAAATTTTCTGTGTTTTTTATATCGGAAATGGAATTTTGGAAAGAGCGAAGCTTCCAATTCGCTTAGAATCTTTCTTCCAGCCAGCATATATTTTTTTGTAAATGATCAGATTTTCAAGTAGGACCAAAAAAAAAAATCGCCCTAATAGAGACACTTGACTCGACTAGTACTTTTAAACATCGCTAGTACCTTTGAATTCGAAAGGCATCATTGATTCTAATTATTCATAAAATAATAATGAATGAACCTGCATTTTTTAAATTTATTACTTGAGCATTCAATTTCTTTGATAGAGTTGCTAAAATTAGTATTGATATTGAATTAACATAACACAAATTTCCTATACGTTTCGCAATCGATCCTGTGAAAAGTCGGGTAGAAAATCAATCTCGAGTCATACCAAAAGAGTTTCGCTAGTACGTGCACCACGCGATAATTTCTTCCTCATTTGGAAGATACGTACCTTCTGGGCAGAGAAATCCTTGATACGTACATGAACATTGGCTATTAATTCTTATAAATGGATTCTCATAAATAGTCCATTCGACACTGAATAGAGATTTATTTTGACTTGTACGCAGGATCGAACGAACATCGCGTTTGATTCAGATATTACTCCCAGTTGGTACACCGATCTGTTCAGCGAATTCCAGCTCGAATGGACCTCACTATCCGATCCAATATCCGTGAACGTAAGACAGACCATACGATGTTTCAATGTATCAGGACCGTTGGAATTTCTGGAAACATGGTTCGATCCGTTTACCCGGATTCTCTCCGTGTAAAAATCTGGTTTTTCGTGAACTTGATTGTGATTTCGCGTGTACGCCTCCCCAGTTTGATGCATCGTTCTCGGGTTAAAAATCTGCGATCGTGAAATGCTCGGACCTACAATTGGTTATAGATGGTGGCCGAAAGAATCGTTTGATGCTTCCGTTCAATCAAGGATCAACATGGCCATGCACGGGATCTTCATGATTCTCTTTTTTAGTGTGAAACGTCGGAATAAAATCACGGGAAGGTAAGCTTCTGCATTATTCCAGTGTTGTATCGCGCGCTGAGCTGCTGCTTCTACGTTTTCTATCCAATTTTATTTCATGGATCCACATCCTCGCAGCACATCGTCCGAGTTGATTTCGAACGTAGCTTCTTACACCCGTCCTCTCCCGGCTCGCGATACCCGTGAAGCAATCGAGGAACAATAGCTGAAAAATTGTTATTGCGCACAAGATACGGATTACGAACGGTCGCTTCGCTTCATGATCGGCACACGCGGTCTTTGCGATAGTCGTGCTCGTAACATATCACTCATAGATTTAGATCAACTCAGGAACAGATTCGGGTCACTGGTTTCCTGGCACGGAAACTGCCAGTCTGTATTTCTCTTCTCATCGTCCCGCGCAGCATTCTCTTTCGCGTTTTTCACGAACCTCGTTCCATGTAGATCCATCTGATCTGATTCGTGTAGGGCCTTTGTTGATGGTTAAGCCTGGTACAATCTCGATTCGAACCATTATCCTAATTCTTTTTTTTTTCTGGTTCAACAAACAGCATATTTTCGCAATTTCATCCTATGCTAGAGTGTTACTTGAAGAATATAGGACAATAAAAATAAATTTTCCCACGAATATAAGCATGTAGAACAGGTCCAATTAATAGTCAAAGATTTGAAGAAACAAACTCAAATAGTTATTACTGGACATGTGAATCATATTTTCGCTTAAGATCCAAAATATTTCGCTGCAGTTTTGAAAATAGGTGTCAAAACCCCCTGAATCTGGTGATTTACGGGACCTAGCATGCGATGTATCACATACTGTACATTAGGTTCTATTTACATGAGCTCGTATGTAAGTAGTTTTTTTTTCCGAAAAAAAAAAACAAACGGCGGCACCAAATAGTTTCGTAACTAGTGATAGTTGCCAAATGCTCGGTGACGGATTGTCCTCCCAACAACGCTGCACAACAGCAGTTATCTGTTGTTTTTTGTTGCATAAAGGGTAAGTTATTCAAACCCTTCAAAACGATATATTCTCTACTGATTTCCGTCCACCCAGTTGCGTACAAAAAATTATCATAAAGTGAAGCGTCGTTTCATTTGAATATCATTAGCTTTCATACTTTGCGACTGAAAATGATATTTTTTCCAGTGTTACAAAAATGTAGCAGCTGAGACAATTAGCGTTGGTATTTTCATGGCCACATCAATCGATGGCATGATCGCAGTAGAAACATACGCAAAGTCACGATTCGTAATCGTATTTGTGAAAATTATGCTGGAAAAAATGCATCATGCAGGGGAAAAAAATTGCAGTAGAAAATAATCCATGAAGGTTTTGTCTATCACAGTGTATTTCAAGGTTACGTAAAGATAACACTCAATTTGTGTTAATTCTTCGGCTTTGATACTTCCGTTATTGATTCCGGCCAACGTTGTTTGTCAAGTTGGCATCCGCCTTAAAGACAATCGATTTGGAAATCATTGAAGACGCAAACATGCGTCCTCGCTTCTTTGGAACTTTGGAGTCCCAGATTATCCGTCGGCGAAGACAAATGCCGGAAGTTCGCGGTTCCCGTATAATCATCAAATATTAAAGTTGAAGAGCTGGTGGAATAAGTTCGTAGGAAAGCATCTTTCGATAATCTTCTCCAAATCCTCTCGAGATTTCTCTTTGTACCGCGTAATCCAAACGGTATGCGTTCGTGACAACGAGAAGCGAGCACACTCGTGGTATTCGACGCGATCGGCGATAAAAGATATTTAGGTGCAGAATCAGATCGCGATTTTGTTTCTGCCGGGTGAATATGCTCCGGATGAATTTGAGAGGGATACGTATAAGTTCCACGTTCGGAGCTGCTTCTTCTCCATTATGCAGCCGGGTTATATTCGTCTGCTTTTGTTATTCCGCCGAAGAAACGGGCGTCCCGACCATCCGACGCTGAGATTTTGAAATTTCGGTTCAATGCAGATGCAGTTGGTTGCGATCTCTGCTGCACCACTAGACAGAAGAGTGTCTCGCGTCGAGTGGTAAGAGACTGGGAAGATAGAAGAGGTCGAGATCCCGGGTGTCGGGTGTCGGTTGCGACTCCGAGGGTAGAGCTGGCGACGCCGCCGCATGGCAAGCAGCAGGAGGGTAGAGCGTAACGATGCCTTGTCGCATGCAGAATCACCGCCGATAACTCTGATAAAATGACGCTATTACCATCACGCATCCTCAACCTCAAATATTTTTGAAAGGTGTTGGAATCACTTTGTAGCTTTTTGCCCGTTCCTGCCCGCGTCGGCTCCTAAAATTACTCCTCTTTTGCGAGAGAGCCAGCTTTTTCTGCCCTCGCGACCCATCACTTCAAATAAATAGTGAGTGGTTGCCACGGCGCGTACCGATAACAGGAGACAAAATGTACTCCGCTCGAGAACGTTCTTAACCATTCTCGCCCAACGCATTTATCACGAGTCGTAAACGCGATGATTTTCTCTTTGGTAAAATGAACGTCGACTCGTAGACGACCGAAATGAATTTAATTCGTAACAGAATGCCCATCTCTTCCTCGATGTAAGCCATCAAATCCGTCGGGACCAGATTCAGTTGTTTCGTGGTGAAAAAAAGGGTGAAAAAAAGAGCAATATCCTAGATCTCACGCAAGTCGAATCTCTACACGGTGTAATATTCAGACGAAGAAAAAATTGGGAGAATGAAGGTTAGTAGAAATTGGTCGCGGAAAATAATACCAGACGTCATAGTTTCCATCTCCGCGACCCGCAGAATAACTCGCTCGGTATTTTATTTCGCTCCTCAGTTGAGGAAAAATCTATTGTACGTTGAAAAACGTAAAAGTAAAAATTGTAACGTAACCACTTTTTTCGAAGCGACTCTCCGGATTTTTGACACCCTCTCCCCGTTATTTCGCTGTGCGTAAAGCAAGAAGTTCGAATTCTCTGAGATCAAGAGCACATATTATAACTGGCACTCCACATTTTTTAAAATTTCCAAAATCGTCAAGAATAAAAAAAATTTCAACATTTTTTTGTATTATTCCACCATTTTTCATATAAAAAATGATGAAGATCCTGAAAACTTCGAGTCGATATTTTGATTTTTACCGGTCGCCCAGGACGTTTTAAACTTGCCAAGTAGAATACTTCGGATCTTTTCGAACGACACGTGAATATGAATATTAATTGACTTTTTATTTTTCTCATTGAAGTTGATGTACTTGAGACAAATAGGAAGCAAGAGGGACGCGAAAAAATGTAGAGACGGTTTTTCCTATTATACTGCAATTGACGAATATTCATATTTTGTAGGTATGTTTTTTAAATACATATAATTTCCAAGAATTGTCGTTTTTATAAACTTTTTATATTTTTAATATCAAAAATATTGGAAAAAGGAGCCAAATAATTTTAAAAAAATTGTAACAATTGAGCTTCGATGGTTTGGGAAATTTTAAAAAATTTGGAGCGACCTTCTAGAAACTACTGCTTGGGCTGATCTTTGGAATCTTGAGACAAGATTAGAGAACATGCTTCCATAGAGACTCGAGAATAAAATATTGTGCTGGCATACACGGTAAGTTTTTCAATTTACTTCACTTGTCAGATTTACTACGCGAGTAATTAATTTGCTGATAATTCTCTCAAAGCATTTTTCCGCCGTTCGTTCTTATCTTAGTTTTCCACGTTCATTTCGTTCTGCTCAAAGTTACGTTTTCCGAGTTATACCGTTATTCCGCTCTTTCGCTCGATGTAATTCGTTACGTCGAAGAAGACGCAAGACGCTCCCTGGGCTCCTGAGATTTGTGGTGTCGAACGGAAATACTATCGTGCACCTCGTACCTACGATTTACGGATATTTGCGCATCTGATTCATGTTCTCGGCCAGACGAACCACGACTCAGTTTGGTACGGTACGGATGTGAGCCGAACGCTTCGCAGCTTGGCCAAGCGTTATTTACCTGTGGATATTGATGGTTTGACGAGTGGACAGTTGAGTTCACGTTCAGGTTCATCGAGCCCACGGTTCACGGAGTATAATAGCGTTTTGGCACATAATCAATCATAGAATCTATTAGCGTGGCACTTGGTTCGCGCAGGGGGACCGATTAGAATCACAGTCCGACGGTCGCGGGGGTGAGAAGACATTTCCGGGACGAACGCTGCGCGTTTCGCGACGCCCGAGCGAAGATGTTACTCTCAAATGCATATCGTTCTATTTCTTTGCTCGTGTTCCTCGTGCTTCCCAACTCGTTGTGAAGTACGATGCGTATCGATCAGTCCGATTCGCTACGTCACGATTTCACCCGAGTCTGTCACGAGATCGTGGGAATCTTGGTTTTAATCAGAGAGATTCATTCGAAGTGGCAAACCGAAATGGACCAGTCTGTATAAATTACGGATACATCGCAATGCCCTGGCGTTTCAAGTTCTCAAGATCCCGACGTGTCGGGAACCGTCGAAGCCTCTGAATTATTCAACCTTCAGTCGACGAGGTTCACCTCATTTTTAGCGATGCAGCGTCAACGGCGAATTTAAATGTGCACTGATATTTTCACCGCGGGTAAACGCAGACGAGCGCTAAAAGCGAAGAGAGAACGTTTCAAGTCGATCATTTTGAAAAACAAGATTCAATGAGATTCGAGCGAGATGAAATCGGAAAATCCTTTAAATTGGAGTCAACAACTCTCACTATTGAAGGCATCGCACTACGTCGAAACGAAACTACAAACGGATAATTCGATAAATACAACCAGGTTGAGATCCAAAACTGTCGGAAAATCTTTGGGTTCAAAAGTGAAACTCGAGTCTATGACTACACTGCCAACCCTTGCAACGAGCAGGACGACGTCGACGAGTGTATCAGGAAGGCATCATCCTCGTAGTCGTGTTTCCCAATGGGATGCCACTAGACGAGATATATTTCTGGTATTCAAGGGGGGAAATTAAAAAAAATGAATCTTCGAATTTTTGCCAGCCATTCACGAATTATAGCAAGCAATTGATTTTGCTCTGTTTTTTTTTGCAAAATGTTGCACAAGCAGACAATCAAAATCGTAGGTACTCGTATTAACATCGTTATAAGTCGTCAGACGGCCATCGCGGACTACTATGAACTCATCTGGTTTCGCAGAATACGTTTGTGCAGGTTCTTCGAGGATGTACGAAGAAAGGTTTCTTTGGGACCGGTGTTTGGGTGTCATCGAGTGGCGTGCGTCACGTAGAATCCAGAGTTGGACTCCCACTTATGTTCTCGAGATAGTACGGGGATAAAATTAATCAGAGCGTTAATCCGAGAGGATATAATGCCCCGAGCCTCTTTGACGCTCGCGTTCGAAACGCATTACGCCGTAATCCTGTGAGATTAGTCGGTTGACCTGCAGCCCGAATGCTACATAATTAATGACACCGAAATTCCTTCCGAGATTTCTATGGGAGTCGAAGTTGTGGTTGAGCATGGTCCGTATAACCGAAAACATAATGCGGGATGAAGTCGACTATATCGCCCGTATCGCGATGCGTATCGTTCAATTCATCGCGATGGTAATACGCACAGCGATAAGATTCATACAAAGGTTGAATCTGAAGGGACGACCCGGCGCGGGGTGAAAGGGACTCCAGCGATGAGTTTTTGCAGAACGACGCATGATACTGGTGTATAATCAAGTTGTCGAGCGGGGGAATGGGGATGGCCGGACTTTGGAAGGCCGCGCACCTAAATTTACACGTACGTGTACGGGATGGTCGTGGTGGTCCCGCGCATGAGCCGGGGGGTGCCTTGGCTAGCATGGCAAAAGGGGATATCAACGAGTCCCATCTATGCGTGAAAAATGATAGCCATTTATCAAAGTGGGAGCCATTAATCATCGACAGTGGTGGCTGGTGTCGCCACCGCAAAACGAAATCCTCCGAGCGGAATCGCGGCTACGCTCGGGAAAAACCATATCCGGCTGCTAACCAAAATTTGTGTTGACCGTGGAAATTGCAGGGCATGGCGTCGCGAAATTACGATGATGCGATTCGAGAGATCGTATCTTTGCCAAAATGAACTGGAAGAAAAATCTTCCTCCGCCAACGATGAGCACAGCTTACATCTCGACTGGCAAAGTGATGATCGTACAAGTCTCTACCTACCACAAAATTCATTCGATCGAAGATGATTGGGAAACGACGAAGCGAAACGGATCAAGATGTACGAACGTTTTTTCCCCAGCGTCGAAGTCTGAAAATATTCCTGAATCTATTTCAAAAATAGGTGAGTATGAATATCGAATGGCATAATCGAAGCTCTTCGGGGCTGGGATTTGCTGAATAAAGCGGTAAGGGGTAGTAATAATATGCGTCGGATGCGAGTGGTGCGTTCGACTCGACGTACAGGGTAAATCGGACCTCTCCAAAACGTAGAGTAAACTATTTATGAGAATGGAACAAATTACAATAAATTTCCGTAAACCGAGAACGTCCCTCGACGAGATGTAGGAATGCGCGAGAAATAACAAAGAAACAAAGAAATTTTTCGAGTAACAAATATAACGGCACGCTAACAGCGTAGCCACGGTACAATAACTGTTATTCGTAATGTAACGGTATGAATAACAAATAAAACGGTATGTCTCAATTATCGAAACGAGTTGCCAGTGCAAATATTGCAGAATTTCGTAATAAGTGCATTAGGGACCTTGTTGAAAATTTCCACAGCTGTTTTGAGGCTGAACGTTTTTTTCTGCCTTATGGCGTATTGTGGACATTGGAATTTGATGGGAGAGAAAGTTGTACATTTAAAAACAGATCTGAGATGCGAATGGAAATGACGAAGCACAAACGGTTCGTATTGAGTGACAAAAATTCGCCGAAAGCTTATCGGTAGTGGGGGCGCACAAGCAGACGCAAGAATTTCCACGAATATCATTACATTCATCGTAACGGATGACGAATCCACGTGAGAATTTAAATTATTTGAACAGGAGACTACGAAGCTTAGAATTAAAATATAACTCCGGTATCAAAGGTGCGCAGTATCTATTTATGAAAGGAAAATGACCTAGCCAAAGCAGCACTGTACTCTTTTCATCTATACAGATTAGGGTGATTATTTTCGACTATTTTTTTTTGGTTCCCACCTGAAATTTCGTTGGATATGTCGTTTGGGTGAAAATCAACTTCAGTGACCTGGACCAACTCACCAGTATAAGTTACACTTTCGCAGTACTCAGCATTTTTGTAGATCGTTTAATTTGGAGTAAATCGATACCAAGTACGATGTAATAGCATAAAATGTGGCTGATACGAGTTATAAAAATTAGAAAAAATATTTTGATTTACGTGTATTTTAAATAGAAAATCTTTTCTCGCTCAGATAAAGTAGTCAAAATTAATATTGAGTGCTGTAACTTTCAGGGAATATTTCGCGACACATCCAACGAAATTTCAGGTAGGGACCGAAAAAAGAAATAGTCGAAAAAAAATCACCCCAATACAGATATGCCACAAATTAATTAACAAATTCTACTTTCCAGTCGCCAAAAACTGCAAGTGACGTTAGGAACTCGTTTGATCTTGAACTCGAACTTGAATGAAATGTTATACAACGACACAACGATTCGTTCGATTTATTAACATGCAATTTCATGTAAAGGAAACAATATTCATATGCCCAGACATGATCAAAGCGCACATTCACGTGATATTTTCATTCATTCCAACGAAATGATATCTCATCTAAATGATGAGAGGTTGAATCTCCTGAATTTTTCTGAATTTCGCAATTCGTGTAATTTCGACGTTATTACCATAGTTCAACGTTGTGAATTTCCATGTACGTATTTTAGTAATCGTGGGTCCAATTTTATTTACAATAACGTGGTGATAAAAATCATGAAACATTCGAATTCTTTCATAGTCGTAGATCTTCAACGAGTATGATTTACGTTGGATGTAGAGAATATACAATATTTCAAGCTATGCAAAATTTTTAACAACGACAACATAAAACATACAAATGATACGAATGAATAAATGCCTAGACAAATTCAACACGGTCTTCGCATTGAGAAGACATCGCACGATGCGGAATTAACAACGCAGAACAGGCTACACCTCTAGTTGTCACGTGTCAACGTGAGAGCTATGGAATAGCTGCAAATCATGTTTTTTAAGCGCCGAAAATACGGAACCACGGTAGGGCTAAGACTCTCACCATTTCGTCTTCTTATTCTAAAGTGGATCACATTGTCAATATACCGCATCACTGTGTATCAAACAAAACTGATGCAGGGAGGAGATATAAATTCAGCAAGGGGTTTGAACCAAATTGAGTGGAGTTCCACTTCTCGATCGTCCATAATAATAACGATGGGAGCTCGTCTCCGTTTTACGCTGATCCGGCGACTATGACATTTTTGATGAGTACCAATTTTCAAAGAAATACAGAATCACAGAAAAACTGAGATGCTGGTAGCAAAAATGTTCTTTTAGCGAATTTGTCTACATTTATTTTCTTCGTTCTTTCCGTCGTTGTTCACCGTTTGCGAGACCTGCGGATGGTCGACAACGAGAAGGCCCTCTTGTAACGATTTTCAAACTATGTAGAGCACCTCAATCCAACGTATCATCCGAGAAGTCCAAGAGATTGAGATGGAACCTCATAAGTTTCCAGTTTCAAAAAAGGTAAGTCACTGTAATACATCACGACAAATGTATCATCAGCATTAGTGAACGACTACACACGAAAAAACTCGTTGTACGAGTACGAAACGCGCCTCGACAAACACGATTCATCCTCGACGAAAAGACAATGCGAGGCCTCTGATGTCAACTTATCGAGAGTGACGATGTTTCTCGAGCGCACGGCTTTTGTATGTGATCTGTCGAAGACGATAGAAATACGTTGGAATTATAATGACTCGAAATTCTAGTAAAATTGAACGAAGTGATGAACTTCTTCCTGAGCGGAATTTCTTTCGTTTCAGAAGTTCCCTGGGTAATAAAATTAACAAAACAACTCTTCACCAAGTTTGGTAAATGCATATGATAAGAATAGCAAGATCTTTCAGTTTAATATTTTTTTAAAATTCACCAACTTACACATAACTTGCGAAATGAATAAACTAATGATCAGCTGACTCATCCTTAAATTTATACAACTCAAAGATAAATGACCGACCGGTTTGACGGAGAAAATCTCTATCACCAGATGAACGCTCGAGACAGTTGAACTAAGATTTGCAAATCGATTTCGTATTATTAATTAAAATCCTCGCTTATTTCGTGACACACGTTCGGTAACCCTCGTCACTCGACTGTTTGGCAACATGACAACATGTTTCTTAGATGTGCGCCGTTTTTGGATTTTATTATTGCAACCTTTTTTATTTATTCTCCAAACGACGAAACGTTGTCAAATCCTCGATTCTCGTTCCACAGCACTGCTCAAACTACCGACGCCTTAGTCGTTGCCACTTTTGCCTCGTTTCGTTGGGACGAAGCCTCGTCAAGTAGTCGAAACGTACGCATCCCGAAATCTCGGAGTAAATCGTAGCCTCTGATCTCTAAATCTTTGCGAATGCCAATCGGCGTAACAAGTACGTGAACTCGATGACAGCTTGTCCGCGTGATACTCGTGTTTCGTGGTTTTATCAATCGTTGAAGTGTTCTTCCAGCTCTCGCACCCAGACTCTGCCTACCGATGAAACGAAGCTGGTGTTCTTAGTCGAGTCAAAACCTCGGCTTGTTGCACCACTCGAAACTCCAGCTCTTGCCTTTCAGCTTGTCAGTCTCCTACTTTCGTACATCAACCTAGCCGCGTAACGTGAGATTGAAAACAAACGCGGTTCAACGTTCCGCTTGAAACTTGGTCCAAGACGAACAGTCTCAGATCTTACGCCACGTCTACGTCGCGTTGGCTTTTATATTCACTTCTTATCTGCATACATGACGGTGTATGTAAACATTCACGCGTACGCCCACGTTTCTCGACATCCTGCAACCGACATAAAAAAGCGCAGTCGGACTAAAAACGTACCTTGGTGTTTGACGTCTCAGAGTTCTCAAGCAAGCAGGATGAGGTTCATTATTGCACGTGCTACGTACAGACGACAGTCACTCGCTACGCATTTTCATCAGTCTAGCTCGTAGAAGTTAATAACTTCTACGTCTTAATATCCTAGGTTATATCATAACAGAGACAGGCTCTGGGAAAGCTTCGTTTCTTAGACGATACAAGATTGCAAAACCGTCGTAGGTGTGTCAAATTATTTTCACACGATGACAATTTTTACGATCTCCGTTTATGCTTTGGAATCTATCTGTGGCGTTGAATCTTGTTAAGATACAACCTCACCATCTCAATTCCGCTGGGGAAATAGGTACATCGGTTTTACCCTGATTGGGTCGACACCTAGTCCGGTAACCTAGGACTGGGCGCTAGTATAGAAGGGAGGATCATGGTACTTGGTATACAGGCTCGCGTTATGACGAATGGCATTCCGAACGAGAGTTGCGATCAGGTGATTACAGCGCCGGATTAACCTAGGTGCTACATGGGGCTGCAGCCCCAGGCTCCCTGGTCTGATAGGCCCCTCAAAGAAGAAGTCCTCGCCGAGAACGAAAAAAAAATTTGGATCAAAACTTTTATACCTACATCTCGTTCGTTTCCTACTTATATAAGTAGGAAAAGTGTCTGTATTTTCTTGATGCGTAATGTGCATCATGCTTCTATTAATTTCCCGAGACAACGATTTGGAGACATCGATCACAA
This sequence comes from Arge pagana, assembly GCA_963969455.1. Taxonomy (NCBI): domain Eukaryota; kingdom Metazoa; phylum Arthropoda; class Insecta; order Hymenoptera; family Argidae; genus Arge; species Arge pagana. The sequence continues at coordinate 15,320,444 of OZ018310.1, read as the reverse complement.
CTTTGTCGCGTAAAAAAAAACTGACATTGCCTGGGGACTGTGCGATGATATTTAGAGGTCGCGGGGAATTTTTGAAAAATTGATAAATCCCCATATTTTCAAAATGCTAATACGCGTTAATGGAAATTTGCACGCACATCTGGAATCAAAGATCAAAATAATCAAAGGATGAGAATTTGGATCAGATTGAAGAGAAAAAAAGTTTTTCGAGGATTGTGCAGTTTTTCAAAAATTTGCACGCATTCTCGTAATCTAATGGCTAAAATAGTTGAGGGGTGAGAATTTCGATCAGATTGAAAGAAAAAACCGATTTTCCCGGAATGCAATTTTCTGAATTTCGCGATGAGTAAGCTATCGTGCGTTTTACATTTGTTCGTGATTCCAATGCTTTCCATTAGATTTTCAATGATTTTAATGTCAGTTAGGCAAATTTTTTCAACCTCAAAATTCAATGTGCCATGCGAGTATATTAGGAAATTCTCTGTATCAGAAAACTTTCTCACACGCAAAAACGGGTTCACGAAATTCTGTAGGTTCCTTCGAAAGAACCGCTCGTGTCGCGTTGAACTAACGTATAATTTCTCCCAGCCAAGTGAATAGCAGTAGTCGTAATGGTAGTTCTAGCGATACGATGGTCTTACGTGTACGTCGCGTTACGAGTGTTCGTAATTATCGAAGCGCAGGTAGAAAACGTCGGAATAAAATAATCGGTGCTCATGTGTGACTGCAGCGAGAGCACGCTATCAAGTTTCAGTGATGTAAACCGATTTTCCAGATAACAGAACGGACAGCCGTATAGTTTACGATTACTCGGGTTGGTTGGTACCTCTGGCTAATAATACGAAATGAATGATGATTCATGCAACACGCGACCGATTTCACGTGCTGTCCACGATCGCGACCGCGCAGCAGTCGATAGTTCAAGGGTGGTTTGAACTAGGGTAGTAGCAAGGGGAGACTTAAGTGGGGGATAATGCGTCGACATTTGGTACGCGTTAACGTGTACGAAAGGATGAAGTCGACGAGCAGGAATCGATGTAGACCACGAGTCTGCGAGTTCCTCGAACAAAAACCGGACAACTACTAGATCACTGTTATTACGTTATTTATATTTATACGCAGTTGTCACGCTATCTATGAAAAATACACGACGTACAACCTTGTAATTATTTTCTTCGATTCGTGAGTTGTGATCTGGGTGGTATGAAATTGCTATATAATTCGACTTACCGAATGTATATTAGCCGTTAATAGCGAGCCAGAAAACGCGATGGAAACAAAGGCAGCCGACAATAAAAAGGGCTGTTTTATTTCACCTCGTTCGAGAATTCCGAATTGAAAGAAATGTTCTCCATATCAAAATTTGTACGCGTTAAGACAGTTTTCGTAGTTTTCGTAGATTTAGCAAACAGATTTTCGAGCTCGTAGTCTAATATTGAGGGATAATTCGGTGAGAAATGAAGAAATCAAATTTACAGCAAGTTCTTTGTTTCTGGAGATTCGAGCTACGGTATTGACCCACAAGAATAATAACAATAGCACAACGTTTGTTAAACGTTTATTAAAAACGACCACGTTTCGATGGCTTTCCTATGATTTTTTATGTTGTTATTGTGTAAAAATAATATGACGAAACTGAGATCACAGAATAGATTCTGCGTGGATTAGAGCAGACGAAGGGACACTGGAGATTCGGTCTAGCCGTAGGGTTGTCTATGGATAGTTCATATTGTTTCCTTCGCTTTCAGAATGTGCTCGCAATTCGGTTGCAGAGGAAGGAAGAGGAAGGATCTTTGTTCTCGAAAACTGGTTTCACCCACGTCACGTGGAGGGTACTTGCCAATAATTACCTACGAATACAGACCCAACCTGCGTTGTTGACGAACAAGAGTTTATCGTAGATATCACACGTGGAAATATAAGTTGATATACTATACGTATACCGCGTCTCTGAATACGGGTATATATTCATGGCTCTATATACATTTGAGATAATGAATGTCCTGAAACACGTATACGTGGCACAAGGCAGATAATAGGACTTCTTATCTACAAATACACGACGAACAGGGTGTTGCCGCCTCGAATTGTTATTGAATCCGAAGATTGTTTTATCGGACCGACAGGATGCAGATTTTATTGCGTGGACTCAATTTTGGGGAAAAACGATTTCGACCCCAGCACAAGGATGGGAGGTTTATTCCATCGTTGGTTCTGATACCTTGCGACAGTCTAAAAATTGACATTACATATAAACTCCATGTAAAGTGAAGCTCGAATAGATTGTTGTAATTATGCAAGATGGATGTTTATCGAAAGTCTAGAATCGGGAAAACAGTGGAGGGAGTAGGTTGTTCTGTTATTTCACTGAATCTGCGGAACAGTTTTTGCGAAGCAAGTCCCTTTCGCTGGTATGGAATAACGAAAAAATGATTCGACTGATATAATTGCTCTTGCTGGTATCACTCGAACTTATAACATTATAATTCGCTTTATTTCGCATAGAGAAAAATGCAGACCGTACATCGAGTCCAAGGAGAAAAATCTTTTCCCTTTCGTGTGATTCAGAGTTTCTGATTTGGAATTATTTTCAATGTTAGGAATTTGCAAAAATTCAGGCATGTTTCAGGTCTGGCGAGTTCACGAATATTACTCCGTATAAGGCGCGGTTTTTTCGAATCCATAGTGAACTAATGAGTTCTCTTGCCTGATACCCTGCGCGTAAGTCGTCTATTGCGTTGGTCTCCCGTCCAGACGATCTTTGGAAAGAATCGATGAGACGAGCGAATGTCTATTTTGTTGTACATATATTAGACGTAACGGGCGTCGTATTCGTTGCGTGTGCATTGCTCACGACGAATTCTCATTTTCTCTTCCCTTTCCGAACTAGACGTGTCTCGAAATAGACGGACTTAATGGTTTTTCGAAATTGTAAACTCACTCGTGAACTGGTTGTGATCAGCAATGATCATGAAAGAAAACGCACGCTCTCCGAAACGCACGTCAGGTTTTACGCCACGCGTCAAGTTTTAGAGCGCATGCAAGTGACACGTGCGAGGAGACCCCGCTAAGCGGTACCTACACGGGCTGGACCCTTGTGCCCAGAGACCCTTGCACCAGAGATTACCAACTTGTCCCGTAATTGACGTTCGCAATATATCGACAATTTACTGGGCGAGGTCGTCGAAGTTGCGTTGCGGATACGACGAAGAAAGGCCCGTTTTTGGGTCGAGCTCGAGATTTGAAAGAGTCCCAAAATCAGACGCCGACGGGATGAGTCATAAAAAACAGTTGCCAAATTCCGTCCGCTTACCTGATCTACAAAAAATTGGCAGTGAAATAACGATCCTACGACAAGATATTTGGATTAGTGAAAAACTGTTCAAGCCAAGTTTTTGATCGCGATATTATCGAAATTGATTGCATATTGATAAGCTTGATGTTGTAAAACAAAACTTGGGTCAAAATAAATTGTTATTATATCTGATTTGAAATGATGGAAAAAAAATTAGGCTACGACGTAAGTTTTCTTTTGAATGGATGTTCATTAATATAAATAGACAATTCCTGATGACGACCCCCTACGTCGACTTAATTCGTCCCAGGAACAATGTTTAGATAACTTCCCCTTGCTTTTAAGTTTATCTTGTATAACCTTTCGGAACTTATTTCATTTTTTCCTTTATTCCATAGATGCCAAAGAGAAAACTGTGGAGGCCTGAAGCAATCATCGAAGTTATTGAAGCCTTATCTATACAACTTGTCTGGAGAATTAGAACTACTCGAACCATACCAATGATTGATAAGATATTATAATATAATTACTATGTACACATTTTTGTAATAATTATTATTACGAATACAATTTAAGTTCACGTACCGCTCATTCGGATATGAGTATCCTCACGAGTTTTCGATTATTCTCAATGAGAAAGGAACGTCGTACTTAATGTTCGACGTTATACGTGACAGTTCTTCTTTTTCCATATTTTTTCACAACAGGGGGACGATATTTGGCAAGTGTACCGTGCTCATCTGAAATAAACCTGATGGGTCAGATTCCCTGGAAACTTCTTTCCCAATTTTTATTCCATATATGTATAGCGAAGGTCGTTAGGAGGTATTTTGACCATTACGAAGGGATAGCGTAGATCCGGATGGATCGTGAAGAGGCAGCTCGTAGTCGTCCACGTGAAAGCTTTCCGTTGGGTTTGACTCGACAAGAAGTGGATCTCAACGAGGTATCTCAAAAGTTTATTTGAACCGGAAGAATAAACAGAGAGAACGAGGCAATGAGTACTCCGGACTAAGTAATGAAGGATGCTCCGTTGGAAGCGTGAGCAAGATCTCAGCTATGATTAATAGCTATGCTCATTTTCTTCCTTTCGTTCAGTCGCTACGTCATGAACTAGGCGAGTCTTTTTGAATATTGTTAAATGGTACGAGTCTCGGAATATCAATTAATAACCGCCACAGCTTTGGGCTAGATTTTCACTCGGATGTCTCGTTAATCAACCAACTGTAATTGCGACCAATCTCGGCGTCTGGACTTCTTAGTTGGTGCTCGGTTACGAGTAGTTTTCCCCTCCGTTGATGCCACAATCTCATGCCGGTTCGAGATTTACGAAACATACATATTCATCCCGAACTTACGCGTCGCGCGGGGAACGTCCGAAAATTCAACTACGCCGTGGTCCTCGTCTTCTTCCAGCTAAGCTTTTGGGGATAAAGTTCCGAAAAGCGGAAACCTCCGATCGCGCTCAGTTTTCAAGCGAAGCTTCTTTTTAACTCGCAAATAAAAACCCTCGAAGGATTTTTGGCGAGAACGTCGCATTTTCCCTTTCCCCACCCCACAACTTTTTGCCAATTTTCTTACCGTATCTTGGACAATATTCATTTTTGAGGAAAATGAAGCTCTTAAAATGTTCCACAAGATACGCTTCTTTGACGTGAATGCTAAATTTTAGCTGGTAATTTGAAAAATATCTGTTTCGATTTAAAATAGCAAATAAACGTTTTCCAAGATATTCGTTTTTGAGAAAAATGTTTCGGACAAAAATTGGAGCTCTTAAAGAGTTCTACAAGAAAAGTGGTATGGGGTCGTGTGGTGTGTGAATATGATGTGAGCTGGATAAAAATGTTTAACTATTTACGAATATTTTCTAAGAAAATGGAACATTATTTATTCCCTTTTTTAGATAGAAACAGATATTTCTCGAATAACCAGCTGAAATTTGGCATTCGCGTTGAAAAAGTGTATTACCGTTCTTATAGAACTTTTCAAGAGATTTAATTTTTTACTGAAATATTTTCATCAAAAATGCATATTTTCCAAGAAAATAAAACGTGTTCGCCCTATTTCAGATAGAAACAGATAACTTTCAAATTATCAGCTGAAATTTTGCATTTGCTTGACAAAAGTGTATCACTTACCTTATAGAGCTTTTCAAGAGCGTTATTTTTTATTGGAAATATTTTTTTTTCAAAATACTTTCCAAGATACAGTGAAAAAATAGAAAAAACATTGAGGGATGCTGGGGCTGAATGGGACTCTCTCGCCAAAAATCCCGCGAGGGTTTTCATTGCGAGCTAAAAAGAGGCTTGGCTCGAAAATTGAGCCCAATCCGAGGATTCCGCTTTTCGGAACTTGACCCGTTTTCGCGATGCAGATATTCCCTCCCAAAGTCGATCATCCGACTTCCAATTCTCAACTTCAAATCGTTAATTTCAGATCAATACGTCACGTGACAGCAATGAAAATCGATTCGCGAAGGTGGAAGAGAAATTGGTATCGTAGAATAGCCACGCGAAACGAGCTTTGAAAATGATGCGCGAATGGAGCAGCATCGTGGAGAAAATTACGTTATCAACACGGTGTTATCCTGCTGTTGTTATATTCCGTCGTCCAGCGGGTTGGTCCCAATAGAGCTGGTCCGGAGAGATCTAGATCTGATTAACTTTGTTATGCTACGTCACTGCGGATGTTTTTTTTCTTTTTTATTAGCGGTAGAATTCACGCGTAAATCAGATGCGTCATCGTAACGAGACTTGATTCTGAAAACTATCGGGAGAAATCGACGAGATCGGTGTTCGACTCGCAGACGGTAAAATTTCATCCGGGCAGGCTACGATTATGACCCACGTCTATGTTCAGCCAAGTGCATAAATTGTGAATCATTGGCAGTAAGATGAAAAGTCCGTGGTGTGCATGGGACACTAATGTCATGTAATTAGAACGCGAACGAGCGATGGATGTATTTTTAATTCGCTAGAAAAGAGCCGAGAATAAATAGAGATGGTTATCTGATATTTTATAAGAACTATTAAAAATATTTGAGCACGCTCTCATCGAACATATAAATTCTCACGTGCACATCTCACGCCACATAATTTCTTTTTCTTCACCTTTACAAGTACGTACTGTTCCTAAAATATTTAATATGAAACTAATACTAAGATTTCATGATCTTCGTATAATCTTTATAATATTTTATGAATTTAGGCATTACTTGCATGTTAATCGTGCAAGGGTTAATTATTTCAACTGTCTTTGATATCCCCACAAGAAGTAGGATAGATTCGTCTCTCTGAAATCAAACAGTCGAAAAAGAATGTACTAGCTGCTTGTCCGCAGACATGTTCTTTTGTCAAGGACACGTTGTATTTATTTCTATTGACACGCATATCTTATTTCATTTTTATTCTAATAGAATTGCGACCAAAAATAAAATGTATGATATCATTTTAGTAATCACAGACTTTTCATTCGGACATACCGTCACGTGTATCTACTAACTGTCACGTGGTATAGTTCTTCCGTACATAGTTTCATATCACGTTTACGACTAGTACGACGAACATTAATACTTAATACTACGAAAGAATTATTTCGCAGACCGCGTCATCAATTCATCCTACGGTATGAACGATTTTAGATTCAGTTCTCACGCACATGCGCAATCATATTCGCATCCCGCCGGTAAATACTTGCATCGAGGCACGCACACTCGAGTTCGATCACTCCTCTGTGATTTTATTATCGCGGGTACCTACTATTCGTATTGTTGCAGCCTACTTCCTGCCACGAACAGACCGATTGCCTCCGGCATCGTACCATCCCAACCCCGATCACCAACTTCTCGAGTCTTACGATTAAACGGGCGGGGAATGTTCAACAGTCAAAAGCAGGTGGCATATGTTTTTCGTCCCCTGCCTCCACCCTCCACCGTCAGCCGAACATCATACCAGCGTTTCGAACTTTCTGTGTCCGTTCAAAAACTGTTTTTCATGCCTCAAATACTGAAATCTAATGATGCGATGGAATCCCAAGAGGAGGTCATTCGCAGCGCTCTTTTATTGACGCAAACTTGATTATAACGTTTTCGGCTGACCAGTTTTTTGGTACAACTGTGACTATGCTCGAGAATGTTCGTAAAACTGGTTGGTATATGCTTCGGTTCTGTATCGAATCACAGTCTCATTCGTGAATAATAACAGCAGGTGCTCCGCTGAAATCAGGAGAAATTTGATGGCGCGACACAACATTCTTCGCCAGAACTTCGGCTGTCATCTTTATTCCAAGTTATATTCGCGAAATTTGGGATCAACTGTTAAGAATTTTAAATTCCCAAACTTAATTTCAACTGAAATTCGAAATGTAAGATTTACACGGGAATAAGTTGGTGCTTGCTCGAGCATTCCGAGAAGTTTGTTATTCAAATCGTGCGTCGATAGAAAATATCGATTTTCCGTCATTATCGTGAATTCGAAATGACCGCCATCATTCGGAGTTGCGAAAAGGTTGCCGAAATCGGATAGAATTATACGCCAATGTCTACCTGACAATGAGACGAATATCATTACCACCGGAAGTTCGAGGTGGAAATATCAAACTCCAAATTTGGGCATTTCAGATTTTGATACTTTCCCTACAAATTTTTAGCTGTAATGCTTGTGTTTAGCTATAAAACACATTGAAAAGAGTTTATTACCGATTATTAGGACGATCTTCCGTCACAAACACTTTTTTTCACCATTTCTGACTGCTAATTTTCAAGTAACAAGCTTGCAATTCGTCGGCTGAACATTTGCAAGTATGGATAAAATTGCACAATGATAGATCAGACATTGAAAAACTATAAACGTGAATCATATTTTAATCACGACTTCTCATGCTCCGCACTTTTCCATGCAGAAATTTTCTCCAAATAACTTGAAAGCGTCGTCTATTATTCCTTTCATTTTGGCTCAATTAGTATTATTGTTTCGAGTGAAACTGTCGAGGAAAATAGTCGTACGAGACGTTGAGAAAAAAATTCTATCACGGAACGTCGCGCAAGATCCGCGATGGGCGAATAAACGCACGAGAAACTGATGAACAAAAAGGAGACGTTGAAAGAAGAGAGAAGGAAGATGGCGAAGAGAAGACCTCTCCAATGCTCATCCACTCAGCGCGGCGGCTGGGCCGTCGGCTAAATTATCCGCGGACAAATTGGATCATGAAATCTTTTCAGCATATCAGACGCAGGATCAAGTTTTAATTAAACCGAGGATCATAGGGTTTAACGTATTTATTTTATATTTCAACACCCTCGCGCGCTCGACTGTATGGAGAGCCTGAACTCGCTCTTGGTTCACCTGGCTCTCTCTGCATTTTCACTCTCATCCACGCGGATTCAGCCCTTTACAGCCTGATTCTTCAATCTCGCATCGCAGTTAAAGCTACGGATTTTACGACGCGACAGAGTAGCGCAATACCATCTTTTTCCAGTACCCCGTACCACTACAACGGGGTAACCACAACCACATCGTTGCAAACTCTTCGGTTGGTTTTTTTTATTTTTTTATCAGCCCGCGTTGAGCTGCCTTGTTGCTTTTCCCGTAGCCGCGAGAGCTTTGAGAAATTCAACGGCTGCTCCACAGATATTTCCGAACTAAAATGCCTCCAGGTCGCGAAAATCTTGAACGTTCCCAAATACTACGAATCTTTATTTGAAATATAGCAAATTTATTTCTCATTCCGTCTCGAGCACCGGAGGTTTTTTCCCCTAGTGGTTCTAGTTAGCAGTTGAAAACTTGTTTACAGTGGGTGTTCGTGGCGGGTGCCTAATTATATTAAGTTCACCGTTGTGCCGTTGTCTTTATGATGGTCGTAATAATTGTAGCAGTTGTATCGGACAGATCGTAGCTTTCAGCTGTCATGTTTCTTGTAATTCTTTCTTCAATGCCTATTTCAATTTTAGCGCATCGTGAAGCTGCTCGTTGGAGCAGATCACGCGGTTCATTGGAGCAGTCTCAAGCTATTCTGACTGGAATAAAAACTGTGATCACCAGATGGCCGTGTCTATATCTACATCGCATATAACGCGACACACTTCAATGCAATTTGCAGGGCACTTCAGTGAAATCGGAACAATTGAAGACATTTACCATTTTTATGGTGCATTCTCCTACGTAATCGCACGTTCACATAAAACATAAGTATTCGACCGTGGGATTTTCGAAATAGGCAGATGCAGATGCCGTTTTTATAATGATCTAAAAATAATCAATACGATTTGATTGATTCGCAGATACTTGTGCCATTCGTACATATGGTTTAGTATGCGAGTATAGATTTAAGCCTTAAACGGTACACTTATTTTTTCACCCTTATTCCGGTACACATGGGTCTGTGTGATCCGGCGGACGAAACGTGCTGTAACTCCGGACCTAGTAGACCGATTTTATTGAAATTAAAGTGAAATCGATACGCCAGACTGTAAGCTAGGCGTAGAAATATGCAGAAGGTGAATTCGATGATCAGGTGGAAAGTTATGGCTAAGTCGAAAAAACGCCAAAACACCTTCGACTACGAGAAACGATGTGGGTCTGAGAGACCCATGTGTACCGTTTGAGGGTTAATTATTTTGAAAACGACACGATCGAATGAGTTCTAGCTGCGGGATTGTATGAAAGGTATGTAGTCGTATATAGTCATTATATTTCGACATTTTTTCCAGCGTTCCGTTTTTTTCCGACGAAGCTCTTGAAAAGAATGAGAATCGAACAACTTTCACGACGCAAGAGCGCAGATCCATTCATTCGGGTATCTTGGTTCTTGGGAAATATCCTTCGCCGATTTCATATTCAGCGACACATCAGATATTTCACAGTCGAAGTCGACTCCCCGACGCCGCTGCTTTTCACGATACAACAATCCATTGGGAAGCGGGAATCCAAAATTAATTCAGGACCTGAATTCGCAGCAGACGATGAGAACGCGCTAATTCCCTTCGAATGAAAAACTAATAGCTGAGAAATTTCAATATCGGAAAAATTCATCCGATATCAGGTGTGCCTCGCGTTGAAATTATGGGAAATTCCGTCGAGAATTCTGTTCTTCTTCCTTTTTCAAATATCGTATTACCGAGAGTGCATGAGATGTGATAGTTTTGAAAATAAATGTCGACGAGGATCGAGATGAATGGAATACTCTATGCAACGAAGTGGAATTATATGAAATATTCAGAAAAATATTGCTACATTGAAATATTTGTAAAACAAATGTCATGGACAATTTGGAAAGCTAACGGTGAGATTTGCGAGCCCTTATTTCTCCAAATCGTTTTTTTTCGTTCAGTTTCTTGTCCGCTTTGTTTCCCCTGTCGGTCCGGTTCTTTTGTATGACCGGCACATAAGTCCCTCGAGGGTCAGCACCCCTCAAAATAGTTTCGCAAGATCCGTTTCACAAAATAACATGTGCTACCACCGAGATCCGTCAACACCCATGCATACCAATGACATTTCATCCTCGAACAATTTTCATTCTTCGTATCATTTTTGTTGAGAGAAACATCGAGGACGAATTCAATATCCCATTACGAGCTTTCGGGGTTGAAACGTTTTTGATTCAAAAATGGTGCTCGGAATTTTTCACCACTCTGTCTCTTGATATTGCACGGAGGGAAAGAAGCTAAAACTGTTTGCATCGAACTCAGACATGTCGAGTCACTTGAACTCGCGATGTGAGTAGCAAACGTATCATTATCGAAATCGAATGAATGAACTATTCGGTATTCCAACATTCTTAATTTGTAGCCCCAGACGTGATCCCTGCAAGTAAAGGGTTAGGGATAGTCAAAGAATTTAAAAGAACGACCATATTGGATACTTTTTTCGACATAGTTTGAATTATTGCATAAAACGCACGATGCAAAATTATCGAAACATGTTTTAACTTAATTTTACTAAGAATTCGAAAAAATATTTATGGTAGATCCAATTATCTTTGCGATGACCAGCATTAAATTCTACTGGTTCATCCAAAGCCAATGAGCCAGATAAATAGCTGATCTAGTGCCTGATCAAAGAATTTTTTGAATCGAAATTTATGTTTTCCAAGCAATTAACTGGGGCAATTTTCCCGATAAATTACGACCAAGCAATCAACGGCCGCCATTCAGTTTATTCGAGGAAGAGCTTTGATCAGGCCAAGACACTGGATTAACCCTCAAGCGCATGATTTTTTTTGTACCATTGATCTTGGATGACCCAGTAAAACGTTACGATGGTGACCTGAAAGCATCGCTTGTGGGATGGGCTCCAATAAATATGGCGGTAATTTGATCGACCATGAGTATCATGTTTCGAAATTTGGTTCTAATGAAGTTAAAATGTAGCATAATGACTTACATCGAATTTTTATGAAAGAAGTTTGATTACTGTCAAAACAAAAAATAATCAAAAGAGTCATTCTTTCAAACCGATGACTATCTCTGACCCGTGACGAAAACGAGCAGGAAAGAGTGACCGCTAAAATAGCTGTTCTTAGCCCGTTTTCCGGACCTTGATAGAGAATTGTAGAAAAATGCCGGAGATATTCGGCAGGTACCAAATTACTCGGCGTAAAAAATCAAGATGAGCACGTTTTTTTCATGTTTTGAAATTTTCAAAAAATCATGGTGATTTATGAGTTAAAAATACCTACAAAGTAGGACATTGAAAAATCAGCGAAAAGGTAATTTTTTCTCAATTTCTTACGACTCGAAACACCTAAAAATTCATTTTTTCATGATTCCACGCCGTTGAGGGAGTGATTTTTGACCATCACAAAGTTTTAATCAATCATATAAGCACGTCACTTTAATTCTTCAACATTTGTTCAATAAAAATTGATGCTACTTGAATGTTTCACTTTTTCGATATTCTCCACCCATAAATAGGGGTGATTTTCGAAAATTTTCAAAAAACTAAAGGGTATGCTCTCTTAATTTTCTATGACAAGTAACTTGGTATCTATCAAATAATTTTACCATTTTTCTACGACTCTAAATTTGCGGTCAATCTTTACGAGGTGCTGAAATTAGAAATGTCACCAAAAACGCGGTGTCAACGCTGTGACCAACAGTTGCAGGGCTGCAATTCTGGTAGCGACATCTCAACCCTTCTCTGAGAACATTTGAGAGCAGGATTTGCGATCGAAGGTTCCGCTTCCGGAAGATGGGCGCTACTTTTACCTACAGTAGCACCCGAAGGCCGATGGAACGCGACGTCACACCCGCAGCAGTCTACCTTATCGGCCATCGATTGAACTCCTGGCACTCTTAAAATACACGAATTGCTCAAAAACTCCTTCTTTATCTAGCTACACATTGCCACTGTCAAATATATTATTTATTTATAACGACCATCGTCATTCTCACCGCGATCGTCATTATACTCTGCAACTTATTAGCCGAGCCATACATCGACCACGTGATATTCCCATGAAATTTCACTCTCCATCGCAATTATAGTCGAATCAAAAGGAGATTTACGAAGAAAACTGAGAAACAATTCACGTGCAGACTCTCAAAACAACACTTTGAGAAGATGAAAATTCGCTGAAAACTTATCTCTGCGACGTCCTGGCATTACCTTAGTTACCCATTATTTTTTTTGGGTGGGAAAAATCCGATTTCGAGACCCATTATCATGGGAATGAGAAGAATTTATTTACTTGATTCTCCCACTCAGTTGTTTTCGCCTAATGAACATTCTAATATCTCACCATGAGTGATAAATTGTGCGAAAACTGCACTCATTTTCCAATGACCTTCGTTTCATCCATCAATTATCTATTTCTTCGCTAAATTCGTCGATGAAAGTAACGATTTGGAAAAAAAATCTCAGCGGTTAAATATGCAAAGCGGGTTCAAATTATGTCCGTCTATTTGGTTTTCATCTCGCGGTGTGTAACTTTTTTAAATACTTTCATTGCTCAAAAATGAACGGTATTTTTTTTAATTTTTTTTTTTATGGAACAAAGTTTGGCAGGGCAACAAAAAAAATGCTTTGTAGACATAGAAATAACCGATTCTCTCTTCACAATTTTCCACAAAATCGTGAAAGAATTGTTATGGCGTGTTATATCGTTCACCTGCACGTAAATAGGCTTTGTACTGCGAAGCTTGATCATTGAATCAAGTCATTCAGCATTATCTGCAATTTCACAGCCCTAAGGGTCGGTTTCGCAATGGAAACGAAGTTTCGCGAAGTTCTTGGCATGAGTCTTACAAGGTTTCGAGAAACGTCACGCTACCATTATGCTAGGTACCGCTATGCTACCACACCAAGCGTTCTCCGCGACGTGAGATGTACGGGTGCGAACGTAGCACACCCTTTGGTCGTGTAGCATGGACGCTATATCTGCGACCACGTTGGTCGCGATTGATCGCCGTGTTACCAAGTTGTTTTCTGTGACGATTCCAAACGATTTCTGCCCTTCGCGGTGCTATCAAACGTAATCTATTTTCGTAACAGTTAATCGGTAACATAATAGTCAAAACTCCACAAAACCTGGCTAAAGTCGGTGAAACGGAGTAAAATAAAGTTTGTAGCTCGTATCATCAAATTTTGTACAAATGACATTCTTGCACGCCAATATAAAGGCATGGGTTTGCAAAACCCTGAGCAGCACTGCGCGTCGCACCCTCTCTAACAAGTCTGCACAATTGCGTGGTCAGTCCGTGCTACGCGACCAAAGCTTCTCGTACGCGCGGGTTTCTCAACCCGTTTCAGGAAGACCGTTCGGTATAGGCGACAATACGAAACAAATGTGTACGATAAATCCGAGGGATGATAGCCCATCGAATTCTGAGCTACGAATTTGGACTTGACAAATGTAGTCAATCCCGGGCAGAATTATTGCGGTAGATGAGCTACGCGATTGATCATAAGCGATAAGAACGAGGCAGGTATCGAAATACAATGCGATCACTCGTTCAGTAGCATACGAGATTGTTTGGCAGAATATGACGAGTACTAAGTGGGCAAGCACTGATCAGGACAAACTAACGAACCTGGAAGTTCGGTGGCCTCTTCAAAAATTGTGATCATGCGACGATAAAGGATACGAATGCTTCCGATGTTTTTGTACATTTGAAATCCAGGTTCTAGATGACATAACGAGCCTATTGAATTGAAATCAATACCTTGATACGTGTACACGCCGTCGGATTGAAATACAAACAGCTTAAACGTATGTGTGGTCAATCGATAAAGCCCGTGGTTACGGAAAACGATCGATTGAGAAAATACTTCTGAAAATGGTAACGCCAAGATGGTCCCAGGGGACTGAAGTGCCCAAGTTCGCTCGAGCGGGTACAAGTTACACTAGCTGCATCATCGCCATTTCCTCTCAACTACTTTTTGCAACCTCGATCTACCACTCCCACTAATCTCATCGCTTCAGCCGTTAATTCTCTGGTGAAAAATACTCGAGAAAGCTTTCAAGGCTCTCGAGGTCTTCGGAGTTCATGGAGAGAACGAATTGCTTGCGCTATATATGTATATATAGAGCGAATATCTCTCCCTTTATCTCCCTCTCTCTCTCTCTCTCTCTCTCTCTCTCTCTCTCTCTCTCTCTCTCTCTCTCTCTCTCTCTCTCTCTCTCTCTCTCTCTCTCTCTCTCTCTCTCTCTCTCTCTCTCTCTCTCTCTCTCTCTCTCTCTCTCTCTCTCTCTCTCTCTCTATATATATATATATATATATATATATATATATATATATATATATATATATATATATATATATATAGTATTTAAAATGTATTTAAAAGAAAATTATATGAAATTATATACAATTCTAATATATATATATATATATATATATATATATATATATATATATATATATATATATATATATATATATATGTATGTATATGTATATATATGTATATATACATATAGGTATTGCAGCCAGACCGAACACCATTCTCTTTGGTCTCTCCGATTTCTTTTAATTTTTCCATTTTAGTATCTGTTGAGACTCCGTTCTATGATTTTTCCCCTTCTTTTCTGTTGAGAGCGATCGATTTTCCAAAACTGATGCTCCTTTTTCTGTAAGTGCCTATACTTTTCAAAAAAAATGGGCCAAATCGGATTTCTCTTCAAAATTTTTGTTTCCAAACGTATTTTTGATAAGAGAATATTGAAAGAAAAATGTTAGTAGAGTATGTACTCGTTAATTTTCTTCGAAATTTTGTTGCCAGAAACTGATGTCTATTAAACAAACTTTTTGCCGGGTCTGATAACGGACAAACGATGAGATCTATTTCTTTTCGAATTTCAAGTTTTCATAACTTTAATAATCCGGGTTGGTAATGTGAGACTGTTGATTTATCCGGAAGAAAGAAAAACTATTCGAGCTTTACGGGCAGCGAGAGGGAGGAAACGGTGCTGAGGATCGTATTAAATGCTTTGAAGATCATTGTTTGACGAAGAATTCCGTTGAAAAGGAATTCCGAGCGCGATCTCGGTATCAAAGAGACGGATATGGTTGAGTATCCAATCCAGTTGTAAGTAAAAATTGACCCTTGAAGAAAGAGTCTCGACGATGGGATGTCTTGCTCATTTTATAGCCACTCTATGCAACGTCTTCACTGCCCATCGAAGTATACCTCTCGTTCTCGCCACATTACTATCTTTGGTATTCGACTAACAATATTTTTGTGCTTTACCAAGAAGCTTTATTACACCACATGTAATATAAACTATATCAGGATCGAACAGCAACAGGGATGCGAATGGTACATTATTCTAGTTGAACAGTCAATTGTATTACCGAAATAATCCATTATTTTCTTCATGCAAAGTGCAACACTGAAAAATTAAACATTTTTTCGATGCATAACGCATCATCGATTGCATTGCCAATCGGGTTTCTAATTATTATTCGTTGCTTTCCCATAAAAGATGTAAGATCACCGAAGAAGTTTGTTACGACTGATGCGCAATGATTGTATACCGGTATGATTAAAAAAATGACATCAAAAACTTATGAAAACTCGACCAATAATTAAAACGATAACGACAACACTGAAAAACAGGCTCGAGAAAAAATGAAAAGGTCAAAGAAATCAGAAAAGGCTGGTAAACAGTTTCAAAAAAGACAATGAACTTGTAGAAAATCTGAAAAAGATGGAAGCAAACTCGAGAAAGGCTAAAAACGCCGAAGAAATCAGGAAAGGATTGAAAAAAAAAGAAAATCTAGTAAATGAAAAGATATAAGTATTTATAAATAGTCTATTACCACGATTCTACGAGCAAGTGTTAATTTCATCAAATGGCCTTCTTTGACCAAATGAGATAGACTCTACCTCCGGAAAAACGGTGTAACGCGAAATTTTCATTATTCAATAAACACGAAGTTTTTCAATTCATTTCACGCAAGTCAAATTTATTACATTTCTGATCGAGTTCCTGATAATTCTCTCTTGTCAAAGCATGTTGCTGCAATCCGATTGTATCCTAATTTTCCACGTATTTCACAAAATCACGTTTTTCGAGTTGTACAGCTATTCCGCGAATCCCTTCAATTATCCATCGTTTTTCCAATGCGCAATGCACCGCTTCGAAATTGCCCATTTTTCCAACAAATAATCGCACCGCCAAATCATTTTTCGAAGTAGCAGTGCTTAACGGTCAACACGAGCCGATTTTTCACATACATTTTGGTATGTGATGATACAACTCTGATAGATAAATCCAGTCCGGGATTTTTCTGTTACGGTTAATCACCCCGCACTGCATTACGCATCATTCCAGCAATAAGTAACGCCACAGATGATCCATTACCTGTTGATTTGACGACTATTAACTGCATTCAAATTCGATACGGTTTTTTTGGTCATGGGTTATTGGAATCTACTGCTTTATGCATCATTTCCAAATTTAGTGACGCGATAAACAGTCGATTACACGTTTTTTCTATAACAAATAGTGTATTTTTTTATTACTACTTTCGCAGGATCGAGAATTATTGATTCGTTTTCTTTTCTTTTTCCCATACTTTATCGAGGTCAGATGCCTCGTATTACGATGGGTGCGCCTGCCTGTCGTAGCTTCCTGTATTACTGAAAGTTTGTTCAGTCTGACCATTCAGCAGTGCGGTTACTCATCATTCGCGATACAGATCTTTAAATTGAAAAATGCGTAACATTGGATCGAGTTAATAAGCGAAATCATTGGGAGTCATTTTCAGATTGTCAAACTCGGTTGTTTGCACAATGATTCGAAAAATAAACGAGAAACTATCACTCGAACAATGTCAGAGGTGATAAAGGGGGTGAAAAAACGAAGATCCATGTTTTTTCGTCATTGCTACAAGATATATTTTGTTTGCAGTTGACAAGTTTGTCATCGTCATTTACCGCATCGCGTGATGGGTCGACCGAATTCGAGTGAAAAACCATGAAAACCCGACGGCGAAATATCGACGAGACATCTGTGGTGCGAGAGTCAGAAGTTGGTGGTTGTATGCTGTCTGGAAAAAAGTTGGCAATTTATGCGTTCCGCATTATGTAGATTGCTTAGCTGTATTCCGTATTCTATATACTTTTCCAATTGCCAATCCCAGCACGTTTCCCAGTCACTATTCACACTTCCCTTAGGCGACGATCACATCGCGGCGCTGTTTGCATCGAGTTTGTTTCCTACCAGAAATCCGTGTACTGCAACGTAGTCCAATATATACGTCCACGCGTGTACATATTTTAGCAGCCGAGATTGCGTACATACGTCGATGTATACAGGCACAAGTGCGCATTCTATGCCAACTCAAGCCGACTTCGTTCATCGCTCGCCAGAATTTCTATGCCGATTCTCCTTTATATTCCCCGTAAGTTCTTCATATTGTTTCATTCCTCATGGACCGTGCTTCGCGGAGGAAATTCGACTAACAATCGTTGACATCGCAGACGATGTACCTGGCATCGGAAAATTCGTTCTCCTCGCAGCATTAGTTTTCATATTTACAAACAGAGCTCGGCAAGCATTTTGGAATCGAACGAGAGTATTACACAGAATTTGCCATTGCATCATTCCAAAAATCATATTGCTCCGCCTAACGCGCGTTCAAAAATTGTGTACTCAATACGAGAAATTTTCTACAATCCGGTACGTACGACCGAAGTTGAGGTCTGATTTACGAGAGTTATCCCCACCTCAGAATCATCGGATGTCTCAACGTTAAGGAGTGTCAGGTAGTCAGAGATTTAAAAACAATGACTTTTTCAAATAATTCTTGTTTCACAATACTTTTATTTAATTATAAAACAAATAATATAAAGCTATTACACTATGTTTCAACTTTAGTTGAACAAAATTGTGAGAGAAATATTCATTGT
This sequence comes from Arge pagana, assembly GCA_963969455.1. Taxonomy (NCBI): domain Eukaryota; kingdom Metazoa; phylum Arthropoda; class Insecta; order Hymenoptera; family Argidae; genus Arge; species Arge pagana. The sequence continues at coordinate 15,301,796 of OZ018310.1, read as the reverse complement.
AGATCAAATTATCACCATGTTGGTTGGACTCCGTTGGACAAGTGATGCTTTGTGGTGAACATCGTATCATTTTATTAGATCGTCTAAAATCAATAGAATAAACACAAATCATCCGCTTGATGGTTAATCTACTGGATCGAAGCTTTTTTTGTTATTAAACAAAATATCCTCTGATCGTTCGAACGCAGATTTATAAGGCATAGCGTCCTAGTTTATTGCTTGTAAGACATCCTAATTTTAATCTAAAAAGTCCTCCAATCAGGCACTATCAGGCGATTTTTTGAATTAAATCCCGAATTGATCTTACAAGAACCAGTAAAATATTATGATGGTGATAATCATATCCGCAATACATTTTTTCCCTAATTTTGGTGAGATAAAGTTGAAACGTAATATTAATATAATAAACAAAGTAAACATAATATGAAACTCAGTGTCGTTTGTTTTATAAAATGAATTCATGAACTGCCGATGAAGATAATTTTTTGCAACACACTGATTGCCCGTAATCCCTTAATGTTAAGGTCGAAGGTGCTGCAAAAATAAGTTACTCTTTATTTGACTATGGCCGTTTGAAGATTCAGAACAAAATGTGGAATTTTTTCAATACACTGAATCACCAACAGACATTCTCCTCATCCCAGTTGGTTCCACGACTTCAAAAGCTGGCAAAAAATCGAAGAGTCGAATTTCGATTCTGGGGCGTAGTTCACCAAGGATGTTCGAAAGACAGAATGAAACATTCAAATTGATACGGGCATTAAATTGCTATTCACACGAGCTCTGACTCACCATTCTCTTTCCCTGACCACAAAATCTCATGAAAAATAATTTTTGAAAAATCTGGTCAGCCGTTTTGAATGTACCATTTTATTTCCGTGAATTTCGATCCAACGTTGAAGTTATTCGAGTCATCGCACCAATAAAAACTAATTTTTGTGAAATTATTCGCCATTCTGACTGATAAAGTCGGCCATTTTTAGTCAGCCATCTTGTTTTTGTACGTTTGAACCTGGATTTGGAATTTTTTCTCTCAAAAGCTAACAGAATTATGCTCATTACAATAATCATTTTAGAAATACAGCAATGTTTCATCTCATCCCAGATCCAACGAATTATCTCGAAAGTTGGACTATTTCTTCGTATTCTCGGAGACAGCTTAACGTAAAAAAGGTAATAACACTGCGAGCTCAAAGCGAACTACTTCTCGAATTTGTAACCAACTCTTCAAATTTGAAACCCGTTGAAACGGAATAAGAATTTTCGGTCGCGATGATATTAAGAGGCTGGGGGCGCACGGAAGCGTGGGGATAAATGGGGTCTGCATCGAGGCGTGATATTGATACTCTTCGTTCATTCGACAAAAGGAAAAAAAATGAAGAGGGAACGTGTCACACTCGCGTCTCAGCCGACGCTTCGAGCCTCCTCCTCGCCGTGGCCCCGATATCTTCGAGTTTAAAGCTTCTCGGCTCACCAGTGACTGAGCGGGATTTTCGCCATAACAGATTAGAGGATCCCGGAAGCTCGAGCTAAAAAAATCAGCTTTTTATTTCCAAATCTTTAGGCATCAGAGACGAGTGGGTTCCGTAAATCAAAGGCTCGTATGAAATTGTCGAAGTTGTACCTATGAACGTGCGAAGGTGCCGGGAAGGAGCGTGCTGTAAGATTATTGCAGGAAAATTATTCTAGCCGCAGATGAATAAATTGGACGAGCACGTCTCGCCAACTTATACTGTAGATCCTGCGACTTGGAGAATTTACGGTATTAGGAATTCCTGTTGAAAGTATACAGAAAGCTGTAATCGAGAGGGGAATTTGTGTTGGCTGTCAGAGTTGCGAACTTGCAGTATCCGCGCACGGATGTAATTCGAGTAATTTCACACAAAGAAACAAAGTTCAACTAATTTTAATCACGTACATAGTATGAAAACAGCAATTCGTTGGACAGAGATAAATTCATGCTTTATGTAGATATAAACCTCGGTACAGTTTGTTGTTATAGGCTTCTACCTGGTACTACAGCACTGGATAATTCCTGACACACTAACGAGCGATTAGCTGAGCTGAACTGGATTATTTTCCGAGCAAACCTCTTTCTCAGGTTCTCGAGCAGATATTAATATCAATTTTGAAAAGATAATAGTATCAGAATATCTGATAATAATATCAGAACTCTGCAGCAGCTTCTCGAGGACACGGCAGGGGTTTGACGTGTCGTTGGGGTTTGAATTGACTAATGGGACGTAAATTAGCCACAGATAAATATTAATCGGTGTTCCTCGCGGAGCCATCGAAGCGTTCGCCGCGAAACTATATTTTTCGACAATTTCAGACAAATAACTTAAAAACTTATCGAGCAAACAGTTTCATAGTTTTTTCGGCTAGTCGGATCGACACCATTTCCGAGTGGCGGAACTTTCTTCTTTTCCATTTCAAACGCGTGTATTTTTTAGGAGTCCAGTTGGAACTTTGTGGTTCGAGTTTCACGAAATATGGTTGCATAATTTGTTCCTTCCATCGTCTTCAAAGATTCTGAGCGAAATCAGAATCCAACAAGTAATGTAGCAATAACTTGGACAAAAAGTGTCCCTTTTCCGAATAATGCATCCTCAGTTTCCATCCGAGTTGCTATCATATGTATTATTAGAAGAATTTGAATCCCGATACGACAGAGAATAAAGAATTGAAAAATCGTGCTTCGTGCCCAGGAACTTGTCGAATTGTATCCCACATAGCAAACCTTGATCACGACGTTCCAAACTCATCGTTAAAATGAATGTTACTCCTGAAATCCCAGAATGTTGATGAATTACTTTGAATTGGAGAAAATTGTTGTTCGAAATTCCGATAACAGATTCAGCTTCAAGCGTCACTTTAGACGTGGAAAACAATTGAGAAATCGAAAATCTCATCGTAGGCTGGGATCAGAGAATTCCAATTCTCTGGAAATGACCGAACTGGTGTCGAGTTGCCTCATCTCTGCGCGTAATTTGCTACGCCAAACAGGTGAAGAGAAATCTTACACCTGTGTGAATTGCAGGGTTCTGGATTTCTAAATACGCCGACTGGGGTTTGAGGTAGTATTGATCCAGCCGCGGCTACACGGGGGTGACTGAAACAGTAGACACTTCTAGTAGCGAGGGTATATCTCTCTAAAGACGCTTTCAACCTTAAAAGTGTAGGTACCTGGCTTGTTCTCCTTTCTCTCTTCGACTTTCGACGGTTCACTCGCACCTCCCGAATAATTGCCCTGTCACACTACGTACCTGTCAACGTACTACGAGACTACGTCGGGTGAACGATGACAATTCGACACGAACTGAAATGGTATCGCGTTCCCGTTGATGCTATCCATTGTTACGATAGTGTGCGGACATCTCCTTATTACTCGTCTTCTTATCAGCCGCTTCATTATAACAAGCGAATCCAAATCTCATTTTATCTCTGAGAAACAACTATCGTTTCGAAATATCTATTTTATCATTGGAGTACAAATCCACTTTCATACGTGTTTGAAACCGAGAATGCTCGCGATCTCTTTACTTCTGTGACAAGTCGTGTGATCCAATTCAATTCGAATGACTCTACCGCGATTACAGGTGTTTTGTAGGCTTGAAAATCTGCTCTTCGACGAGCTTTGTGATTGTTATTTGACTTTTAAAATATTCGAAAACAAGCCTGTTGCCAGAAAATTCACGGTGACGTTTCAAAACACTGATAAAGCGTGAAACGTTCCGACGTTTTTTTTTCCTTGTAGTCAGTGGGAGCGAATGCGCAAAGAGCAAAATTAGTGTTGTTCTTTGTTATCCTGGAGTGGGCGATGAAAGATGTGATTTCGCTTCAAAGGAACCGAAGGAAAGCATCTTTCACTCTCGAATCTTGTTGTTGTTTATCAGTTGGCTCTTTTCACGCAACTTTCACCTTCTTCTTGGTATTCCCGTTTAAGATTCATCCTACTGCTTTCTTGAAAACATTCCATCCGACTTTCAAACGTAATTTCTGAATTCCAACATTTTCAAAAATCAGCACCTCTTTGAATTAGAGATCCGTCGCTCTCGTTGTTGAGAGACGAGGAATAGCAGGTAAGAAATAAACTGGAGACGCAAAAGATGCTCATGAACGTTTCACCAACATTTGATTCGATTCTGCAACGTTGCTTGCACAACGTATCTACTTCAAACCCGCAACAGATTTTCAGCTATGTTTCCGTTCATCAAATACTCATTTAACTGTTCTTCATTAACGTGGGGATAATAGATTACAGCAGCTACCTGCGAGAAACATCCAACAATTCTCCAACCATTCGCAACCCGCACACTCAAAGCCTTCCGAAGTATCAGCATTGTGTAGTGGATGCGACGACGTGCCTGTGTCTGACTTCAAATCTCGCTACATTGTCCATTTATTTCGGATAATTGAGACGAATTACCTTGTTCCCATTCATCATTTCGACGAAATAGGAAACTGCTTCGGATAATTAGTAATACCTCGCGAGAAGTTGTTGTTTCCCCGCAGTCATTTCTCGGGAAACGCGTAAATTCCCAGAAGTCTTCCGAAATTGTGTTTTGCTTCCATTCCAATTATTGCCGCCAGATACATTCGCCGGCAAGTTTTTCTCACTCCCGGATTTATTCGAACGAAAACAACGTTCGGAATTGAAATTTTTCTCATCAGTATTGCGCAACAGGAATATTCCCCATGATTACTTGCGACGTCCATCGAAGTACATACGTCATCGTTAGCGTCATGCGTCATTGAACTTCGCACTGCTCACGTGACGCATGATGCTCCGAGCTGAGATCATGGACCACGCTAAAAACGAGCTGAGCACAATTCCAGTCTACTCACTTGAAGAGTTACCTCAAAATTCGGGGTGAATGAACAGATTATCGTAAGCATTAAACGCGTCTTTTTGACAAAAATTTCAGACCAATTGGTCGAACCTAAGTTGAGGTTCTTATATTAAAAAAAAAAATCTCAGGAGCTTCGTGTTAATATTTTATAACGTACAACCTCGTGAATTTTTGAAACGTTGACCGCTTCCAAGTTGTTTTTACATGAGAGAAATAAAATCCACTTTCCTGACTTTCCACAGCAGGCTAACGCTTGAGATACGAAGGATACAGATTCCGGAAAATAGATTTCTTTGACGGAAGTACAGAGTATCGTGCCGTTCGAAACTCCTACCACGTGGTTTTCGTGGTAGTAGTCTCGTAATATCTACGATATTCGCTGTACCGTACGCACTGCGAATCCATTAACCGTGCCGTCGATTTCTGAGAAGCTGGGGATTTGCACTTCCAGGTAAACGAAGCCAATCTTGATTCACGCAGTTTCTTACTCGGAGTGTCCTCTTTATTATATTTCAGGTCGATATTTCTGCGCGGTCTGAGAATTCACTTCATTACCCAGCCCTCGAAGAATATTATGTTCAGTACATTACGTTATTTTTCAATATGCAATTGAATTCTAACCAGCAGTTTAGTTGATTGGAAATACTGATATTATCTTATTGTAATTTCCTGTAAGAGAAAGCAGCGAGGCGACACCGTAGACCTGATACGAACGGAAAAATCAGATAGGATACTTCGCAGCCTACACACACACACACACACACACACACACACACACACACACACACACACACACACACACACACACACACACACACACACACACACACACACACACACACACACACACACACACACACACACACACACACACACACACACACACACACACACACACACATACATATATATATATATATTCTCGTTCTATTCCATCACCCGTCTATGGATACCATTAGACACTGGGTAGATCTTATCATCCGGGTATCGAGACCCTATCTTCTAGATTCCGATATACGCGAATGTTAAAGGCTACCCACGAGACAAAGTAGCTATACTGCGTCATCGATGAAATTAAGAGACGATGCTAGTGGTTAATTAGTTTTATTGACTTTCTTCCTATGCTAGCGTACTATCCAGACAAATTTATCAAACGTGAGATTTTCCAGCAACATGCACAGTTTGTTTTTCTACTAACTATTGAATGGTTCTGAAAATTCCCTTCGAATCGGTTTACAAAAATAAGTCCATTATTCCCGTCAATTCTCAGTTGACTCGTGTCAAACGATACCGGCCCATTCTCAGTGTCCACTATTGTACTTGAATATATATATCATTTTCAGAAAACCAATTCTCGCGCGAAAATTTTCCGGTAGGTATACATAAACAGAAATTCTTCCATCTCTTGAGCTGTTGAATCGAATCCATGAAGACACTCTCCGCATTTGGAAATTGTCCATTTGAAAACACGGAAGAGATTTGAATTATATAATTACCAATTGCTTTTAATTTACACTAATCAGCAGAAGTTGTGAATGTTAATTCAACGGTACAAAGGTGCATATCCGAAAGAACTGATCTGATTTTAAAAATTTCCCTCCACGGATATTTCTGTTGGAATTCTCTGGAAATGCGTACCTCGGCTTGAAATCCTGTTAAATGGTATCAATGTTGTACCAAGGTATTATGACGCTGAGATATTTTTCGACTGGAAGACATTTCAACGCGATGGATTTTTCGCCAATAGTGTGTAAAAATATTCAAGACTGGAAGCGAAAAAAAAAGTCCCGGCAAACGAAGACGCCGAACTCGCAACGTCGTAGCAACTTCTAAAACTTTATGCAAGTATATGCGACCAGCGGGCTGCTGTCATTTTGCAGATATTTCCATTACTACATACGACGTAGTCAGCTAATATAGCTGCTCTCTCCTTGGAAAAACTGAATTTGAATTCGAAGATTTTCACCGGAATGTTGCGGCTTGAGAGTCGAACGTAAAGCCAATGTCAGTTGTAGCGAGGGTTATTACAAATGATGATATATTTTCAGTAGTAACAGCTGGGCTGTACAGCATAAAAGTTAGCTACCGTCTTCGATATGCCATGGTTTTTCTTCCCTCACATTGTTTCCCAACGGAAGAGGACGAGATCACCTACCATAAAAAAATCTGCTCAATCGGGAAAAAATCTCACGAATCGTTTTGATATTTGCTACCGACATTTTCTTCGGCGATTGCCCGTCAACATTCGACATCTGTGCGCCGAGTAAAAAGTCGGAGTAGAACACATTTTTAGGAAGGCGAAGCTCCTTCCACCAGTCACTTCCAGAGGGTTGCCTGTATGCCGTCGGTGTTACGCGGAGGGATAGAGATCGCGGATTGACGGCGAGAAGGTGTGGTGGAAGCCGAGGGAGTAAAAGCAGCTGAAGAAATCGAAGTGCGAGGTGAAATAGACGCTATCTCTTCTTCCTGTCGCGCGAAGAGATTACACGTTTCGATCAGGCGAAGGCTGGCTGCCTCTCGGAGAGTTTTCTGCGAGGAGGAACGTGCGAATCACTCCAATTGCAGAGCAGAGAGTAGGAAGAAAGGAAATTGCTGAGAAAAAGGAACAAATTAAAGCAATAATGGCCACCCACCGGACAAAAATCGGCAATAACAAGATTTTCATTTCCGAAAGTCCCACTCCTTCGCGCTGTGACCAGAGCTTTGCTGAGAAAAATGAGACTAGGTGCTACTTTTCGATCATTTGCCATACACACTCCGCTATTATCGATTGTAAGTGATAATATTTACAACGAAGAAAATCGTTCCCCTCCGACAATTATTTTCCCTGCGCGTTACTATCTATCTACTTATCCCGATAATAGGAATGACGATAGACGCGCGAGCTTTGATCGATACATGACGCCGTCGCGAAAACAATCTACCTACAACGTCAAATATTCACAAATGGCTCGGTCACTAATGGCAGCAAAATGATCGGTTAATTAGTATTTCGAATCAGTGAGATCCCAAATAACAAGATACCGCGATGTAGCAATTACCGCAGGAGCTTTCGTGGATAATTTTTTGAGACGACGAAAGGACCGCTGTTTTGTCGCGTGAAATTAGCAAAACCATCTCTGTTTTACTATAGTACTGAATTTCAGAAAAAACATTATCGGTGATTTGTGTATTCTTGGATGAATATAAGGTGGTGGATTTTTTTAAATCCGCTTACAGCGTCACTAGCAGCGAGCTTGACGAGTGCTTGGCCGATTATAGAGTGAAATGAGACCGAATTAGGATAAAATTCTCCACAAACTGACCACTAATACGACCTCCTCAAATTGAAGGGCTTAAGGAAATTACCTGTCTACAGAGCGAGTTAAAAGTATCCGCAACAAAACCGTTGGGTACTTTATTAGTGTTGTGAGATGAAAATCAGCGGTTTGACAACAAAAATGTATTCGAGAGAAAAATTAATAACTCAAAAGGCTTGCAATGAAAAATCTGAAAATGGTAGCAGTAAAATACCGACTGTCGCGAAATAAGCGTAATTATTGATTAATAATATGCAATATAGGTTGTCAATCGATTTGAAACTTTGTTTGCAGTAGTATTATCTATTGGTACACATTTTTCCATTTAAATCAGCTCGACATTTATTTTTCGTTAACACAATCTAAAGAATCCGTGTACCATACTCCGTCTGACCGTGTGCTGAACGAGCCTTTGTTTATTCATTCGATAACTTGCGTATGAGGGAGTGAATATTGCAAATAGTTGTTTGTACCCGAAATTTTGAGGAGTACGTATCTATCGATTTATCAAAGTTGATGAAAATCGTTTTGTTAATTCTTTCGCCGAAGGAATTCCTGTAGAAGAAGGCAAATGGTTAGATACACAAAAATCAACTAGTTGAAAAACGTGAGAAGAAGTTTGATTTTTCAGGGATTCGAAAATTTGGAAAAGAAATACTGAGTGACGAATCGACGAACATCTCGTTGAAATTACTTGCAAAGATCCAAGTTTGATAAGAGAGCGAGTAAGTCGCGCGATGCGTTAGATGCGAGCAATCCATTAGTTTCGTTGTCTGGAAACATCAGCCACAATTTCGAATGCGCATAGCAAATTTGAAAATCTACCTTGACTCGTGCTTCTGCAACTTGTAATGAAAATAAATGCTTCGAATTTGATATTCAGAACTTCACGTGCAGCTCAATATCTGACGGGAGATAAACCATGGTACGCGCCAGGGAAACGCTGAACCAGCAAAGATAGGGCAGAGATCTTGCGAGTGAATCGGCGATTCTATTCAAATTGAAATGCATTGTCAATCGGATGATGAACTTAGCGTGATTACTGGGCGAATTTCGTTTCTTCAACTAAAATGCTGAGCGCTACCCGAATAGGGTTTTACGAACGACCAAAATTCGGGCCATGATCGGGTGCCAGGCAAACTAGCCTAGCACAGTCATGGCAACCGTGACTGTTCGTGAGGGTGTCCGTTATTTACAAAATTGATAATTTTTCCGGCGACTTCCTGTAAATTTGCAGTTTATCGTCTAATAAAATATCAGATTATCATAAGCCCTTAATATTCATAATAAACTCTGCCCCAAAGGCGATACATTTTCAATTCAAATTACATGAGATTTTGTCACTTTTTACAATTATTTTTTTCTCTTTTCGAATTATTATTTTTCAGTAATATAAAATACATATTTTTGTAGATAATTAAACGTTCTACAAAAGAGGTCTCTTAAGATTTTTCGATAAATTCATTCCTTCAAAAGTTATTCAATGTTGAATTTGAGCTCGAGATAAATTCTCAAACTTTTGTACTTTTACAGAAAAATTATGGTTATTTTGATAGAATTTAGTTGATTATTCCAGAAAATACATAGTTCTGATCGTGTTGAAGTAAAAAGGTTCGACTTCGGACTGGGAACTGGAAAGAATTGAAATTCTAGCACTTTGAAAATTTCTGACCTCAGCTGAGAATTTTCTTAAGTTTCGAACGTATGTAAACAGTTTCAAGGGAAATCATTTGTAGCTATCAGTTGATTCAGAATGTTGCGAGATAAATGTCTATCGTATGATCAAAGTAACTTTCTCTTTTTAGAATTGTTCAAAATATTGAAAAATTCTCAGAACACTTATTCTTGTGAAATGAAAAAGAAATTTCTACTGTCATTATTCATAATGATGTTGATAAATGGTGTACAAAATTACCAAATTATCCATCTCATTTTCTTTCATAAAGATGTTATGCTATTTTATATGGTACTCGGTTAGAATCGTAACTCAAATCCAAATAACCTTGTTATTTACTGTCCAGTCATCGACGTCTATAAATTGTATCGAGAGATTTTTTCAAAATATACATTGGCCATAATATGAATTGCAAACACGTATTAATTCCATCGTACCGAGTTGTAAAAATGTCCGCAGTTCTCAGCACCCTTTTTGTATCGGCGACTTAAAACTGGTACAGTCGGTTCGATATTCTATTCCGGTTAACACGCAGTAACTTCCGTCATTATACCTACAGTATTTTTGAGACGCCTCATCGTAAAGTAGAGGTTCGCGAAGAATTATTTTCTTCGTATGGTGGACAAAAAACAGACGTATGCGCACGTTGACAAAGTAGTAGTCATCGATGAAAGTGAAACTCGCGGGATCAGGAAATACCCAATTTGTATAATATAAAACTGATGAAAGGCTCACGGTCATACCTCCGCCTCAAACGTAGAATCACCCCAGCAGGTAATATTTCAATAATTCAAGTAACGCTCAACGTGGATCCAAGATTTGCCACCGTGGCTGTATTCAGTGAAGTGGGTCAACACCTAAGCACGAACGCGTGACTCGGCAATCACGCGCGTCGAAAAATAGCTTCTCACAATCATATTTGTGTTCGCGCGTATTTCGTGAAATATTCGTGTATTTATAAGGGATACAATGATCATCTCAATTCGGGGCGTTACGTGAACAGCTATTACGGAGACTGATATTACCTTGGCTGGGAGAAAACAAACCTTTATTGCTTTGCCATAAATCCCATTGCGAATTAGCGAAATGGCGAATAACTTCCGGAAGTCGATGGACGGTTATGCGCGAGGTATAGAACTTCCTTGAAATATTCATCGTCAACTTGATATCTTTTTCTACGCCACGATGCCCAATTTTTTATTCGTCCTCGAAAAAGTATGTGAACTACGTCTGTCGAGGATCTACATTCTGGTTCGACTTGAAATTCAGAATTTAAAGGGACATTCTAGTCTAGAATTTTCAAAAAATAGTGTTCGTTTTGAAAACGAGGAAGGGACATCATACGGTGCAGGAATCGCTGATTAATAAATATAAGTATGAAAATATCATATAAAATTGCGAAACGAGACTTAACGCGTTTTTCTCGAAACTATGTTTTTCGGAACGATTGCTATTATATCTCAAATTTTAGCGAATCGATTTACTTCAAATTTGGTACAGAGCTTCTCGATATATATCGCTATCGTTCGACGAGAGCTTTTTTGAAAAAATTCTATAACTACAAAAAAAAAATCGCAAAGTTGAAAAATTCAGGGGAAAAAAATTACTTTTTTTTACATGGTCGCCATTTTGCGTGAAACATTTTTTTTGCAAATCGCTCTCGTCAAACGAAAACTACATCCCTACTCTTTAAGAAATAACCAAAATCTAGTGATTTCAGATCATCAAGGATGGTGGAATCGTACGTGTTTGGATTTTGACCTTTTTTTCACTAAGTTTTTTTGTGCTCTTCAAACATAAATAACCAATTAATACAAAACCCGATGGTAACAATCTTTACCGTTTTTTATTCACAGCGTTTTAAAATTCACCTAAAATTTGTCTCTCTGGAGTAGAATACCGCCTTAAATAGATCTCGTCAACGTGGCTGGACCGACGATGTTCTTGGTGAAATAATTTTGGTTTTTGTAGCCACTTGAATTTCACCATTACCGCGATTAATTATACATCGTGTGCGAGTGAACATCGTCTGGATACTCGTCAGACTGTTCGAAGAACACCAAATGAGGCTGCTTGTTTCGTAAAATTGATCTGGGTAAAAAATATAAGCTATTCGGTATGATCCATGAATCCGCTCCAATCCTACTTCATCCTGCTGCGTGAAACAGCATCATAAATCTGCTGCTGGTATCGGTGTAGATGTAAGCCATTCATCTTCATATGGCATAACAAATTGGTCGCACTGCGATACGGGACAATTCTCGTTATCTTCCGCAGATGTAGATGCGAATTTCATTCTCCAAGGGATGGCATTGGTTTCACATGATCAGGATTATCGGACAAATTACGTATCATATAACACATCGCGCGTATTTCACTCGATTATATTCAAGTATCGAGCACTTGTTGTTACGGGCGGATCGGCAATGAGCGTGAAATTTCGGGGAAGCAGGAATCTCGATGGAACGAGGCTACAAAAGGCTGTAGGACATATTTTATCCAGAAAAGTACAATAATCACTCGTACAACGATTTCAGTTTAACAATTGACTTTTGTACGCGCCAGTCAACACAATGCCCGAGTACGGCTGGTCTAGCTCGATTCCAGCTCTACGTGGACATTTGTGTCCCATCCACAACGTTATACTGGCAGTGCCTGACACATAGATACGCGACACTATCACATATCATTGATTGCATTTCCACCGGTTGGTCGTCAATATTCAACGTACAATGAAATTATCGGAAATTTTGAATAATTCATTTGTTATAAAGTCACTTCGATCCAGTTGAAATATACTACGATTGCGTCGGTTGATGATCCAAATCTCTTACTACGGCCTGCGTACAGAGGACCAAGTCACGGTGGTCCCCGTCAGCCTCCGAATTACTTTTTGTGGCTTTTGACCACTAGACACAAGTTTTTTCGATCTATCTCGAACAAATTCGTCATAAGTTGGCGATCGTTCGTCAACAACAAATCCGGGTACGACGGACCCCCTTCGAGAAAATGTTTCGTTTTAATAACCCCGCACTCTCCACTTTTATCAAACTGAAAAAATTGAGAACCCCGAACATAATTGAGTCTATTGTGGTTTGTCATTTGAATGAAAAAATGCCATTCTTTGAAATATTGAAACTATTCTTTTTTATCCTCCTTACGAAAGATCATATGTTTGGTTATTGTAGCAAACGCGATTGTTACGTTGTAGTTTGGCGTTGTAATGTTCAGATCCGAAAGGTTGGATCTTATAGGAAGCAGCGCGACGAATCTCCGAGTCGTTTTAGGAAGTGACGGGTCGGTTGTAAGTCGAACGAATGATTAGAGAGAAGCACACGAGGTTTATTAAGACTTGGCTCTATCTCACGAGTGATTGAAAGAACTCTACCCGCGAGACTCGATGGTTGTACCAAATGTGCCGTATCTACCGATTGATAAGCTGTACGTTGGACAGTGACCGGTCTTAGTGGATGTTAGTTAAAGACCGGTCATGATGTTACCGCGTTAGCTGTTAAGACACGACATCTCTGGCTATTGCTAGACGATCTATGTAGCTATAGTGATTGTCTGGCGACGACTACCTCGTGACTGCCCTCGACGGTCCGCGTACAAAATCGAAATCTGCAAGTTAGCGAAATCTGCGACCTAATCGTCTCCGTCGTAGACCGGTACGGCCGTACACCGGCGTGCACGTGCCTGACTACTTTTCCAACATCGGCGGAAAGCGAGCTGCCGCTGTGGAGGCCCGGATCTACCTGAACCGTCGTTTCCGTCGGATCCACCCCATCCAGCGATACCAATCCGATCGTCGCAACGACGGATGATTTCCGTTCGTCACAGTTATAAAATCGTTTATTAGCTCTCAATTATGCATAAATTGAAAGACAAATTTGCTTTAGCAATCTTTTGAGGAGATCTATCGTGGCCCGGTCTCTGCAAAGTCTTGAGACAGCCCATCGTGCCCCGAGGGACATCGAATCCAGAATTTTGTTTACCAGTCTTGGCAAAAGTGCAATTGAAGCATCAGGTATTTTGGAGGTTTGGATATTCATAAATGATTATTTTCATTAGGCTATAGGAAATTTTTAATGAACGATATACAGGGTGTTCATTTTAACTTGAGACAAGTGAATATCTGAAAGAGAAAGCTCTTTCGATAAAAACTTTTTGAACAAAAGTTGTAAAGTTCAGAGGGGGAAAAATAACGTCGTACTTGTCAACTTCCGGTTTGAACTTCTGCCTTTTTAAATACGAAATTCAAAATTGAGAATCCACGATGACGGACCAAGATGGCGAACAGGGTTCTCATCCAACAGATTCTCCCTCCCTCCACCCGACGATTGAAATTTCACTTTTTATGCAAAGTTAAGATGGATGTGTATTCCTGTTTTTAGAGTTGCTGGAACAAAAAATGACAATGAAAATAATGTCTACTCCCTTGATTACTCCCTTACGATTATTCCAAAGAACTCAGCAGGATTCTCATGGAAGTTGCTATCGGTAAACTGCGCTGACGATCTCGGAAAAACAAGGAGTTAACTAGACAAGTTTCAGAGTACCTCTAGTTCCTATGCTGTTAGTGTTAACACCTCTCCGATGATAAAACGTATCAAATCTGAGTGTCACTATCATTTTCGGTTTCAGCGACCCAAAGAAACATAGGAACACACATCTGTCTCAACTTAGCATGGAATTTTTTCCCCAATCTTCAAGAGTGGAGGGAGCGGGCAAATGAGCAATTGAAAAAAATGTTGCGTGGTCTCCAACAATTTTTGAGATAAGTTCAATTGGTGAAATGCATCAGCGCGCATTTAAAATTGTCGACCCCTAACTTGTCCGTACAATTCTTTCGATAATGATTCTTCTGCCCGCGCACAGGTATATCTGTGCGAGTAGATACGTATCGGATGACGAGCGAGCGTCAACGATAAAATATCTGACACTCGGTGATCGTGCGATTGCGGAAAGGAAATCATTGCGAGGATGTATCAGGAAATTGATATAGCAACGGTACGGAGCTGAAAAGGAAAAGTCGTTGTCAGGAATTTGTGGGGAGGAAGGGTGTACGCTAACTACTAGGGAGTGTCCACGATCCCGCGAAACGTGACGTCCCCGTATAACGTCGAAGGAGGGCAGATAAATAAGCAAATACTCCAGCAGAGAAGGAAAGGACAGGCGCAGTCTGAAGTCTGAACGGGATGAGGGTACGGATGAGGAAAGAGAGGTTTGGAGTTAGGAGAGCGGGTCGTGGCACTTTGGATTGGATCGACCCGGCACGTCTATAAACGAGCGATTTACATGGAAATGCGACCAAGTTGTACTATTAGGTGAGACGGAGACTTTCGACTGCCGGAAGAGCTAACGGTATTCACTTAGGCGAAGATAACCGCCATCGCTGAACCACGTGCAGGATATATCCCGCCCCTCCTTTTCATCCTGGTGTACGGTGATGCCGAGTTTATGATATATATGCCTATTGCCCTTCCCATTTTCCGTGCGAATAGGTTAGAAGCTCCACGAACGAAGTTGCGTAGTAAATGACAGGCGACGGAAGGATATGGCGTACGAAATTATTTTGAAATCGATCAATCGTACCTTATTTTTCCGTATTTTTCACAGAAGTGAAGCGAGTTTTTTCGCTACCTGCAATCAATTACATTTTATCTATAACACGGCCACGCAAAAAAGTGGTCTGTTACCGGGGAGCCAACTATGTCCTCCCAGCTGGGATTTTGCACAAAACCCCAAAAAATGGATCTAAGTTTCCCGAAATCTCAATTCACCATGTCTACGTTAGGCTAATTTCAGAAGTGGAAATTTCCATCTATTTTTTCAGTTTTACGCCTAATCCTAGAATGATGGGCCAATTCTGACTTCGTATTCCTACTCAGCGGTCAAAACTACACCGATAACATGTAAGGCACTCTTGAAATTCGCGTAGAGATATGCTGAATTGAAATTTCGGGCAACTTAGACCCATTTTTTGGGATTTGTCCAAAATCCTGCATGCTGGACGAACTCTGACCTCAGATTTGTATTCAGTGGTCAAAAATACCTGGGAGTACATAGGTGGCTCCCCAGTAACAGACCACTTTTTTGTGTGTGCCTGTGTAATTCATATGTAATTGTGTACAATTATATCGAGCCAATTTTTTATCTTCAACTGTATACTCTTTATCTATAACCGTATGAGCTTGTATTCTCGGGCTGCACAAAAATAATGAGTATCATGTCAATTATAAATACGAGTCAGATATCCATACATCTCTCTTCTAACAGAAAAGAATGGAATTTAAAAAAGAAGTAATATTTAATCGACAGCTGCAATAAATTGTCCAACTTTTGTGCAGATAATTCATCACCGTATAGATAATACTCAGTTAACCTGATCAAATTTCGGTCGAATATATGAGGCTAGTGATGATCCGAACATCATCAGTTCGATATGTTTCAATCCTCACTACAAATTCACGGTCAATGGCTCGGCAAACTTTCGCGCATTCTGCGGGAACTACGAGGAAATCGGACGTTCAAAATAACAGGAATTTGTCGAAGAAGTGAAAACGTTACAATTTGATGTCACAATGTTTTTCGACTCAAAATTTCCCAAATGAGTAGATCTTCGGAAAAAAGAACTGACCTGGAATAACCTTGAAGGACACCAACAAGGTCGAGTTTGAGGTCACCAATAATCAATTGAGCGAAATAACAATAAAGAGCTTTGCACTATTTTCATCAACTGCGTGCTTCGGAGTGTTACGTCCGGCCTTTATTAAATCTGAAGATTGTTCAGCTGACGAAGAAGATGCGGATTTTGTTATATGACCCCCGTTTTCGGGCAAAACGTTTCCGCCCTCTCCATCGGGGACCGAGGTCTAACCTGTCGTTGATTTTATTGCCTTAAGTACACGCGACTGATTCCAATATAGAATGTAGTAGAAATAGTTGTAGTACGCAGATTGAAAGGTTTTCTGAATGGTGAAATTGATGAGGCTGGAGCCGGATTAGGTATTCGTGGTAATTAGAACTTGCGGTTATTGTGATTGAGTAATACTCTTATCGAGTACGCGGCACAGTTCGGCGGAGCAGGTCCTTTATGCTGGCACGAGCGTAAGTACTTAAGGAATTGTTAGGAATGATTCAGTGGAGATTGTTGTACAACAAAATGAAATAGTATTCAGTTCAACGAGAAAAATCTTAGACACGCGGTTGGATTTCCCGGCTTGCGCCATTCAAAATTGATTTTGGAATAATTCAAAGATGGAACCTAGAACATTCTCCGCTTTCCAGAATTCTACGAAGAGATTGACGATTTAGCCCGGTTTTCGGTTCGTATTTATACCCAGAAAAGGTCGCGAATTAAACCCTTCCGCTAAGATTTTTTTAGAAGAAGCAGTGATGCCCACCCTATGTATTTTTACGAGGGACGAAAATCATATGGCGATAGTAAGTTTACGTTACGGGAAAGTATTGTCCATATTATCTAGCGCGTAGAAAACGCAGTGCGATAAGCGTTTTCCACGCTTCCGACGTAAGCACTCAGTGAAGCTCGACAAACGGGATGCTAAGTTTCGAAATTTTATAGGGTAAGTCGCGAGAGTAATGATAACTATTAGCTTAAGTTACGCGAACGTAACAGGAGATATCCAGTCCTCAACATTAAATAACCTTCAAGGTCGAGACTGATGTTTGACCTTGAAAGGTATTCGGACGTAAAATCTCCCGCCCTTTCGATGGCCAGCGTCGGAAGAGGGGGTTTCCTTTGAAAAAAAAAAATTGAATCGACCTTGAAATAACCTACATAGTTATCGTCAGGGCCAAACCCAACGTCACTATTGAATTCCTCGTTAAAAGTTGCTTCGAGCATGTCCTTGACATTTATGAAAAATAATTCACCCGGAAAATTATTCCCGTGTTTCCCGACTCTTTGGACAGCCTGTATACATTGGAAGCGGAGAAAGGCTTTTCGCGTTGCGTTTCCCACCGACCGGACAATATTTTTCATTCGGATCAGAGCCATTTTCGCTATACGATTCTACACCTTGGATGGAAAACGGACGATGAGCATCAAAGTTTATTCTAGAACAATCTCAGCGAACCAGTTTGATTTATGGCCTCTTTTGGGCGTAAAGACGAGCTCGAACCGAGCAGAATTTTCATTCGCCTCGGAGACGTCTCCGTGAAAGTTGGTTTTGCAGGAAATATTTCGATATTACGAACTCAAAGAGTCTTGCGTTCCCCGAACTCTAAAAATACTTCTAAGCATTTCATAAACGCTGGGATAACACGAACCGGAAAAGCTGACGACTTGTCTACTTTTCCATTTCATTGTAAACCATCAACAAATATTTTCCGTCGAAATGAAACACAAATCAGATCATCTTACATCCAAGTCATGTTTATAAAAACAACATCATCCACCTTATCATTTCATACTATAGTTTTCATCGGCATAAGCGACATACTCCATGAAACTATCGCATAAATTCCGTAAGAGTGTCACAAGATCTTGATAATTCTACACCATGACTAACAAAATTAGCTAATTTCATCGATTTTTCGCTTCTGATAAACAGTTAATCCTCATGATTATAATAATCTATTCAAACGTTACCTCGTGTACAACGTATAGTGCACATCGATTCGTCGCGTATGCAGAAGCATCAAGACCTCGATCCCCGGTGCAGAGAACGCAAACGTTTCGCCGAAAATCGATGTAATGTAACAAAACCTGCAAATCCTTTTGGTCCGATCGAATATATTTGGAATTGGCACCTACTAGACGTAACAATTTGCAGTATTGTTTTGTCGCGGAACTGAACTGTCGAAAAGTGTTTCTCCATCGATTTGATCAAAGTACGTATTACTTGAGATGAAAATGAAAATGAGCTCCGTTGTACGCGATGAGAGGAAAAAATAGGGAACAACTTGGTCTCTCGGCAGGTTACGTTGCTGCCAAGGGCTCACTCAAACGATAGACAAGAAAATGTTCTCTTCAACATTTTTTTTAATTTCCCAAAAATTCGGTTCCGAGTATTTGCACCCCATTCGTTGGAATTACTACGATATGCCACGAAAAAGATTACGGCTGTGGATGGCTATAAATATATAAATACCGTTCCGTAACATTTCCTTTAATCGAATTTTTCGTTTGCAAGTTATTTCATTCGAACGAACTTGAAATCACCACGAAGTGAAAATCGCACGATGTTAAGACGGTCTGATCATCCCGAATTGTTCCCGAAGCTGACGTTCGCTAATTATTAAACTAAAAGAGTTCAATGCTTTCATACTTTCGCGGTCTTGCCGTCGACTGGTTCATCTGAATATGCAAATAATACGTATTCTCTAATTTGCATCTTATTGTTCGCCCACGAATCGTATCCCCCTTTTTTCAAATGCAAGAACCTCTCGACTGGAGCTGGTCGTGGCAGAAACACACAAGGAAGTAGCTACCCACCAATCTACATCCAACCCCACTTCCGTTCTAGAATTGCCTTTAACGAAACTGGTCGCGGAAAGTTCTTGATTTTGCATTGTTTCATCAGGAGCGTCGAGGGTAATGATATCGGGGCGAAACAACGTTTCGGTTTCTCCAATTAAATTAGTATTGTGACCGAAAAGTTATTTGCATAGCGAGTTCCGATGATGCGCGCAAAAACTCAACGTAACGGCTCAAAGTTCGGTCGTTGGTGTCTTTCAACGTTTGGAGATGTCAAACCGGATTGTATTTTTATTTCAACGGCAGGTGAACTTGACAAAATTGGACGGTACGACGAAGTAAATATAACGTATCGCTCTATCAAGAGGATATTCTAATCTGGGGCAGTCGAACTATTTCACGCCACTCCATGCATTGATATTTCAACGTCGTATAAATAGATTGCTACGGACTAAAATAAAAAGCCACCAAGCTGTGAAGATTCATTCATTCTCTTCGCAGAAATCGAAGAAACATTTTTTTTTGGTCACAGTCTCTCATTTCATATTCTCTAATTGACATTTACATTTCTCTCATTATTTATTTGTTATAATCGCGCTGCAAGAAAAACGTTTTAAATTTTGAAACAACCGGGCCACCTTCAATTTCTCCTACGAGTGCGGAAAATTCGTGTAGATTTGTTGGGGAGACCGGGGCAAAATGAGACTGCGGGGTAAAATGAGGCTCCGCATGTTCGTGGGCAAGTTGAATCGACTCATTTGGCGCCGAGGTTTATTTTACCCCGTGTTCCATTTTGCCCCGGGGTCCCCTTTTACCCCGCAGTCTCATTTTGCCCCGGTCTCCCCTAAAGTGAAACTTCTTATTTAACGAATTGAAATCTCAGCTCTGGAATATTCGTTTTCCAAATCAATTCCCTGGAATCGAGTCTTCCTCAGAGAAAATCGAATACCAACTCGTAATTACTGATATTGAAGGAGAAACTTTTTTGTTGGCAGACTTTGGTCGTGGATTTGAGGATCATATCGTATACTTGCCGCTCGTTTCGTGAAAAAACATGCCTTTACTTTTTTTTTCAATTGAAGAAAAACCGATGTACTTATTGAATAAAAAATGTCGTTTCGTTCGATAGAACTTGAAATTTCTTCGAATGTAGTAAGAACGATTTACTTTCAATTATGAGATTTGGATGCACGCAAAATCAAGCGAAGACGAACAACATTGAGGATCGAGAACACAGATTTGCGAAACAAAATTTTTACGAAGATGTCTCACTGAAGTGTTATTGTTTTTAAAAGTGACCCTAAACGTAATCTCAAACTATGCGTGGAAGTAATACGTCACGTCATATTGCGTAGATGTACGTGACGGTATGTTCGAATGAAAGGTCTGTGATTACTCGAGTAAAATCATACATTTTATTTGATTTTAAAAAATTAGTGTATTGAAATAAAAATAAGCTGATATCGACCCCTCAGTCGAAGAAGAGCACGATTCAGATTCATTCAAAGAAAGACACTTTGAATTTCCGTCGTAGAAAAGCACTCCATTCGCGATTTTCGGGGACACGTCGTTGTTATTATTTTGGAGGCCATTGGGGGGTTTCTTTTTATATCAAGCAGCTTACCTCTCTGACTCTCATGCAACTGCAAATATTTTGCATTTTTTGATGCACTTTTGTCTTTGCACTTTAGTAAAAACGGTCAAAAACGTGCAAATTTCCGCAAGGAGGTATTTTACCTGAATATGATAAATCCAAAAATGCAAGATATTTGCAGTGGTATAAGAGCCCAAGAAGTAAGCCTGCTTGATATAAAAAAAAATCTCCGACGGGCGTCCAAAATAATAACGTGACAAAATGACGCGACAGTAAAAAAGTAATCAGATATTCCACGTGCTTGCTACTCAAAGTATTCGTTCGGATTAATCGTTACGCACGGTTAATCCAGTTGTTAAATTCGTAATGCGACGACGAGTCCATTACTGCAGATGAAATGTGGCCGGTAATTCGATGACATATCGTCTAACTTGGTTAACTGGAATTTTCAGCGAAAACCAAAAATTTGTCGCGTTTTCCACCTCGTTATAATATATCGACGCGAAATTAGCAATCGATATGATTAGTTTTATTTGTGCGTTGATGATACTGTTTCATCAGCCAAGTTGACGGTGAAGGCTGAGGAATAGTATCGCTAGACTGCTCTTTTTTCTCCTCTTCGGCTGGATTTTTCGTAAATTTACGAAACAAAGAGAAAAATTTCATTCTCCGAAGGTAAGCATCATGAATGTGGAATGGTCGATACGAATTTGCTGTGTAATACTCGTTTGAATATTTTAAATCTATTTGTACGTGAATTTGTGATCAAGATTGTTGAATTAAAAGATATAAATTCAGGCCAATTCTACGAAAAGTATTTAGAGAAGGATAATTTTTATATTCAGGATTTAGACAGGACGACTGCATGAATGGGTAAATCGAGTGGTGTGAAAAATCGAAAACAAAGATCGATGAAAGTCCAGTTTATTCGCTTACGCTGGAGAAGAATCAACAATCATTGGAAATATTGTCAGGGAAGGGACAACGAACGAATCTCGAAGATTGACATAGAAATACCGTTTCCGACTGTCACTTTGCGGTGATACGGAATAATACGGTTTCGATGATACGATTGTTCCGTGTCGCTTGCCCACGCGCAATTCTGCGGACAAATTTGATGGAGCGTTCACAATACCGATCAAAGTGACGCGAGAAGTTCGGGATGTTATTCGCCGCGCGTTTGTTTCAATATTATCGCGCGATCGTAGAATTTTCGCCACGCAACATAAATACAATAACAAGAGCGACTTAACGCGAGCTAAGCGAGACGTGACAAATACACGTCTCATGAACGAAGATCGGAGGCGAAGTTTCGAGACGTGCGGGAAAACTGTAACGAGGAAAAATATAGAACCGGACGGGAGAGGGAAACTTGCGAAGCGAAAAAATGCTAGAGAAGGAAAACTCTGCGAAATGGGATTCCGATTTCCTTGTGGAGTTCGAGGTAGTCGGCGGCTCTAACAAGCAAGTATTTCGAATAATTTTTTTTTGGAACTGGTTTAATTTATTTTTCAAAACAAATGATACAAAGACATTGAGTTATGTTTCAACTATTAGGCACAAACATTTCAACAAACGAAAACTCATTGTTAATCAAATTATTGTCCCATTTGTTGGGCCCCGTTCCACAAGTCATGACCATCGTAACATTTCACTGGATCATGTAAAATCGAGTGAAAAAAGGATCATTCGCTGAATAGTTAATCTAGAGCCCGATCGCGCTTCTTTTTTTAAAATAAACAAAATGGTAGCCTCTACTCGCTTACTCTGAAATTCTCAAGAAAAAACTCCCCGATTGATTGATGATAAAACTTCTATATTTCTTTTTTCGAATAACCTTCCATCGAGCACTAGATTAACTATTAAACCGATGATTTTTTTTGCTCCCTTGATTTCGGATGAACCAGTAAAATATTACGGTGCTCACTGGGAAGCATGACGAAGTTCCATGAAGATCTGCATTAAATATTTCTCTCACAATCTTGGTGAAACGAAGTTAAAACGTAATCCGACGACTTGGTACCATTCTTTTACGATATAAATTGAACTACGGCGAAGAAAAAATTATTTTGAGTGGACACAAGGGGGCGGGAAGGAAGCATGTAAGAAGCATGCTCGTTTCGTTGGTACATATCCTACGAAAATCCGAAGGGTCAGGATGCATCGAATGGGAAAGGAAAGTTTGCTTGTTAGGATTGGCATAAGTCGAATGAGAAAACTAAAGCAACGTTGGGTCGTCGGTCCCGGAGCATGAAAATTCGTAGGAAATTGAAGAACTCCGGAATTTTTGAACACCGTCAGTCGGCTGCCCCGTTTCTTCTCCACGAGCATGGCCTGGACTATTTTGCTTACGCGTTGATATCCCAATAAAAGATACAGTGTCAAAATCAGATGGTCGATATTCTTTCATGTATTCGCTAGAAACTCTGCCCTCGTCGTTCCTGCTCCGAAGTTTTCCCGTAGACTCGATATTTCCCAATCGTCGAAGTCCTTTCGCTACCAGTTTCACAAAACGTTCGGCATGGCGCTCGGTGGCGAATGAAACCACGCGAGTTTTACTAGATCCTGTGAGAAAAAGTTGGATGCGAAAAACACGCGATGTTACACTCAATCGGTAGAGGCGAGAGGAGTGACGTCGAATTAATTAAAATTAGTCGCGACTTTCATTAAATTCGCAGAAACGTTATCCGTGATACGTTCCCTCGCCATTGATTTTCCTGTTTTTCCCTCTCTTCCTCTCGGCCGCCGGTGTGTTTTGCAGACTCTTTCGCCCCTCGTAACTTTCGTTCCTCGCGCCTCATTCACTCCGCGTACTCCTCGTGCCCTTTCTCCACGCCAGACGTACTTCTCCGACGTCGAGTCTCGGTCGTATTCTCCTCGACACTCTACGGCCCACACGTTCTGGCCTCCGGAACCCTTTGGTGCCGAAGCTGTTTGCGACTATGCTACTGCCTGCCGCTCAAGCGGTAAACAAAACCCGCGAAACGGGGTTGAAACGCAAAACAACGAAACACTCCTGAAAATCTAACGACTTTGTGTGTTTGTCGTGCAAGTTACACCTTCGCCTACCCATCTACCGTGTACACATCCCCGTCCCCGTCTGACACCTTACAAAACCAAAACGTAGCGAGTAGTAACACCTTTCGTGACATTCGTCGTACCCTCGCCGTTACCTAATTTGTTTGCCGACAACATTCGGGACATCGAGCGAGGGTGTGGCAGCAAAAGCTTAGAGCTGATGATGGCTGGTTGGGAAGAAACCCGAAAATATGCCGTGAAAAATTTGATCGAAAATACCAAACGCTTCCGAAAATCCTCACCTGAGCTACTGATCGCAATGAAAGTTGGAAATTCCTCAGGAATTAAAAATTAATTTCCATAAAAACGAGCAATTACTGGAAAACCACCACTGATTTTTTTTCTACAATCTGTCATTCGAATAACTTTTCGTGCTGGCTATTTTTTACGGCTGAAGACTGCCACGTGGATAATTGAGGAGACTTGGAAAATATTTACAAAAATTGATTTCTAGTTTTCGAAGACTGTTCGATTTCAGTTTTTATCAATAGGTACATCAAAGTAGTTCATATTCTGGACGATCAAATGACCAGTTTCCATTCAAATTAGACGTTAATTTCTAATTCCTTTTCTACTTCAATTGAGATTAGTGATAACTTTACAAAATGGTCACTAATGTAAATATTTGTTATGCCCATCCCTGGATGCAACCGAAGGGAAAATAAGTTTGACGCTTTCTGCTCGGTGAATTCGACACCAAATGCTGGCGATTGAAAGAACAAAATTCCACACTGTACAGATTTCTTGTAATCAGTCTAATATCAAATTGTGCGTATCGATGCGATGGAAATGTCGTTTTTTTGATCTGATCAATACTCGCAATTAACGAATAACGAATCACTCGAATGATGATGGGACATTTGTTTGAAAAATAAAATAAACGATTCTTAAAATCAGAAAATTCAAATTGAATTTAGTAATCACAAACAGATCGGACTAATAGCTCGGCTGGCGAGAGTATCGATTATTTGATTTCCGAAAAATTCTAGATGTTTGGTTGTTCCCACTACGTTTTTCTGTGTTACCTAACTAGTCGCGTAACGCAACGACACAACGACCCCGCGATCGGTGATTTTTTCGGCACAGCTATATTTTTTCCCGCTAGCCGAAAACTTTTTCTCAAGCCACCGAAATCCTTATACACGATCCACATTCTCGGGTGAAAATTATCGTGGAGTATCGATCCTTACCGTACTCGTATGAATGAAGGTTTCTCAGAAATTGTAAGGTACGTGGGCGTGTCAGTTCGGGAAGTTCGCATCCCCTAGCTATCGCCGTTTGAAAGTAAACCTACATCCATCTACCCCCTGCATTCTGATGCTGGGTAGGTATATAAGCATCGCAGGGGTGAAACACGCGTTCTTGTTTAGAATACTGATTTTTCAAGAACGCGAACGATACTGTGGCGAGGATAAAGGGATATCTGCGCGTTGATGGACCACGTGAAGTGCATTTGACATTTTCTTTACACTTCGCTATCCCAGTGATTTTTCTGCGATTTATCGACGAACAGATTTCGCCGTGGGCGTAAAATTTCCCAGTTTTCGCTGGCTATCTTTTGATACTCTTCATCGATTTCCACTCTTCTACCCGCTTGCGTTGTGATTCAACAAGAAATTCACAAAAACCGGATTTGCTTCTACTCACCATTTCCGATTGCACGATCTCGTGTGGGAAGGTTCCCGAATTTTGTCACTAATATCTGAGGTCTTCTTCGCAAAGCCACTCGGAAAAAGTCCTTCGCTGGAAAAATCCAGAAGACGAACACCTTACAGAAGGTAACTAAGATCACTGATCACTTGAACTGTTCTTGGCCGCATATTCATCCTGTTCCAATTATCCGGAACCAAAAGGGAACACACATCTGTAACAGAGAAAAAGGACTCCATGATTACGAAAACCGAATTGCGAAAGAAATGTGTGATTGGAATTAATAATTATTGCAAAGTCCTGGAAACGAATTAAATAGATCGTCGTAGAATAGTGAGAGTCATTTCACAAATTCGGAATCTATTTTTCACCAAACTCGATGAATTTACCTCGCACATCTCGTTTCTTCAATATCCTCTTTATGAATATTGTACACGAACACAAAGAAAGCAACCAGAAACGTAATTTTCACTTCTTTTTCTTATCGATTTCTGATCGCATCTAGCTATTCGGATTTTTCTCCATCGTTGGTAATGAGGAATTCAAACTTATATCGTCGTTTCAGCATCACGAGAAAATAGTTGAAACTCTACCTGATCATTGAACGTGACACGACGAATTATCGAAATTTTTTTCATGTTTCAGCCGGTCACCTGACAGGTAAGCTCTAGAACTTGCAGTGTGCTCTCGAATTTGGATGAGCTTTCAAAAACCGTAAACTCCGGAACGACTTCAAATTTTGTGCGAGAGTTCTTCTTCACACTCGGAGACAATATCAAAGAGGATTTTTAGCGAGTCCGAATATTTTTCGAGTTATCGAATTTTTAAATAAGTTCTCTTTATACCGCGCTCACCTACGCGAGGCGCGGTATACACCGACAATAGTCCGTCTAACGAGAGAATAGACTTCGGATCGCGAGAAAATTAGTCCCTCATTCGATCACTTACAAACCACGTGCATTCTAAAACGACGATTCATACCTACAGATCGTTGAAAAGGTTATCTGGCAATGAATTTGATCGATCATGGGTTTAATCGGTTACCTGCGTTAATATCCGAAGACAAAATATCCGCGACAAAATGTCACGCCCATCCGCACACAAACACCTCAATGGAGCGCGCGCACGCACATGGACACGCCACTATTTTGTCCAGCATGTTTTGTCGGCGGAAATTTTGACGGCGAAAATTTTGTCGCGGCAATTGTGTCTTCGGATATTAAAGCGCGTCACCGTTTAATCAAGCTGTCGTAAATCACTCCGTTGAATGGTGCTCGTACGCAATATATTGAATCGTTTTAAAGATAGATGCGTGGCGAGTTCATACTGCTACTACCATAGTCGATCACGTATGCAAGTTTTTGCGGAGAGTAAAAAGTTGATAAAAGGATACTTTTTCCGAATTTTTAGAAGACGAAGAGTGTTGTTGCCCAGGTGAGTACGATGTCTTCCTTTGCTCTAAGCAATCATTCATAAGGAAAAAACATCAGTAATAGGAAAATAAGAAAAATTGAGACTGTGAAGCTATGGAAAAATTATGAAAAAACGAAAGAGCATCCATAAAAAGATACACAGCAATTAAAGAACCTAGCTCAACGAAAACAAACGAGGAACCAAAGATCCCCAGAAAAATTCAAAACTCGATTTCCAGAAAACTATTGTAAGTCGCTAAAAGTTCTTTGAGGGATTCTTTAACGATGTCAAAGAAAAGGTCTGTGCCGAATCTTAGCCCGTTCCGTGGTTTTCGGTTTTCGGAAGCATACCCACGAATCCTTCGGTGATTTCTTACACCGGCTTATCAGACAAACACCTGTTCTAGTCAATTGTGCTATCCAGAGGAATAAGTGGTCCTGATTTAGCGTAGCTTTAGGGCGACCTTTCACGACCATATCGTGTTCTCGTACCATTCAACATCAGTGCCTCCGGGCAGACTGTGACATCTCATATTAATCCGGCACACGCCGGCAAATATTGCATTATTCTACTGACGTATTGTGGATTGCATAACCGTATAAGTTTCTTACGAGTAGCTAATGCATTGATTCAAAATTACTCATTATTTTTTCCACCCACAACGCGTCGTCGATGGCATTGCCCGTTAATTTTCTGATGGGTCACGCATTGACCATTAACGTAACAAAAATCGTTTCTGTTGATCTCTAACCGAAGTATCCATGTTGGAATATCACTACAAACAGAGTGTTATGTTGAAATAAATTTTTGGCGACTGACAGATAATTCCATGACGTATTTTTTCAGTAATAGAGTAATTGTACTTTATTTCCTTGTGCGTTACTTCCTTGATGCAACGGCCGTTACTTCGAGAATCGGTCATCGCATTTGAGTCCAGTATACGGATTTTTTCAATCACGGCTGAACAGAATCGATCGCATTATGCATTATCGTCATAATGCCTAAGTATTAGCTCTTACTTCGAAATTGCCATGTTTGCATCTCGCATTCCGTACTGGCCACACCGAATACGGCAGCGCCCACTGCATGTTCAATACTAAGTTTTGAGCATTCACTAACATTTGCATCTGGTAGTTCGACTTAACTCTCCTGCGAAGGTAGCATGTAGCGCGAAGCTCTTATATTTGACTAGCGGAATCCTGAGAGTGGTGATGTTGTTCTACCAGCAGTAACTTTATATCGGTGAACGGTGATAATTGAATCATCAATTCTACCTGAAATCAGTTCCTATTTGATTATTTATATTCGTACTGTTTTGCAACGCAATACAATGGATTCTGCACGCTGCTCGTCGTATTTGGTTTTGAGACGGTAAATTGAAGCGCGATTCGCGAGGCGTCCCGATCTACTGAAAAGAAAGCGCGGCGCAGCGAAGAGGAAGGAAGCGACGGAGACAAAAGGGGAAGAAGGGTGAAAGGGTTCACTTTTTTGAATCTTGTTGCGCGTGACGGGATATTTCACCGGGCTACGGACGGATACTTCGCTTTCTTCCAGCCATAACCAGCCGCCGAGTACCGTCGGGTTTCATAAAAAATATACAATCACGCATGACCACTCAGCAGGAACAATGTATACAGGTGACGGTAATAATCCCCGGTCTACTTCGCGTTTAGCGTGTCTGGGCGTAATTCGCGGTACTGCAGCGCTGGCTGTCTCGCCGTATTGTTATCAAGCATAAATACCAGACGGGTGTTGCATTTTGAAAAGCAACGAGTCGAGGGGTTGGAAGTTTTCGACGACATACACGCCAAGGATAATGGCAGCGAAGGGGTGATAACGTTGCGACCAGAGCGAAGGCTCTGTTGCCAGGCGCCGGTCAATTCAACCCTTCTCCATGCTCGTTGGTTTATTTGTTTGATTTGCGGTTTGTTTCGATGGTTGGACTTCGTGGAGTGGTAGTCGGACAGTAGATGAATCACCCCAGCGGATATGTCTGCTCCGGTTGTATTATCCGATGGAACTTTCACGGTTACCGTTTTGGTATAACTGTTGCGGGGTTCGAAATCCAAAACGTCGAATATCCTGAGGTAATTAACGAGTTTGCATCACAAAGAACCGACGCGTTGTTTATTACAACCGAACAAGGTTTACATTTTGATGAACAAATTATTTCCACATTTTCAGGGAAAAATTACTCGACCAGTTTCCCTCGAATTTATAGAGACGCCATCGATTCCAATGGCGCGTTCCGCTCAAAAGTGCGAAGAATACTCCCGAATAAAACACATTCAGAAACATGAGTCCTGGGTTCCGTACGTTTGCTTGTAAGTCGGCTGTTCGATGGTCTTATAGAAGGTATCTCGAGTAATTTTTTATATTCTTCGCGGTTGATCCCGTATACACATCTATTTTTCCAGATTTATATACCCTCAACGAGCAGATGAGATTCATTTCATGCCACAAAAAAAAACAAGACCAGATAAATCCATCCCATGTATTATAGCACCACAATCAGACATTTCTGAAATCATTCGGAATTTATCAAACACTGACGTTTCACCGTTCACCCACGCATCAAGTTTCATACTTCCTATTTCTGACAAAAAATATTTTATTGCGGAGCGAATTTTTCCCAATGATGGGAAAACTGATACTAAATTTTGGGTTGCACGATTATTATTTTCATTTGGATACATTGATGCTGAAAAATCTGACGAGTATTTCCACGTACCCATACGATTGAGAGCATGTTCATGAAACTACGTAAACCCTCGTTGTGTATTGAATACACTGTATCCGCATCGTTGCGTGTCAAAAATGTCGAGTAAAATACATCGACAGTATAATTTTGGATAGTATACTGAAAACACAAATGATGTCGTCGATTGGAGTTGTCAATTTTTCAGGCTTCTGCAGTCGGGTTTCAGTAATCACCTTCCCGTGGGGTAACAATTTGTTCCTTTGTACTAGGGAGGCATTACGCTACTAGCGTCGCGACTCTGATAAATCGAAATTGCCTATTCATATTATAAAGTCTGCGCTCGATTTTCTGCGCGGTCAGTCCGAATATTTCTCAAGTACCTTTCAGTTTGATATTCTTCCATTCTGCCAACTTCACCCGAATCTGGGCTGCATACGATGAATATAATACGAGCTACTCGCCGCAACGCGATGAACATGACAAAAAAATCTCCCGGAATCGTACAGTCCGCGGTATTCAAACGAGAACTGAATATGTTTTCAGCAACAACGTCTAGCAAACAATCGTTACATGCCATCCGGAACCCTCGACCCACGACCCCATCAAAACTGGACTGATATTCGGACGAATTTGTCAGGCTAACCTCATCGCTTGGCAAAAAGCTTTGCATGGATGTGTCGGGGCAGTCGATTCAACGATTCAACTTCCTGAAAACGAACATATACAATCGGTGATATCGGATTCTCCTATGTCACAATCGCTTTATCAATACGACGGTCTAATCCGGTTTTCTCACTCCCTACAAACAGCAGAGCCAAAACTTCATCGTGCGAAACAATTTCAATTCATTCGTAAGTCTTACGTTTCTTCATTCTGACTAATTATTACTAGTTCTCGTGCTAAACGTGGTACAGAAGAACTTGATCACGAAAAAAATACGTATTTTTGGGACTTTTCAATGAGGGTAAATTTAAAGTTCACGAAATGAAAAGCATAGTCAACCACGATAGCTTTTTGGTACCCGAATGAAATGAGCATATTACTTCCCGATCAAGAGGGAAGTTATTGTAATGACCCTGAAAATCGAAAGTTGAAATTTCACGTTATGTCCACGTTTCAGCCAGCACCTCTAGAAACTCTCTCTGACGTTTTCAGGAACATGTCTATCTGTCGTGTGTGCGCGCGCGCGTGTGTGTGTGTGTGTGTGAGAGTGAGCAAAATTTTGTGTTACGATTTCTCCTCAACAAACGTCGAGAATCAAAAGTGCTCTTTCCCCATCGGGCGCCTTGACGGGAGTTGGTGCTGACTGGATCGCGAATACGATTTGACGAGTGGTTTTGTAGTTATTTGAACGAAGAAAAATGTTGAAATAAAAATCCATTTTTTTTCCTCCAATTTAATTTAGTTCTGGATTTTTCTGTTTTGTTTCCAATCAAAATAACTTTTTGCTTCCAAATGGACGGCTTGTTTCCGTGAAAATTGTCGATTCCGATATTTGTGGAAATGAGGGCTTGACGCAAAAATACTGAATTTAGTCAATTCTGGTGCTGGTTCTCAATTGCTACTCTCTGAACTGTGAAAATAATGATTGTCAATCCCTGTGTTCCTGCCATTTTAGCGTCTCGTCTGCCAAAGTCTCCGGGTAGAAGACTCAAGAATCAAAAAAAAAGATAATGGACAGGAAATTGTACATTTTTTTTCATAGTTTCTGCCACTGAAATCACGAGACAGATAGAAATTCTGAACTGAGATCTTCGTTGTACGCGAAAGAACCCTAGAATGATCTTTAAAAATCGAAACAAATCAAACTGACGACCTAGCAGCCTAGCAGATTCAACAATTCTCGGGGTAAGGCGACGAACCCGCCTTTTTTCAATCTTTCATTCAACAAACTATCAAATCACGTAGGATTCCTTCATTATATTGCACATTTATTTTGTCACACATAATTTTGTTAGTGATTTTTCACGAAGATTTAAACTTTTTCTTTCAAAATAATGCCATCGTTGCAAAAGTCATCGTATAAAGTAGGCTCCTCCTGGTTTGATAGCTATTCTCATATAGGATAGACACAATTTTCGTTCAGCAGCTCAACTTGAGACTCGCAGAAGCTGTTGGTCTGCACTTCGCCCTTCAAAAAAGGTGTCACCGGAGAATTGCTGTGCACTTGCCATTTCGATTTCCATCCGTTCAAAGAAAAAAATTTTTTGTCGATCATTCTCGGCTTAATACAGATCTTTTTCGAGAATTGCCCTCTTTTCTCCGATTCCACTGAAAATAATTCTCAAAATGGCTTTTTTGCGCCACTAATGTAGCTTAAGCCCTTGTATCAATCGCGCAAAGTCTCTTGGTACATGATGCTGCTATCAACCTCACAGTGTTAATTATTCTGCTGGTCTACTCATTCACGGATTATCCGCCTAAGCTCACTTCGCTTCATCGGTTCAGTTGCCAATTACATATTTCGGAACGATTTATGCGACGGAGAAAAATTGCAATATTCAACCTAACGCTGATTCGACTATGAACCCAACGAATACATGCATAGCAGAATAGTTCACGATTATTATTAATAATTTTGAAAATGTCAAAAATCATATCTTCAATCGAGAAATCTCGAATCACCGTGAATGTCAAAAGTTGAGTTGGGTTCTCCTGTAATATTTACGCAGCGAATTTTCAGAGTGACTAGTAATCAAATCGATTTCTGTCTTCACGGGTGAACCTCGTAGCAAGGATGAGGCGGGGTCGAGATCTTTCTTCTGAAAATTTAACTAGTCACGAATGGGGCGGAAATGTTTCCGGAATATATCTGCACCGTTTGGATCGGATACGGCAAATTTTCTAGAAATTCTATCACCCGAATATTTTCAGTGATCCCAAAAGTATATCGACGCTTTCACGAATTTCGAAGTGGAATAATAAATTCACGCCCACCGTAAAATCCAATATTTCGCGAGCTTTCAAGTTGATATTTCGTCTCGCAAATTCGATATTCGTTCAAGCAACCTAACCGGAAAGCGAATCGATCTAATTTTCTGCCGTGTCAACGGACGACATTCTTCAGGTTCCTATCAATATTCACCCATTTTATGCACGACCCGTCGCGAAAATCCACTCCCGAAATTTCGTCTGCTTCGAACAGTTGAAGTAAATGAGGCGTTCCTTTCTCGTAAAACCGAGCCAAAGTTCCATTCAAATAATTCAGCAGATGAAAGAGACAGAGAAAATGAAAAATGATAAATTAAAGGAATCTACAAAGTCAAATCAAATCTCGTCTCGTATCGTAGCATCCGATCGACTACACAGGTCTGCGATAACATTTTTTTCGGAACAATCACACGTGCGATGTACAGATGTTGTTCTGCTCATTTCAAACATGAAACCCATTTCCACAAATAACGTGCCATTTTTTTCTCTACCTCCACAATTACCTACCCTTGCTAAAATATTTGATATGGAAATGATACTAAAATAATCGTGATATTTTTTAATGTCTCATAAACATACTAGTCGTCCCCGCGGCGTTGCCACGGCTTTTTTTGTAGGACTACTTACGATAAACATTCCCATTTACGTGGGAATGCATACGTGTAATAATTACGTGGAATATATACGTGCAACTCTCACGGTTTATGCACCGCACACCGAAATAATGCTCAGATAGCCGGATTGTTTCCGATTTACTCGACACTTATCGTCATAGTTTGGCCACTTGACTCAATATCGTTATAAATCATAGTCTATACGTTATTCTGACGTACAAACAATAATGCTGTGAAATATCATCAAAATCCATTCGGTAGTTTTTACGTGAAATATTAACAAACATCCATCCATATATACATACATGTATGTATGTATACATATGTACAAACTTTCGCGTTTATAATAGTTGTAAGACTGGTAGGAAGTAGGATCTCTTTAAAAACATCGCTTTAAAAAACCTATTTCGCAGACTCGTGCTATTTTTCGCAGGTTGGTAAAGTGACAACAAACGAAGGAGGGATATTATGCTAGGATAATATCACGCAGATATTTTTTATTTTCGGATCAATTTGCGTGATAAATCACCAACCTTTATTTCGACTTCCCATTTGAAAAATGTTAGTCGATCATGACGCCCATTTTGATTCGTCGTGAAATACATTTGGTTAACGATCATCCATTTCTAAAAGCAGATGCCGAAACGATTTATCACTATCGTCACATATCGACATCATTATGTGGTCTCCGATCGAACTAGAGGCTAAATACCGCTGCGCCCTCGTTTCGACCTACATCGGGGGTTAACAACCTGGGGCAGTTCCGCGGTGTTCGGCGTGTCAATTTGTACAGTGGCATTTGTTTGACGCCAAGTAACCTATTGAAGGGTCTAGTAGCCTGACTTATCGTTCCCAAGTCCGCCTGTCGAGCGACTAAATACGGTCTGTAACGATTACGCGCGCTCGACTCGCAAGCATCAGGTGCGCCCGGGGTGAATCGAGCGTGAAAAAGAAACTTTGGTAAAAATTAATCTCGAGACGAAACTTATTTTCACCCCGCTTTTTTCTATCATTTGGAGACAGACGAATGTACAACGAATCTGAGCCACTTTTCTTCGACGTTTCCGCTAAGCGATGAGTCATACCAAGAATTCGCGTCGATCAGCATATAATGATCAATATTCGGCTATCAAAAATATCAAGTCTCGTAACGTCTCAGCGAAATGGTGAAAACATGTTTGTTGGATTTTCCTCACTTCCAATTGTCAAATATCGTTTTCGAATGTATTGCTCAGCACCCATTAGGATGAGAAGAAACGCGGATATAGACTTACCCTCTGTTCTTTTGCTCTCGTCGACTCGTTCCTTTTCCGCTGTCTGTCCCTTCCTCTTAACTTTGTTCGTATATAAATGAAACTTGTCACGTCTCACCGTTATAATGCAACGTCCATAAGGTCGTCGGGTAATCTCTCTAATACTTGATGTCGAGTTACGTCACCCCGACACTTCAATTAGTTGAGGCTTAATAGTTTTCAGTTTTGGTGACTCGTGGCCGGCATGTTGATCAATCAAGTCACGATGATTCAAGTTCATCAGAACTTTCGTTAGCTCTCGATGAGCTTTTCGATAGAGAAGGATACCTCATTCGTTACGAAATGATAGTTCGCATCAGTTTTTTCCCGCAAGGCTCCCAAATATGAGAGGTACTCGAAAATGTGGTATCTGCAAAATTTTATTTTGCGGAAACTTGCTCCCAGAAAATTACTATTCGCGAACTATGAATCATCGTATCAGATAGTGGCGTATACAGGGTGAGATATTTTAATCGAAGCGGTTTCATACCTCGGAAACAATAAGTTTTTTCACCTCCCGATACGCGACATAATAGCGTCGTCGTTCGGCGCGCGCAGAAAACGGTCGTCGAGGGGAACGCTGACAGAAAAATCGATAACCGTTTTGCGGCAAATCGTCGAAACTCAAATGTATTTCAGAAAACAAAAACGTAATTTCACGCGAGTCTTTGTAAATAGAGGTGTGCGGCGCAATTTCGGGATTCGCGATGCGATTGAAACTGTCGCGACGCTTTCGCAATTGCGAGCGGATGGATATCGTACTTTTTATTTTACGACCGTTTCCCCGCAAGCCGGTATACGCAACCACATTGACAGATCCGTTAGCAGAAGTGCTCTCGTACAGACTACCGCTGTGCCATGGCGAACAGAAGCGCAATATTTTCAAATAGACGTGAAAAGGACGACTACGTAGATGACAACTAGTAGTTACGACGCATCTGCTTCTCCACTGCATCGCGAGTGGGCTTCGAGCCACCGATAGCCGTGTCAACGCTGCGGAGTATTTTTTTTAGGAACTATTAACGTAAATTTTCTGGTTGCAATAAAATTCACACAATTTATTGAATACGCACCATTTCGAAAACGCAGCATTGCAAATAATTTCCTATGCTAGTAATGCGTTACCGATTAATTTCATAACGAGCAACGCGGTGGCCCAAAATTATCATTGATGCAATTTCTAGAATACAGCTATTTTTTCTAACAAAGAATGCACTGGTTCGTGTTTATCCATCATTTTTTCAGTGCACGATGCACCAATAAAAAATTATCCGTCATTTTAAAAATAAATAATGCATCGTCGATCGCGTGACTGATTCATTTTTCAGTGGGTAGTGCACCGAGGCGAAGTTCTCCATTATTTTTCCCATGGGTAGGGCGTTGACAATTGATTCGACAAAAATTCATTATTTTCGAATTACTATTCACGCAACCATCATTGTACGTAATCAACCCAGAGAATTTTACTTGTTATTATGATCATCAGGATTCATGAATGTCAGTTTGGCGTTGCGTTTATGAGAAGCTGTGTAGGTGCAAGACCTCAATACTCCTACCATTATACCGGGTAGTCCGAATTTTCGTCCGGTTTCAATACAGCGAAGCGTCTAACGACGACCGAGTCCGAGATTTGTCCAATATTTGTGGATCCATTCGTTGCGTATTTAAATATTATTCATGGATGTCCAGCCAATACCAACGCTGGAATACTGATGTATAGCGAGTCGCATTTTTCTACGCGTATACATGTACATGTTACACGTGTACGTTAGGGGTAAAGCTAGAATAACGGACAAAACTATGTTTACCCGGGTAATCCGAGTCTTGTTCATCCATACTCTTGGGCAAGCCTAGTTTTACGCGTTATCTAGCATGTATACCTGTACATCCTCCCCAGCCTAACGATCCGCCAGCAGTAAGTATGTCGACAGACACGACGCGATTTTCATGACCAATGGACCTTTGCGATTCTTTGGACTTAGGTCCAGATTGGGTCTGCGCTGAAGTGTTCTAAAATTATTATCTGAATCTCTTCCAAGTTTCCATCTCTTAAATGGCTAGCGTCAGCTATTTGCTAGATACATTTTTCAATAAGCTCTCTAGTCAGGATATCTCATACGTGCCAAATGCGGTAGGTACTCATAATTTTCCACTGTTCAAATGATTTATTGAAAATGAATCCGTGTCAAAAATTCCGGGCGAAGCCAGCTTTTCTACAGCCTTCGCCATATTTTTCTTTCAAATTTCTTTCGATGAATTCACGTTGAGGCTATTATTTTGTAAAAAGTATGGTGGCTTAGATTTTAATTTTTTTCTTCTAGCTCGTCGAACCCGATGCCGACTGCGATCGTAGAAGTTCGAAGTATGTTCTGCGACGCGACAAATATCAACAAACCATACGCGTAGTGAGAATAAAGTAAATATTCGTTCGTTGTTTAACATCGAGGCAATTCGTCCTATTCGCGTTGTTTTATTGCTCTAAGGTACGTTGACGCAGGAGCCTCCCATTGCTCCAGTCTGGTCGTTGTAATCCGATTTGCTAACGAGCTCGGAAAAGTCACGGTTGAACGGATTACGAATGTATGGGTATAGTCTGGATGTATCTCGCGTATGGTCTAGCAGTTGCTAAGCTTGCGGGAAAAAATAATTGACAATGAAATTATCAGCGATCGCTCGGATGATTGGAAAAATGGAGAACGTGCATTTTTCTAGTCGATATAGTCCAAACAAGTGCGAAGATCGAAGGACTCACGATTATTTTTGTCAATTATTTTTCTTCAACGAGATTTCTTCTCTCGAATATTTATCTTGAAAAGCTGCGGTTGTTGAAAATGGGCTCTGAACGTTAACTTGTTCCGTTAATTATACATCGTTGAATATTAAGGTAACGCAACGAGATCCGACTATTTTTTTTTTTCGAGTCTCCTATGAAAACATGTTGGTGGATGATTTTGACTCTTTTTGCTAGGAAATTTGATGCGAACTTTTTTTGTAGAGAACTGAACTTTTCGGCAGAAATTATTTGAAATAGTTTTTTTTCACTCACATGTCGGGTAAATATTTTCGAAAAAATGACAATTTTTGTATAAACCTGCGAATATCTTAGAAACTACAATATTTACGTCGTAGTTGACCTGGAACACTTTTGTAGAGGATAAAATTTCCTGAACAACAATGCAAAGATAATAA
The DNA here is from genome assembly GCA_963969455.1 of Arge pagana. Classification (NCBI taxonomy): domain Eukaryota; kingdom Metazoa; phylum Arthropoda; class Insecta; order Hymenoptera; family Argidae; genus Arge; species Arge pagana. Next base: position 15,264,065 of record OZ018310.1, on the reverse strand, counting down.
TTATTTCGCGACTTCCAACTTTTGATTACAATTCGAGAGCCTGGGATGCTGTCCAAAAAATTGGACCCTGTGCAAAAGATTTTATGCTACTATGAAATCAATTTCGAAAAAAGCGGACATTCGACCCATTCAAATACACGTGCGATAGGCTTGTGATTTAAACAATGTTCGAATTCGCAACACGTTCAGCAAAGGAATGATCTTAGGCTTGATGTCTTCCTGGCAAATACGCAAGCCAAATATACAGCTGATGCCAGTATCATGCGATACCAAGTGGTATCAGTAAACGCACGATGTGCAACCGTATACGCCGGGGAGTGGGTAAGTAAATAGAACATTCGAGGCTGCTGGATATTACAATTCTAGACGATCCAATACCATTGCTAGGTTCACGTGCGATGGCGATAATTGTTTCCTACGAACCCGTGCATTTGATTCGCGTTGCTCAAACGAATCGTTATAATATTGTATAAGTGGACGCGACGAAGAATTGGGCGAAGATCATTGATAAGTTATGCCTCCTACGTAAATCGGAAAACAGAAATTTACAGCAAGGCATATCTCAATATTAATATTATAGCTGAAATTTGAACAAACTACTTTTTATCAAGTCGCGTTAAGGGTATACAAGTTGATAGTGGATTGAAAAGAAAAGTTTCCCAAAAAAGACGTATCTTGATGAACAGTTTACATTTTTCGCCAACATATCAGGCGCGATACGTGTAACTCAACTCGTCGTCTCAGGTCGGGCGGAAATCGCATTTTGATCGAGCTGAGGTAACAGTTTTGTGGGACGACAATCGCGAGAGGAGAAAATGATTCGATTTTGTGTTTGGTGTATCAGAGAAAATTGATTTGACGATCAATTATCCTTTTGGAGCAAAAGAACTTCGCCACTTATCGGTGCTGTACGGGGGATCTTGGTCTCCGTGTATCCTTTCCATACAAAGGTTTCCGAAACTAAAACTGTTGCGAAAGCAATAAAAGAATGCCGGCAGCGAATCGTGAGATAAACGAGGGTGAACCTGGAATGGGCCACTCGTCAAATACGAATTCCATGTGAATCACCCGGCCAATATCGGTCCGAGGGGATATGAGAGAAAGAACGGTAATCAAATGATGCCTTATAAGCTGCACGGTCCATAGCTCGAGGCATCGCGATCTCGAAGATAAAAGGCGAGGTAAGAAAAAACTAGCGCTACTAGATCGTCCTTAGAAGCACAGTTTCGTTCACGTAACAAGAATGATGAAACTTTCGAAGGAATAATCCCGTCCAACCGACAGGTAACAACAGAGCTTTAAGCTGAACATCAATATAATTGGGAAATCTTCCCGAGTTGCTGGAAAATTATTCGAAAGCTAAATGCTCAGTCCTGAAATTAACGGTACATCGAATGATGATCCTCCTGTATTTCCTCCCGTATTTCCATCCCAAGAACCGATCGTCAAGTACTGTGAAGCTGCTCACGCTAATTGAGACGTTGAGGTCTAATTTTGTATACTGAAAAAAATTCCTCCATCTTAAACCAGTAACTCCGATTACGTTCATCGTACCAGGACGGAAAAATATAACTAGGAGACCTGACCTCATATCCTTGCAATACATTTTGAGATATATTATTGTCGAGCTCCTACAAAGTAACAAGCTCAAGCCCATCACTAGAAAAAAAATCAGAACTTTCTCCGTCATATTTTCGAATTTGTTTTATTACAAGCAAATTATCCGAGGTCCTGACGTTGCCACGTTGAGAGGTTTCTTTATTCATCGTTATTGGCTTTGTCTCAATGAAGATGTCATAGTTCTTCGCATCGTTCCAAGCCGAAGACGTGTACTTGGCAGAAATGGAATGATCGCTGGTTACGTCAATTTGTCGACTGATCAGTGCTCAATGGAAAGCTACTAAATTCATTTGTTCGTTGCCCACTTTTTTTATAAGAATAAGACAAAATTATTTCAGCCCCACATAGCGAACACAAACAGTAAATAGTTACATTGAGCTCGATTTTCTATTGGCGTTTACTGTTTTCGGTAGATTACTTCTGGAGGTATTGTAGTTTGATAAAAGGTAAGACTCTTGAGCTTACCTATCACAACTTTTCTGATAAGAATCCGAAAGAAATGTATGTAAGAGCATTTCGAAGCGGAAACATCAAGCTTTTAGATGCAATAGCAATACTGCGACTGCGATTTTTTTCGAACCGATGAATTGGAAATTATTATACAAAAAAATGGTATATTTTTCGGTGCTATTTTCACTTTGCTCCCAAGTAACGTATCAACGAAGAAATACAACTCAAAAGAGATTGTGAAGTAGCGACTTCGATCTCTGGATTTCTGTCTTTTTTCTTTCTCATGCGATGAATATAACGTTCCAAATCTGCGAAATAAATTTTTGGGTTCAGGCAACAAGAACTATCACTCGATTATTGCGAGGGATGTATACGCTTTCGCTTTGAAAAAAGAACATTCAAAATTGAAAACTTAAAAATCACACGAAAATATTTTGAAAAAACTCGTCTTTTATTTTATTTTTATTTTTGAGAAGTACCCAAAAAACGGAATATTAGAAAAAGATCCAATTTGGTCCGTTATCCCAGAAGGTATGGGAAAAAAACTGAACTTTGATATCGTTGGAACCAACGATAAAAAAATCTAAAAAATTACCTGGAGGGTTCGTTCAAAGAGCATAAAAAATGTCAGAAGTTAAGGAACTCAAAAATGAGATTTTCTAGAACCGTCCGATTTGACGTGAAATGCTCCACATATTATTGTGGTAGCGAAGCCAATCGTTGTGAGATTAAAGCAGTAACAATACTGCCAACTTGGAACTCGAGCAAAAAATTTTCGCGTTGCATCGAGACATTTTTGAAAAAAAATCGAATAGGACTGTATGAAATCAGATTTTGAGTTCGACATTTCTGAAGCGTAACTCAAGTTGGTAGTTTTTCAAAAGTGAAATTTGGTTTGGATTTCCTTGGAAGCAAGGAGCTTTTCTCATCAGGCCGTCGAAGTGTACTTTTCTAATCACAATGCAAAAAAAAACATTAATCGAATTAGATGTAACGAACAGCATTCGTTAGATTGTTACAAAAGGATTAATGAAAAATACGCGACGATGCTAGATTTCTTCCTTCAATTTATACGTAACGCACGCTGCTCGCTGTCAACTTCAGTTCACAGCAGTGACAATTATGTCACGCCGTCTGGCTTACGTTGAATCTGTCGACGACAATGACTTAGAAGATTTTTCTTTCAGGATCGATTCGTCTCCAGAATAAATGGAGCTTCTAATGCTTGGCAGCTAGTATTTCCGTGATTAAGCGACCTTGATCGCAAGCTGCTCAGCCCAACGGGAACAAGTGGCGCGAACAATCTGTGAGATTCCAAGAGACGTGGGCCCACAACATTGCCAGAACGTTCAGCGACACCATCAAGTTGGCAAAATTGGGGAATATTTTATAATATCAATCATATCTCGCAATAAAGGGGACGAAGGTTGCGTTGCTAAGATACAGAACCGGTTAATGGTACTATTTCGGGTAGGTTCAAGCTGAGCTTTGCCGCGCGGTTGCGTAGGGGAACGTCGCTTCAATGTGCCACCAGTGGTGACTTATGACGTATCCAAGCTCAACGGTTCTTTCGAGTTATCCACGTGGCGAGCTATAGCCGTACGCGATCTTTCGAGTGATGCTTGATTTATTGATAAGTGAAAGCAGCCTCTTCGCTTTGGTCTTGTGCCCGTTCCATTTCCGAAGCTTCGTATCACCCGTGGTTCGAAGTCCACGTCAGCTGAGTACTTTTTCCCCGGCTTACCAAGCCATAGATTGTCGAGATACGGGTGGTTCTACTCGCGAAGGCATATTCTGTGGCTCACCTACTTTTCTATATTTTTTTTATTTATACTTCACTTTCAAGCATGATAAGAAAAATCTGCACTCAGTAACAAAAATGTAATCGACAGTGTTTCAATGCATTTGTCTAATTTTACTATGATTATTCAATTTTATCAAAAATACTTGAATAAACTCTGTTTCTTGACTTTTAGTATCCTGCTACATAGAAACACCTAAAAATTAGGATGAATCAGCGTATCCAGCGCGTTGCTGCTGTATTCAGGCGAATGATTGAAGTGAAGGTAGCGTACGATCTTTAGTACTCGTCTCGCTGTATACAATTAGTCGAAACCGCGAGTTCTGTGAATCAGTTTATGTCACGGCCAGTTAGCTTATCAGTCCCCCGGTAAGTGTTCATTACATTTATAGGTGATATACGCTTGGAATTTAAACGTAAAATTGCATCATTTCATCGATTTATTAACTAGAAAATGGAAAAATCTCTGTATGCTGTCCTGAGTCTCCCAGAAATTGAACGGCCAGCAGACAGCATTCTCTTGGATGAGCAAAAGAGAGACCCGATTTAGAACTTGAGCTACTTGTGTAACCCCAGGCGCAAAAAAAATGTTGGAACAAAAATTATATAATTTTCGTCCTTCGCGAGTAGAACTATCCACGAGGTATTTTTCATCACCGTAACATGTAAGTCTATCCATCTAAGTTAGTAAAACTTGGAAACGTGGAACTCGACTCACGTGCGATAGCAACTATTTGTATTAGATTGAGCCAACAAGAATGCTGCCAAGTCCCGAGTAATTCATAACTGAAAGCATTCAGTCCCGAGTTTCTCATTTCCTATCCTCTACTACATAAATTCACTCTGGTTTTACGTCCAGACTTTGCACGTGTCTTCTCGAGAACGAATGAAATCAACTCAACTGCAAATAGGTTCTTCTGGAGTGAACCTATTTTCACCGAAGGAAGATTATCCTGTCTACAGGTACGCTACGCTACCACAGTCGTCCTCGTCGTTCATTTGGACTGACAATGAGTTTCACCGTCATCAGGAGTCTCAAATAAAATCGGGTTGCCGAAAGCTGTTTTCAGAGGATTATCAGTAAATCAATTCCATGCACAATAAATATGACGCGAGTGAAATTCATTGAAAAACTTGATATTTATTGACAAATGAAAACGTCGTGTTAGACCATTTTGCTAAAGATCGAGTCTATTTTTTTGTGGCGAAAGAACGCTATCCGATACAATTGTGGTACGATACCTGTTTACAAATATTCGTATCTTTTCGTTGAATAGTTTTTTTCATCATCTTCCTCCGACTCCTCGACGTTTTCTGTTCTTCTTAAGTTTTTTTTTCCATCTTTTCCAAATTTCTTCGACTTTTCTGAGACTGTTAGCCAGCTTCCGGTGATTGTTTCGACTCTTGTATTATTTTCCGAATCTGTCTCTCAGTTTTGTCATTAACAATTTGACGATCGGTTGACTTTTCAGAATTTATGGATGTAACTTTTTCAAAGATACTCGTGTGCTATGATTGCGCATCAGTTGTAACACACTTCATCAGCGATCTCGCATCTGTTCTTTAAAATAACTTATTTCATTTCCGTTTTGATTAAAGTTATACCGTTTTTCCGCAAATCGTCTCAAGGTCCCAGCTTTCATACAGGTTTCTGGCTACAGTGTCAACATATACAATGTTTCGGAAGTTGCTAATTCATATTTCGGCATGAACTCAAAAGCGTTATAAATCGAGTTACACCGTTACTCCGCTCATCCCCTTAATTGACGAATTTTCTTGGGTATCAAAAGTTATCCCCTAATTATTCTACGTCTGTATTTAGTGGCTAATAGAATTGGACGTGATTCGTGCTCACTTATCTTGAAAGTCGAATGAAAGAGGTTGGAGAATAAAGCAACAGTCCGTCCCAAAAAAAACCACGCGTCATGGATACAAATTCGCGGAACAATTCTAACGACGACGTATTCGCAAACGCAACATACACCAAGAGCTTGCAGATTCGTAAATTGGGGAACAAAGTCGTTGGACCAAATGAGTAACACATCACAGACTCGATTCAAATGTACTGATAATAAAATATCCGATCCATCGATCTCAAATACGATTAATTCATTATTGAATCGTCTCCAAATCCTCGTAATATGTCGCGCGCTTTTTTTTATCGATACGGTAATCGATCAAACGTTGCGTAGATTTCCGATTTTGGTGGGTGAAAACTTCTTATCTCGAGGTGCAAAGCGTACGAGAAAAATACCATCGATCTAGTTGCCTGATTTTTTTCATTAAACGTTATTCGGTATCCACGGAGCCTGCCGCTTGAAGTGTTAGTATAAATTGTATGGTAGTTAGACTCTCACGAGAAAAATGCGAGAGTTCAGCAAAAGTAGCGTGCGTGTTGTGACGGTACGAGCATCGTTCCCTCTTTCGTGTATTATCAGCTCACCCACATCGTTTCTTCATCAGAGATGAGCAACGATGAGCCGAGTTGGTTACTCCACTGCGGCCTGCTGATGACACTTGGGTAATTACTTTTCAAATATCGGACGTGCAAATGAACCACGATCCGCATCAGATGGTATCACGAATATTATTTATTCAATTATTCCCTCTCGAACTTCTTCCACTTTTCAATTAGACCCATCGTCTGCCATTTCGCAAAACTCGTCGGAATATACGCGGCATATATATATAATTCTCTCCACGAGAGAGCTTTCATTTATATCCGTTATTTATTTATTCAATTGATCGAGTTGATCGAAGCTTTGGTCGGAATTCCGAACCTTACGATTTTTTCTCGAAACCAGCATCTCATTCACAGATTATTCACGAGCAGGAACGTATCACGTCATTTTTTAAATAGAAATTCGTTTTCTGGAAAATTCATATCGAACCGTTTCTCTTCTGTGATATACACTTGAGACATGCGAGCTCCATTTACGAGCCTTCGCCTACATATTTATACCCATTGGGTGATGCCAACTGGGGTAATACGGGGTTGATTCGAGCCCACCGACTTAAAAAAGGTCCCGTTGCCATGGTATTGTTTCTATCAACGCGAGTAGAATGCAACGAAACATTGAAGTTCGAAAAACGAGGTCTGATACAGTTTTTGATCATACTGGATTTTGAATATTAAATACCGCGTAAGAGAAATTTTGTGATACGTTTCTACATTCCGCGAACGACGAAATTTCTTCGCTTTAAAAATGTTCGAACAATATGTCATTGAGCTCATCTCTCAGTATCACGTGAAAAAAAAAGATGTGCATCGCATTATGTTACGAGAGTAAAATGGGAGCGAATACTCAACACTTACGCTGTTCCGGATTTCAATCACGCAAAAGTTTCAATTTCATCGATAATTCATTGTTGAGCGATATTCAATTTTAATTTTATTGAATTATCATCGAAACTAGAATTGTATATCGTGCAACAAGTGGCGAAAGTTGGCAATCAACAGTCGCCACGTGTTGCACACGATACTTTTCTTCCAACACCTATGGCCGAAAATCCGTCTCCAAATAAAGGGCGATAACAATAATCGCGTTTCAAGCCCGATGAGAGAGCTTACATCGACATTAGCTGCAAAATGACCTGAAAATATCGCTCGTATCTCGTGTCACTTTTATGGCGCTAGTTATATCCGCGAATGGAAATAGCAAAATCCGCGAATGAAAATAGTGACTTCCGTACATAAATGATGAATACGATGGAAGCTCAGGACCATTCGCGAGGAAATGAGAAGCTTTCGGTTCTTTTTTCTCACAATTAGCGATGAAGCGTGATGATGACGCAACCGTTGGAACAGATGCTTTATGGTTGCTACTCAAAGAGCAAAGCGAGTTGAACCAGGTGAAAATATCTGTTTTAGCTGTTTTCCACGCCACTGTTTGTTCGCGACTTACAAGTTGAGGATGAATCCCTCGATTTTTCAATCTTTGGAACTTTCGTCGATTGTCTGTCATTCTCGATCGTCGTATTGCCGCCAACTGCTATACCTGACACGTTAGGTGCAGCAATACGAATGACGTTGGGTGCAGATAAAAAGTCCGTGCTACACGACCAAAAAATGTAGTTTGACTTTTCAAGAGAAACGCTCCGTAAAGTTTATCCGAGTTTCACGAGGACATTTTCAACAAAGGCACGAGATGCCATGTTTTCATCTTTTTTGCCAGTGCATTGGTGGACATTCGTCTTGAGATTAGGAAAAAAAGGACGAAGATCCTAAGAGTTTCATTCAAGATACTAACAAAAGACTGTTGTCAAATCAAACTACTCGAGCTACCGTGAAAGAAATTTGTTCAATCAAAATTTCAACGCGGAGAGAGATAATAGCGTTTCGAATCAAGTGACCGGCAAACAAGCCAACATTCCCGATGGTAACGATACCGAACTCGAGATTTGAACGGAATAAACGCGCGTGGCATCCAAAATCTCGGATGACGAGTTGTAAGCGATAGAACTCGAGTTGTTGTGGTTCTATAACATTTCCGAAATCGTGGCGCTTCCAAGTATTGGAAAATCTCGATTCTCTTTTTTTCTCCCCGTCAACCGAAATGGCCTTCGTTCACATCGTTCGTGATAACAAGGGTGCCGCGTTATATGTGCTATTTCCGTTATGATCGGCAGTGCGTTAGCTGGAAGAGTTTCGGAAATAAGACGACGACTATGGGTCATCCCACTCCTTGAAGACCACTCATCGCCAGTGATCGCCTACCAAGGTTGTACATTGTCGTTACTTCCCAAATACCTTCATTTCCTATCGTCCCATTGATACTACATTGTACATCCGTTCCGTTATCGGTACGTCTCTCTTCTAACGTTATTTCTACAACTTTCGCTTACAGCAACGCGACGGGCTCGCATTAATTTATATTAGCACGGGAGGGTGACTGTGCTTGCGCGAATGGCCGTCGGGTTCCCAGCAGCAGACTGCCGGGTTGTGCTGGAATTACGGTCCAGCGCCGTGCGCTCTTGGTATAGCAGGTCAATTTAGGACGGGGATGCTCAGCGCAATTCCGGCTTCGGCTGTAGAGCATGGCGGTGATGTGCGTGTGGCGGCACCGATGGTGGTTTCACATCGCATCGTCGAGGAGCTGCCTGACGAAACTGTGGTGACATCCCTGTTGACTTCGCCTCGTAGGATCGTGGTATAAAGGTCGACGGCCCGATATCCAAGCGGGTTGTTCATTCGCAGTCTCGAGAAAATTGCGGAGGTTGCGGGCCCGACAAGGTGACCGCAATTTGTCAACGACGGAGAGGCGTGAGTTGAAAAAATTGTCGAGCGGAACAAATATTGTCTAGCTAAGGTTGATCATCCTTGGCATGGAGCTGTGTCCGAATTTACGTGAAATCGTTTGCTCGACGAAAACGTAGCCGGCGGCAGGAGTATGAGCGTTGAGTTGACGGGGTGCGTGTGTGTCGCAACGTTACAATCCTCGCGACATAGGTATCGTCATCGGAAATAAAAGCTTGTAGAGTAGAGCGAATAGAGAGCGTATGTCCAGACTGATATAAATGAGCGTAATTCGACGGACCGTCAGCAGGACACTAGATCAAATGGAATAAATGATTTTCGTGAATCATCATTATTGTCAAATATGGCGCGTCGAAGAATGACGAACACGTACGAAACGTGGCACGGGTAAGATGGTCAACTTCAGATGTTGAAGGAGGAATAATTAACCAGTTTTTCAGGGGTGCTTTTCGAAAAAAAAATTCATCGATTGCTCGTGATGAAAGACTAGTGAAATGAAATGGGATACTGCAAGTTGAAAAACTCTTCCTCGACTCTATTGGTAAGGGTGGAATGTGGAAGACGATCGGCACGACCTCACTCGAAGTCAAAAAAGAAACCGTACAAACAAGACCTCGAAAATTAAAATAAGTCCACTAGTCTCGTGATATACAGACACTCAAATATAATCAAAGACTCGCAAAAGTATCTCACTATAAAGCTATCTTTTGAATCAACAAAAATGATGGCACAAATAGAAATAGTTCTTCTAGAGTCTAATAGTTCGTTCTGCCACGTACAAAATTTCTACGACTGTTTATATTTTAGATAAAGAAGGGAAAAGCCTCTCAAAGAGGACTCGGAGCTTAGGCTGTGGAATATTTTTGAAAAAGCAGACACCCGAACCGTTCAAAAATTTATAATCCTTGTCACGCACGTATATTGAGAGAAAATTGAAGAGAAATTGGCTAGAGGAAGGAAGAACAAATTGGATCAATCTGAAACTATGTGAATAATTAGATTGCATTGAACACGGCCAAGTAGGTGATCGAGTAGCGAAGTACCTGAACTCTTATTACATCAATCTTTCAAATACAACAATAAACACATTATATATAGTTGTTCGCAGAAAAGACCAGTCGGCATTGTTACCCGTATTCACTAAAAGTCAGAAAATATTTGTTGATCGCATCAACAAATCTGCATTGTGGGATTGTACCAATAAAATCGAGGAAGAATTAGAATACCAAAATAACGCGTGTCAATGTTTGAAAGTAAATTTTAGCGGACAGACAGGTAGAATTGGGGGCAGGAGAGTAGAATTTTTGCCCGAAAATTTACTTTTCAATCCCTCTGGTCAAAAATTGATTACTTTCTGTCGGCGTTGCAGGAATGGAATATGGTCACTTTATCGCAGTCGAGTGAAAAATTATTTTTGGCTGTCGATCCAGATGTTTCGGGAAAAAATCATCTGACGGGTCTCAGCTTATCGACTTTCAATTTTGTAAATAGGAATCGCTGTCCAAATTCGGATCGATATGAATCGGTTGGGGTTTGTTGGTTAATTTGCAAATGGATTCGTTTTCGAATCAATTCGGCAGGTAGCAGAGGAGAGAGGCCAGTATCGATAAGTTTACGTGGACGTCTCGTTATTCGTCTCGGTTTTATTCTCCATCTGCCTCGGCGTCGTTCCTTTACTTTCCTACAATTTATTTGTTATTCTACAAACGAAACTGTAGCGATTGAGATGGAAATGAAAACTGATTACCGAAGCAAATAACAACCTCGCCTTTATTGCGACGCATTCATGAGAATCGACAAGCAAATAGGTATGAAAGGAATCGGAGAAACGGAAACGCGAGGCGGAGATATGAACGAGTTTGTCAGAGTCAATATTAATGATAATAGCATGACAAGCAGAAAGCGCAAAAACTATGAAATTCTAGCAGCTTATACCTTTTGCCGAAAAATACGAATTTATCTGAATATTCCATTTTTGGCTACTTGATTTTGTTTTTGAAATACATTTTCAGGGATATCTTCAGAATCCAAAATCATAGAACTACAAAGCCGCATTCCTGAGTGTGCAAATCGATAGCAAAAGAAATTATTTACCAAAGAAATGAAAGTTTAATGGAGATAAACGTTACCCGAACAATGGTGAAAAATATTACCAATTTCTTAATCAATGATCGCAAACTACTGCATCGTGAAGAGGCAATCAACCTCAAACGAGCCTAATCGAAAAAAACCAGCAAAAACTCGCATTGTTTGTCAAAATCGTGTTGTAAATGCAGTTTCAAGGAGCACAAGTATACGTAAACAACGACACTCCAATTTTCAGCAGTTTTCGCCATATCCAAATGTGAAACAAGTTGAAGAATTCTAGTTATCTTTATTTTCCCCAATTCTGGAGCGCCTTGTCTCTCGCGCGATACGTCAGACTCTACGGATTTCGGGAGGAGAAGATGCATTTTTTTCAACAAAAAAATCTCGATGTTTTCCGACCAGAAAAGCACTGAGCGCTTTAGCCTTACAATTGCGAGAGACGTAAGTTTAATACCGTGACTAATCGAAAAAATTATATCCCATTTGTGGCGGAGTGCTGAGGATTCTTTATCCTTCAGACCGAGCCTCCACGTGAAGTTTTTTCTCCGATGTTCACCCTCGAACACTGCCCACCGCGGCTTGTGAAGTCTCAGCGACCGTTCACACCGATGCTCGACGCAAAAACATTCGCAGTCTAGCTCCTGAAAGCAAAATCTGATCGCCATTGGATTCTCAGCATGGATCGACTGCCAAGTCGTGATTTGTTTTTCAGCTCACCACGTGAGATTTCAACGTTGTTCGATAAAAGTGTGAAATTTTCCACAAAAAACATTTCACAAGCTACACATTTCACTATACAACGTTCGTGTCGAGCCTAATGCTCTCTTCGATGATACAAAACAAGTGTTTTATAGAGAAGCCTGTGATAGCTTTTAAAAATGCATAGAAGAGTCAAGCTGTGAAAACGAGGATCAAAATGAATGCTGACAGAGAGATGCTATGTTATCTCTCAGTTTTACAAGTAATTGCTAACATTTCGAGCATGTTTTTCTCAACTGATGAAACTCCAGCATTTGATTGTTCGTTTCCACGAGGCAGATTACTGAATCCAGCGGGATCGAGCATTTTTGTTCGAGTTGGGTGTCATCGACGTGATGAGATTCCTCTCTACACTGTCACTTCAATCAACTCCGGTAACTGGAAGCATTCCGCGGGGCGAGAGTGGTATAATGTGCAACCTTGACCTTTGAAAACAGCAGGCTCGAAAATCAAAGCTCAAATACGACACGCCACGTCTGGTTTATCACAACGTACCCTTTGTACTTGTTTCACTTCCGGCGAGGTGACGAAAAATGACCGCACAGCACGAAAAGCCCTTTTTAATCAATGAAAGCTTTGCGCACTGTAATGACGTTCCGTATAATCATTAGAGTATACTATACGTTGGAACCCGCAAAGCATTCGTGTCGCTGGCAGCATCTGCGTCGGATGTTGAATCGCATTTCAGCATTACGATATTTCTCGTCACAACGCGTTTTCAAAATTCGTCAGCCAATGCAAGTTTCTTCGTTCGGCTGCGACTCGCTGCAACGTTCGAGAACCGCGTGGCTCATTGTCAGCCGTGCAGCTTACGAATTTCTCGCACAAAACTCTTCGCGCTTTCGGATATGAAGGATTTGAGAGAGGTAATTCCTACCATTTCAGTAATTGAAAATACTCGCGAACTATTTAATTACAAAACATGCGATTTAATGTAGTTTTTTTTACATTCAAAATCGGAATCAGTCGGTAGAAAAACTAAGAACGGAAAAATGTTAATTGACATCGCTCGTCATAGTTGGTTGTAATTATTGTTTGGAACTGTTTCCCACACGAATCTTCCAGAACACTCGTGTAGCTTTGAGTAGAATTTTCATATTCGAATGCACGAATTACAGCACTGCGTCGTAATACTATTTGGTAAGCTTCGCATACTGTTCCAAGTTCAAATAGATCAAAGACTGTTCATCCAACAGGTAATTTTCAGAAAAAAATGACAACAATGAAAAAAAAATCCATTTTGAACGATTAGATATTATTTAGCTAAACTGGGAGTCGAAATTCATTTTCATTGGGAAAAGACTGACGAGTTTCTATTACGTCAGAAATACCTTGAATCGTGATATCTTTGCGCTTTGCGTGATGCGTCTTTGAGTTGGGTCTGCATAATTGTGGAATTAGTTTTGGCTCTGGTATTTCTGAGATTCATATTTCGAATTCTCCACGAGTGTAGAGGTTGATCGAAGCAATACGAACAATAATCGGAATGAATTTTGATTTTGGATACGAAAGAAATCTGAATGTCTCAATTTTCGATTTATCGTACCATGCAAACGAGACGACGTCTAATATTTATAATAATTATCGGCAGAGGGAATACAACCAAATGGAACGGGTCCAGAAATTTCTAGCACAGCATCACAGTACCGATGCGCGGAGAGAGAAAAAACAGCAGCGGAAACATCGAACGTTACGATCATGATGATGAAGATGACCGAGCGTCTGACAAATACACGTGTCTCACTACTCGTGAATTTCCAAACACTTTGTTCCTGTACAGCATGCTCTGTCTAGACATTTTATGAGACAAGAATAACGCTCCTCAAATGTCTTTTATGGTAATAATGCGACAGGACATTGGAAAGTATCTCGATTTGTAAGTATTGTGCGATATTGAGAGGTGGACAAATCATAAAATATAAATACGAATATCCTTTAGTTTCCAATATCCCATGATTCGTCTGAAATCATGACAAACATATCATTTCGTTCCCAAATTTCACTACCAAAAACCCCGTGGTGTCTGAATTTCCATGAAAAAATAAATCAACTTGGACGAATGAATATCAAGTAGTTGAAAAAGTAGTATGTATCGAGTTTTTGTTTGATCGACTGAAACATCAGGAGGTGAAGCGCACGTTAAGTATCTTATCCCCATATTTTTGTCCTGAGTGTAACTTTAACCGAGGAATCGAAAATAACTTTACACGAGGAAGATTGACAGTTGGGACAGGTAATTGAGAAAAATGTCAATTGCATAAAAATGGTTTGATAATGTCTCTATGGAAAAATTGTAAACGATGTCCTGCGTGTGAAATTTTCAGGAAATATCCAAAGATCAACAAGTTTCAACTAGGTTCGTCAAATTTTCAATTTTTTATCCATGTATAAGCTGCGAGAACCGAACACTACGTCAAATTATGCTTGGCTAAAAATTCCCCAGGTTCACAAATCCGCTAAATCAACTCCGGAGCAGGATTTTTTCGATAATCTTCAAAAATACAGCTTCCTCACGTATTCTTGCTGGAAAGTATTATCGATAAAATGAATTCACGCGCTTCTTAGAGATCAGGATTTATTCGTCATTTATTCTCGGTTTGAACTTGCATATGCTTGATGGCTGTACGTTAAGCTAAGCTTATAGCTTATAGGTACTCGCGTTTGCTCCTAATCCTTAGAGTTCTGTCGCGGAAATCCCTAGTGTAAATTCAATCGGGTATAAAAATAGCTTAGTCAGAGACGCGCGTATTTCTGAAAGAGGTGTGGTATGTCATATAAAATCCATATACTTGATTCCAACGGAAACCATATTTATTGGTTATATTTTCGGCGTCAATGTGGGACGAAGACTGACGCAAGTCGAGTCTGTACCTCGATTCACTACTCGCGGCTGATTCCATCGATGGTTCGATTCTAATAATCTGCAGGCCTTGAATTCGCCTATCGTAAATAAAAAAAATGTCAATTCAGTAGTCCCCACGATATACGCGAAAAAAGGCTGCTTCCTGTCTTTTTTGTTGTTCTTGTGGGTCCATTCGAGTAGGATTTTTGACCATAGAAAACCGAGGGATCACCGTGGTAGGTTTCTCGATCACGATCGAATTAGGCGGCCACAGTGGTCCCACTCATTCCTACTTCTGAACTCTGATTTTCTTAATTTGCTCTATTCAATACCCTCCATGACCATGCTATTTCACTTATGTAAAACCGCAGCAAACTAAAAATGTGTATTAAATAAAGACTGCATCTCTTTCCAACACATGGGGGGCTTGCGCCACGTGACCCCAGCCCCCGGATGCGTTTTGTTGATGTCTTCTACAAGAAGCTCGTACCAAATTCTCGTACAAATCTGGAAATACCTGTACAGAATTCTTGACTACGTAACAAGTATTTTCACGAGAGTTGAATATATTCAAGTTTTCATATCATTTTACGGCGGAGTTGGCGTCAGCGACGTGTCGGTTCAGTAAACTCGGATACAAGTGGGATGGAATAGTTGAAATAGCTCGTACTAACCTGAAGTATGTAGTTGGCGTTGCAGTTAGATTTACGTAATGCGATTCCCATAAATATCCATTATCGAATAACACTCGACGTAACGGTATTTGAGACAGTGAGTTCACGATGATCAATTGAGGACTGTGAACTCGAGAGAATCAAGGCAAGGGGAATCAGTGTATCTGCTCGCAACTTGTAATCACAGCAGGACGAATTAGTAGATTTCGGATGATATTTTCGATCGGTGGACTTTGAAAAATATGGATCACTTTGTCTCCGCAAGCCTCGTGGTATTGTCTCATCGCTCACTAATCATAACCGTTGTTTCATCACTCCAGGCAGAATGATTTCACCGATGCTTTTACTTTTGAAATTACAAACGCACCTCGACGGCTTCTCTACCTATTTCGAATCTGAACGAGTAATCGACACCGTATATTTACAATCACGATACGCACCAGCTGCTTCTCAACCAACTAGAAGTCTCCACGTTACTTATATTTACTAAACTCTCTAGCTCATCATCCGTTCGATGTCCATTCAATGATCTTCGACTGGGAGATTTATCAGTTCATTCGAAAGTTTTCACACGATTCGCGCTCGGAAAATTCCCTGTGCTCGCGACTCCTACCGTCATTGTGCTTTTCCATTATTTGTACATAGCCGACGATTTTGGATTACTGTTCTGTCGTAACGCGTTGGCAGTCACGAGAGCAGCTCGTTTGTTGTGCCAATCGAGCAACAACGTTCAACCGGCTTACACCGCGTAACGAGATCAATGCCTTGTATCACATCGCGTATTAAGCGGTCTTTCGGCGATGACTACCATCCCAACATCGTCGTGGTGCACGTGACGATGCTTCAAAAGCAGGAAGTTCGGGAAATACTGGGTCAACGATTCTCAAACGTACGTAAATGAGAAATATACGAGTCGAGAGAAAGACGCGGAGGACCAGCCGCCTGCAGGTCAACCCGATAACTGGAGCTCAGGGGTGAGGGGTGGATAAAGCCACCCGCGACATTCACCCACCCAGGCAACGCGCCAGCGCAGAACGTTCGCCGGGGTAGGACGAAAACTTAGTCTCGTCCGTTACGACATCGACGCTGACGCCGTCGCTGTTGCCAAAGTTGAGGTTGATGTCGACAATCAAGCCGAGGCCACGGCCGATCCTGAGGCCTGAAGCGGATATGACGTCGTGAAGCGTGTAGACTCGTAGCTTGCAAAAACCAAATTGAGTGACGTCGAGCCCCCCTCCGCTATCACGTGTTTCGTGTAGCTACGTAGGCGTGGGGATATCAAGTTTCATACATGCCCGTGATCGTATCTTCGACACTAGAAAACAAGGGGAGCAGAGAGGTACTAGAACCGCCTTGACCCCTGACGCAAATGTAGACGGTAAACTTCGTTATACCGGGACGAGATGAAGGTGGAAAAGGATGACACAACACGTAACTATCATTTGTCATTCTTGGGACGCGTGGATGGGGTGCTCACCCTTTTCATACTACCGGCGTAGTGCTATTCCAAAAAAGATGATGAATAAGAATTATCAATTTATTCGACTCTCGCCAGTTGGGTCGCGGCACACTGGTTCCGAATGATACCGTAGTACGCTTATGAAAAAAAAATTCCAATTTTGTTCGTAAAATTGTTCGAAATTTTTTTTTTCTTGGTAGAGTGGAACCAAGCTTTCAGAAGTGGAGGATTGCCACTCTCGCTCTATCATTTTACGTATACTACTGATATTCTATATTTGATCACAAAGTGCGTTGACTTGTCAAATATGAATCTGGAATTGAAAATTTCGAATCCGAGAGATCAAAGATGTCGCTTCCAACGTGGCGAAGGAAGATTTGAGAAAATAGCTTCATTCATCGAGATTGAATGTTCGAGACATTATCAAGTTCCCCATTCGCGTCGGCACACCACTTATGTCCAATGGGCGAGTGAATGGTCCTAGATTTTCCTCGCGTTACAAAGAAAAAAAGCGAATCGCTCTTTCGCAATGCAGGAAAGTGTTAGTTGTTGATCGCAACGACTGTTCGCCTCATTCGGATGACCGTATAAATTGTAAGTGAATTGCAGAAAACTACTACATCTCGTTAAGATGCTTGTCCTTCGAAATTTTGTTCGACTCGTTTAATATTCTTCGAGAGGAATCAAATTATTAGTACAAATATCTCGACGCATATTGAATAGGTATCAATTCCAAACTGTATATATTTTTCGCTATGCCAATTGTTCGCACGCGTCGTATTTCGATTGTTTTCCAGATTTGATGTTTTTGTAATCATTAATGACTCGACCTCGAAATGCCTTCGAAAACTGTTCGACGTTTATTAGAATTTTGAGAAGAAAAAATGGAATACATCATTAAAGAACCGACCATCTTGTTCGTTATTGAAGCGAATATCGAATATATCATTAGCAGAACTGTTATTGGCGATTTGTCAAGTGGATAAGCTTGTTCCAGCTTCGCCATTCACGGATGCTTGAAAATAACGATGCGAGTTCATTTGCCCCATGGATCAGAATATATTTTGTTCCACTAATCTTCGAGTATACCTTGACGTGCAACAGCAGCTACCCCCCGTATTATTTGCGACGTATAATGACAGTATATTATAATGCACCATAAATACCGTAGGCCGCGCGTTCGAGTCCTTTGTGTCTGGAAACAATGTGTAAATCATATGAAAAAAGGAGTATTGTTCCGTTATAAATAATAGACTAACGAATATGCAGAGCTCAAAATCAGTTAAGAGCAATACTACTGTACTATACACGTGTATTCGCAATAACAAAATGAGAGCGATCCAACAGATTATTTTGTCATTCGATTGAAAAACGATCGATGTATTTAACGTGTTCATGATTTTGAATGAATCAACGTTACTTTGTACTACGCGAGAACATTTTATTGTTAAGTGATCGATGACAAATGTCCTACTTAACGAAATAAATAAGTGAAAACCGGCGAACATTTTTCGCTGATGTCACTGCATCGCGGTGAGGAGCTTCCTCGTACCGATCTCACCATGACTACCCGCAGCTTAGCCTGGCCGATTGTGATAAATGATCCAGAGGTTCATCTATATCGAATATGAACGAGCGACAAGAAAACCATTTTTCGAGGTTCGTTGTAGTGTGCGGTGTATAAATGATACAATGTTTAGGTTCGAGATCAATCAATTCGCACGATCCAAAATCGTTCGCGAAAGGTGCAGCAGTTAGTTCAAGGATCCTTGGAAACATTCGGGCCTATGCTCTAATATTCGTGAATATTTTTGAATAAAAAGTAAATCAATAACTCGGATATGTCAATGGGCATGGACCTGTATTTTCGTACTTCCGAAAGACTTTAAATAGGTGAATAATTATGAATAATTGACGAATCGTCAAAATGCTAATGAAGGTAACAGAAGTTGCCATTCTCAAGACGACGCTTCTTACGAAGAGTAGCACGATTCAAATTTCTTACGAATACTAACACGTTTTATATCACCGCGAAAACTAGCATGTTTCTACTTCACCCGAAAAAACTAGCATGTTTCTGCGTCAGCCGCAAAAACTAGCATGTTTCTACTTTCAACCGTAAAATCTCGAACGAGAAGAATTCTGGTGCGAATTTCAAGTCCTTCGTGCCGAGGGTAAAACCTGGAAAAGTTCAACCGTTAATATTCATGAAAAAGTTTAACAATTTTTTGCGTGATCAAATTTTTATTTTGGACTGGACGCTTTCATTAACGGTCGTTGGAGATCGTAATCGTGGATTATCCTTGAAAAATCTTGTCTATATATCGTAGGAATGCAACTTCTGTCAAGCATTGCTTGTAAATCATTCTTTACACTCGGAACAAGAGGCAATCCCGAATTTGATGTTTGTTTCAATTGAAACGAGTGAACATCATTTATAATCTTGTTTTTTTCGAAAATTTTCATCTCCCGTCTTTCTTGATCGAAATTATATTTCATGCAGGCTGTATCGACGTAAGGCTGCACGAGTATTTCCCGACAATTATGTATTTCGCGAACATCGGTACACTGCGGGAAAAGTTCAGTAGACACTACTTGAAACCCAAATAGTAGTAGCAGCTACTCGAGTGCCCCGGTAGGTATAAGTCAAGTCGGCTCAACTTGCCATCTACAAGCGCTACTAATCGGAGTTTTCCGAAATGGTCACTGAAGTGAGCGACTGATTGCAAATTGATGGCAAATTGTTCCAACTGAACGTCGGTCGTTACCCGATATTTTTAACTCGAACCCGCGAGTCGCGTGAACATGGCACTAATCGGGTGGCGCTGCGGCAACAAGCCAAGTTGTATCCACGAAAACTCCGGTAACCACAACTCGGGTCTTCCGTTGACAGTACCGACCTAATACAGATTCTCTCCACTGGGCAATTTCTTGACTTTTTTCTCAGTGTATTACTTATTGCGGAAATAATGCGTAATAGAACCGAGTACTGTTGTTACCCATTACTACAGAATTTCGTGTTGCAAAATTTCACAGCTGTGATACATACGATACTTTATCTGAAATAAGTAGAGAAAGCACGCATTTATCAGCCCAAGAAGCGAATATCAAACGGATTTAGGTACTGTATAATCACGTGGGTCAGATAATGGTTTATTAGCGACGAATATAATGTTATTGTACGAGGGAAGAGAGTGTTGGAGGCAGGGGGAGAGAGTTTGGGAGCAAAACCCCCAGCGTGGTGCAGGGGCGGAGCACTGGGTAGGGGGTTTCGGGGGTGAAGCACCCCCGATTGATCAAGAGATTGAAAATATCCTTTCGAAGAATTATCATTTCATTGTTGCATCAAAAACAAATCGTATTATTTTCCGAATGACTCACGTATATTTTATATCAAATCTCTATATGGAATTTTTCTTTTAACGACGAATTATTGTACAAAAAAAGGTTGAAAAAACATTGAACAAAAATAAGTTGAAACAAAAATTTCATATCGTGTGAAAAGTATTTCAAATTGAAAGAAAATTATCAGTGTTTAGAATAAGAAATGAGGGAATTGAAAAAGAAGAAATTGTTGGTTGTCGGCCTCTCAATGAAACGCTCATATTTGAACAATCGGTCAATTTATATAATTTTTTTTTCACCGAAACCTAATTGCGAAAACATGCTAGATGTTGACGATTCACGGTCTCCCTTTCCTCTTCAAAATTTTATTTTACCTGCCTAGTACAATAAAGTGACATTTCACTGCCACTCGCGGGCAGATAAAGACGCTTCTCCTACCTATCTCAGATAGATGCATTTAAACTCGAGTCATCGTTGTATTCCCAGAGAAATTCTGGTCTAAGATAATGGAAAGAAAAATGTAGTATTTCTGACGCAATTTGAAAAAAAAATTGAAAAAAGATAGGAGGAATAGTGGAACAAGAAATAGAGAGAGAGAAACAGAAAGAGCGAGCGCGTGGGTGCGGAGTATCCAAGGAAGGCGGATCGAGAGCTTCTGGCAAAAAAGATGGCGAGAAAACAAAAGAGGTGCGAAAAAGAACAATGGAGGTGAATATAGCAAGACCAGACCAAGAGTGCGATCGAGTACGCCGGAGCTATTCGTTTGACACGGGTACGAGTATTTGCGGAGTCGCACGAGACCCTCTTCATCTCTACTGGGTTCAAAGAGCCAACGCTAGAGGTATCGCGAGTAAGTAGCACCCTGTAAATTTTTCCATACTGATAAAAAACGATTATATTCAACGCACTGCGAGTGAAGCTCGTCGGCAGCGTGACACTAGTAACACGCATCGCGGATTGCTCGAAACAGGCTTCAACCCATTTCCTCGATTTCGCGTGAAATTGGAAACTGTAATGTCGGTAATTCCGCGACGCTCGCGCAGTTGACCGTCGAGTGCCGTGATCGCAGTCGATCTAACTAACCTACCATCGATTTGTGGCAGTGTGCTTCGATTGCCGAACACTTTTTCCTCGATACGGTATAACGCGTGTTATGTTTCTGCTTGCACTTTTTAGCAACGCAACAATCGAGGCGCTCGCTTCAAATTACCTTATTAGCTAATAAAACGTCGATCAAACGGTAAAATGATCAATGTTGCGTAGAAAATACCATTTTCAAGGTCAATGGTAAAAAAAAACTGTTTTGAAATGTTATCTATGAGATTTCTGTTTGCGGAGGATTGGTTCGTGCTCAAGTCCATCGAAGGAACAACAATTCGTGTACTGATTTTGTTTACAGCCGTCCCAAAAAAAAGATCAGCGTCATACGGGTCATTTGACCATTGCGTGCGCATTTCACCATTCAAAGTCGTGTCAAGATAAAACAACAAGAAGTGAAGAAAAATGAAGTCATGTATTTGATATAGTATTCATTCAATAATCGGATTAAGAAACAGCGTATGAAAGCTTCGCAATTAAAAAAAACCGAGTCATTAGAAATATGCGGATTGCGCACACTTAACCCGTATTGCGGGCAAGTGCGCACTCGTGGGGGGTAAGTGTACGCATTTTTTGAATTAAAGTTACAAATGTGCCGACAGAAAATTATCTCAGACCGATACATTATTCTTACTAAGGACTTCTTTCTTTGCTAATACGAAATGATTAGACAAAGTCACGTAAGCGACCGGATCGATGGGTAAAAAGATGTTGATTTAGTAAGGTAAAATCACATCGAAATCAGTTGCATAAAAATTAACTCAAAATAAAATATAATATAACAGTTGATCAGTAGGAATTTTGCGAGGAATCGTCTTGGCAGTAATCACGCACAAAAAAAATGTTCAGAACAAATTCGTTGTTAATCACGTAAGAAGACGCGCGCGTGCGCAGACTTACCCCAGACGGACTCGTCTTATAACTTGACCGCGAACAAACATAACTTCAAAAGTTATGCTGGACAATAAAGCTCAAAAAATTACGGACACGAAAAAAAATCGTTTACCTTCGTGGCTATCTGCGGTACGGGGTGAGAATCTTTGCCGTGGTGGCACAAGTGATTTTTGCAGCACCTGATTTTTGATGTATTAAAAAACAAAACAAAAACGGATTGCCCGAGGTCGCTTTGACTGGGGTAAGCTCCTTTCCCGCTGATATACCTTTAAAATGTCCGCGCATGTCACGACCCCTTCACTTTCCCTGAGGAGATAAAGAGGGTGCGCGCACTTACCCGCTGCGCGCTGTTACCCCGAATGTCTCTATATATAATTATACACGAAAAATTGGTCCGATACGAGTATATACCTATAATTTACTCATAATTTATACGTTTTAAAAAGCTTCGATTCGAGCCTTGGCTATATCCGAGCATTACGTATGCCAGCAGTAATATCAAACGTCTGATTGAACGTATAAACTTGATTCATTTGTTTTCTCCGATAACCCATCCAGAAAAGAATGCGCTATTTTTACCGTATTATTAAAGTTTAAGTTATTCCAAAGCTTCAGAATCTCGCAAGATTCTTCTTCTGGCTTTCGGCTTGGTGTTTTTTTTCCACATATTTCGCACGACACTTCATCGCTGTCGCGAGAAATGAAGAGCAAAGAATTAAGAATGTCTTAGATTCAGCGTGAATAACTAACGAGTTCGATTGGAAAAAGCTCGGGCGAAGCGCTGAAACGCGGCAAAAATTAAACTGAAATGGAAAGACATAAATTTATTCGAAATTGCATCTCAAAAAACTAGAGAACCGAAGATCGATCGAACTCTTTGCAAAAAGAGAGGTCGAAGCTTGGCGGAGAATGAAATTACTCGTAGCAATCAAAACCGCTTGATGCCAGACCTGATCGTTCATTGTCATAGACTGCGAAAAAGTGTATCCGTAGACGCGTTGCCGACGAGGCAGACTCATTCATCATCACCTAGTTGAATATCATTCGAGCATCAGCATCTCGTTGGTCCGTTCAGAAATCAAAAGAAACTTGCTTTCTTTTGCTCGCGATGAATTCATATTCTGCCAAGTATTCTCGAATCGATGAATTATTGATAACATTTCGTACTTAGCTTAGGGATTATTATTCAATCCGGTATCCCACCCGCCCGAATATCTTGCTTCTTCTCACCAAGGCAAAAACCTATCTGCACTCGCGATTCGGAGCTTGCTCCGATTGTAAAAAAGTAAAAGCACGCCTGACTTCCTATCTCTACTTTACTTCTACGTTGGTGAGAAAAAATTCGAGAGACGCAAGCATAACTGGATTACTCGCTACTATTTTCTTTGCTCAGCGTGAAAATGATGCATCTGTACAAACGTTGTGGAAAAATCTACGGAATCGCGGTTTCTTGCATCCGACAAAATGCTCAATTGTAACATTACGTAACTCGACAAGAAATTATAATACACAGTTGGGAAAATCGTTTTTTTTTTTTTTTTGTTACAAATTTCTACTTCCGGATTTCCTCCTGGAAAAGCGACTTCACAGGTAGAAAATCAGAGTTATTATGGTTCAAAGCAGAATGCGCGATTGTCACTCTGAAGGAGTCAATTTGAAACGCTGAACTATCATGTGACTTCCCCCTTCCCATATTTCAGGCGAAACTTAGCGTAGATCTACGACCAACATATCAAAAATGGAACATCAGACTCAAATGAGATATTATATAATGATGCAATAATTTATTCGCTCCATCGTTATGCAATTTATTCCCCCAACACGATTAACTCTCACATTCACTGAGAGATGTTCGTTCATTCTAGTGAAATTAGATCTTGAGAAGTTTATAATGCGATTCAAAAACGAAGTACAAAGGACAAATTAAGAGCAAAGCATCGACAAAGTTCTTAACGTCGTTAATTGCGAGTCTCCTCAAAATGAAAATTCCATTTCCTCGACAGATCCTGCCTAATTTTCAACTTCGCAAAAACAACTTTTAACGGCAGCAGCTGATTGTAGCAAAAGATTCGAGCCCAAGATACGTAATACACAGGAAACCTTGATTTTTGCTACGGTCAATCCTGCTTATATCGCGTCAACCTCTCAGTCGATTTAATTGGAAATTGTTGCTCGAGCAGAAAAAAAACACGCAGCCAAAAAATACGAGACCCGACGAGATATGAAAAATTTATATCAGCAACTTTCCGAAATTTCTCTCGGAAACGCACTTAAATAAATGGCACACGGATAATGAAATGAAACGAAAAAAAATTATGATTCTCGTACGTGAGATTTTCAATGGTAACATCACGAAAATCCAATTAGCGAATGTTTTTGAAAATAAGATCCGTAATCAGCGCGTGAAAATAGATGTGGGAACGAAATTTTGAATTTTTGTAACTATTTTGTTGTCAAGTCTAATTCCAAAAAGTACGAGACGAATTTTATCATTTTACAATTCGTAGTTGCAATCGCATTGCGATCTCATATTTTGGAAGGCAACGAAGAATGATGCAGTGAATTAAGGGACACGGCTTCCATCTTCAGAATTGAAGAAAAATCAATACCCACTTTCACTGAAACTTGAACTGAAGGTATACGCATTCCGCTGAAGGGCTATACAGGCGGAGTAGTCTTCCTAGTAGGGCGGTGTTGTGCCGAAAATTTTCACAAATATAATCACACGATGGGGCGACGAAATTTCAATTTTACTCGCTCGCAAATCGATAGTCGTTCGTAGTTCGATAACTATTTTCCCATGTAATCCAAAAATGTTGGCTCAACTTCCTGACTTGAAAATTACAGGAGGTGCTGATCGGTTAACCCTACAAACAAACAAACAAACAAGCGTTATCGGAAACATGCTGTACAATTGACATTTTGATTTATATTGCTTTTAATAAATTATTTCCAATAGTTCATCGGTCGTATAATATAGACTTATTTTCAAAATTTATTTTCCACCTTCGCTGAAAATAATTCTTAAAATATTACCATTTTTTCGCCAACTTTCGCTACGCAAATACCGATGAGAATTTTTATCAAAACACTGAAATATGAAATATAAAACATGAAATATAATTCGATTGTAACACTTGCAAGCGGAATGAGTGTTATAGGTAACAAAAATAATAATGTACTTAACCATGCGATATTAACGTGTTTTTTAAAATTCAATGCAAGCTCATATGACAATAATTATAATTAATCCATCATCTTCGAGGGAGTCTCCACCGATAAGCAACGCAAATTTCGAATTCAGAGTCCAGCTCAACCTGGGCAATGAAATTTGGTGCATTTTTTATGAATATTTGATGCAGCGCAAATATCATCAAGATGTAAGGTTAAAAGCGCAAGAAACGATTTGCATCGTTGACCGACGATGAAGTTTATTCTATTTCTCTCGAGTTCGACTACTTGGAGAAAGTTATAGCAGCGGAAATCTCATTTGAAATGATTTCCACAAGAATATCCATCTTTCGATGTAATAAAAGTTCGACCGGCTATTTTTACATTTTTTATACCCGAGACCCACTTTATGCTTCTCGTTTGTAATACGTGTTTACATTTTTTTATACGTTTGCGGTCTCATAACTTGCGAACGATTAGAACGATTTCGATTGGTTCAGTATCGAACAACAGACTATTTCGGTGGTAGATTTTATGTATGCGAGAGAAAAAAGCTCCGACCGGAATTTCGCCTGGAATTCGACCGAATCCAATCAAAGTTACGGAATAAACTCTCATCGTCAACAGCATGGCGGTAGTCGTTGGGCTACGTTTGTGCCCTGATAAAGCCGGACGGCACAAAGCTATTTCGATCCACATGGTTTCCCGTACATTGGGATATCCATAATCACTAAACGGGTCCGCTGCGAAAGGCTAACAGAAGACAACAGCGATCGTTGCTATGTAGCACGGTTTAAACTCGAAGGCCATGATTCGATCTATCGCGAAGTAACTTTGATTGAATCCAACGCGTGGGAACCTTTCTTCTAAGATAAGGTCATCGAATACACGTACATTTCGGACCACGACGACGAGAGATATATACCGAGTTTTCCTATTTGATGTACGTTACAGCCGCGTAACTTTACGAGAAATTCGGGGTAGTTGGTCGTGCGCCCGAAATTTGAGGTGTTGGTTAACGTTAATTCGATCCCGCTTGGACTGCACAAAAATGTGTCGCCTGAACCGATATCATACAACAAAACCTCCATCTTCTTAGTCCAATCACTTTTATTAACGACTAGATGGGACACGCGAGCCAGACGCTCTGCGTCGTCAATTGAGTTCTTGTTCACTGCGTGCCAATAATGGATTCTTGTCTCAAATGAAATGAGACAAAAACGATAATTTCAAGGCTTCGATTGATGTATATTGTAGTTGGTGTCACTCGAACGGAGTCAAAACCTTAACAAAATACAAAAGCTCAACGGATGAAAAGATACTTCCGGAATTCGAGAAATGTTTGGAGCAATGTTGGAAAACAAGAATTTACAGCAACTAAAAAACTCACCCTTTTCTGGTCAACCTAATATCGATGGCTTTAACGGATAATAGCACCAAAAAACTCGGTACCAAAAGTCTAACCGGAAACGAGCTATTCGCAAATAAGAGCAACAAAAATGATTTCCCTCGAATAAAAGCAACAACAACTTTTTATGCAAGCACCGAACGAATACGAACGCCAAAAAATGTTGCGTTTTGTTTTACTACCTAATAAATACTTCCGCTAATTATTCCTAAATGGATAATCAACGGGTAAAAATAGCAAATATAACCGACAAATGATTTATATTCCAATTGCATAAACTTTGAGTTGATTAATGTATTAATTATTATGCAGCGCAATAATTTTTTTTTCTATTCACTTAAAATACGAACAGAAAGGTTTGTCATCGATAGAAAATGCGTAGGATGCGTTTATTCGGGCCAGTTTTCGCAAAAATCAATCAGGATCGAGTTCCGCTCAAATCCCGAGACTTCCAACTATCAATCGACGCCTTCGAGCGTGAAATTCTTACGGAGGTGTGGAAAAGAAAACTATCAATCTCAACGAAGGTTGAGTCCGCAGACGTAACAACAACAACTTGTTGCGCGAGTATTTTTGGCAAGACGTCGCCATGTAAATGAGCGCAAGATTATCACGGAATCGTACGTTCCATTGGGTGAACCAGGGGTAGCTGAAACTCTTGCGTACGTAAGAATACAAAGAGCCGAACCAATTCCCCAGCAGAGATCGATTTCTTATAAAAAAAACGAATCCGGTATAATTTTCGGATTTCGCGTTTTTGTCGCGTCAGCCGAACGAAGAGCCGCGTTATTGTTCGCTTCTCGATCGATGTCGAGATCTCACGTTTGACGAGCATCGTCCAACGAACTTCCCCCGCCGAAATACGAGAGACGAACTTTTGTCTCGGCGTCGTTGAGTGAAAAAAAAACGGTCAAGATTGGCGAAACGTGCGAACGATGCCACTCGTAAGAGTTCCGCGACCAGTCGTACCACCAAAAGCGCTGCGACGCGTCGTCCCGGCGTCGCGACGCGCGCGGGGCGAGAGCGGTGACACCGACGTATAGCGCGCGAGTCGGGAGCGTGCGTGCGAAGGCGTCGGTCGCGCCTCCCCGCGGCCGCCGAGCGAGTAATGAAAGCGAGCGACAAGTAGTTAGTGTGCGTTTAGTGTCAGACCGAATCGCTTCGTCGAACCGCCCCGAGGAGCTTTTTTCAGCGATTCCAACCTGTTCGCAGCGATTAACTAGATCAACCGTCAACAGGTTCTCTCATCGCGTTGGAATTCTCGACTACGTATCCTCCGTTAGAACTAAACGAGGTAGGAATTCGCAATTTCGCGCAATATTCTTCGCTACTCGTTCTTTGTTATTTTCATCGTCTCAACATTCCGAAATAAAATATGTCGTTACGCTCGCGTGCACGTACTTTAAAATTATTCGCGCGTACCGAATCGTTCGTTTATTTTCGTTCTGATCCAGCGAAAAACTTATTTCCGCAATTTCGCCTACCCATTTTTCAAATACGATCATCAAATAATTCAGCTCTCGCGTTTTTCTTACAAATTATTATTCATTCACGCAGCACAATAAACATCAACAGCTACGATGTGAGCGCTCTATGAATATTGATATGTATATATATATATACACAAATATACACCGCGTCAACATTGAATATACTCTCACTTGTATAGCATTATTCGGGAAGAGGCGACGAAAGATAGACGAAATAAGCGATAACAACGTTTGTTTCTCAACAATCAAATTTCTCTCACGCATCGTTCATTTTTTCAGCTACGTTTGATTTTCGAACGTTATTGTTACCCCCGATGGCGATGATCTAGCTGTAAGCCTGCGTGTTGCGTTCGGGAACGTGTATATCTTCAGCTTTATTTATTCGTTTCGGACGATTTATTTCTAACTCATTATCATTGGTAGGCAGTTTCTATCATCATTACGTGATTCTCAAGGACGTACCTCAGCAAACCGATGCTGGTTTGCGGACCAACAACTTGGTCAGTCGAAGGTAAACATGTTTCAAATTCCAACTGCATATTCAGCGATATTTCGATGAAATGATAACAGAAACATTGTCCGTGGGGATTGGAGAAATCATGAAAACCGATCGTCTTTGGTTCCATGGCGTAGCGAGTTCAAACGTTGCGTTGCACGACCGAAATTTTTCGAATTTTGCAATAATTTGCAGCAGAATGAACGTTTTTAGTTAGCTACTTATTTATTTGATTTAAGGACGTTGGACGGGACTGATAAACCGAATGAGCGATTAGGTAATTCAGGAGAGAATTTATTCGAAGAAATTATTCGGCGAACCGAATTGCAGTTGTGATTTTTATTACGTCGCAGTATTTTACTAGTTGCTCGAATTTTATTGGCGATCGGTAATTTTTGAGAAGTGCATAGTTTGAAAATATTCTTCTCGAGATTCCGTCCGGATTCGAGTGAACGTTTCTGACAGGGCAACTCGAACAGGCGTGCGTGTAACCGCGAGGGCAGCCTTCCCTAATCCATAATGAAACTAGGGTGACGTTCGCCAAGGGAGTTGGAAATAGGGGATTCTGGTGGACCCGCGCGCACGTCAGAGACTTACGTGAGGGATGTCTACAATTTCGGTCGGGCACATGTGATTATTGAGCACGTGGACTATGAGATATTATTACATCCGCGCGTTCGCCGACAAGTTTTCAAGTACCTTGGAGAGTAATCGGATGTTAAACGTATCTCTTCGTTATTTTTAATATATTCCTACAAATAATTTATCTGGATAATACAATAATCTCTATTCTCCGGTCGGATTGTGGGCGAAAATTGAAGTCGTCTAGTTCTGAACACCGCATAGGCACAATCTTAGCGTAAGAACTACATTTCGAACGGAAAAAACGTGTTTAACTTATCGGATTGTCAAAAGGGTTCCCGGAACCGAAATAATTTCAACGATACCATTTTTTTCCCAGCAAAGAATGCTCTCTCTTGTACATTTTTGCTAGAGAAAAAAGGTTGGGAAAACCATTTGTTTCTAATTATAAGACTCAGAATCATCAATCTAACGAGGCAACGACAAATCGTTTTCCCAACTTTTTTTTCTTCAATTATTGAAAGTGTGTACGTGATACAAAATTCCTTCACTTCGAATCGTGGGAGTATTACGAATTGTGGAACTCTGAATTTTGGCTCGCAAGCTTTTAAAAGATTCTGATCATCGACTGTCGACGTTTCGAAATATTTTAATCCCAACCTACGAAATTTTTCAATTCGATTTTCCGAAGTGATACGCACTTTGAATAGGACACGTTGCATTATTTCACACGTTTCATTGACATCTGAAATTTACGGTAAGTTGCCAAATTATTAGGAACAGTACGTCAATTTTTATATTTTTGAGTTAAAATTAATCATTCGAGCTAACAAATTGGTTTTCGTAAAATGTATTTGGATCGTATTGATGCTACTATCGTTATTATTGATTTTAATAAGTGACAACACTGGTCGTCCGGGTCGTTTGCCAAAATAACTAAGGTTACTTTTCAATTAGTGTTACTTACGTATTATTTGTTCCAAATAGCTATTGTAGGGAGGTGTTGAACGAATATTTTAAAAGCGTATTTTTTTAAGTTATCCGTTTCAAAATAATCGTCGAGTGATTTTTTTCACAATAAATTAGTTTCGTGTATTTTTGTAACAGAAGTCAAAATTGGAATTTCAATTTCTTCTTCATTTTTCAAGAATAAATCTTGAATTTTCTTAAATTTTTCGGATGAAATTTTCCCTCTCGTAATTTACTGTTTTATACTTCAATCAGATGCTCTTTTGTATGAAATATACCAATGCAGCTTTCATCAATTATTTGCTAGAAAAAAAGTTGAAAAATGATGGTTGAAGGCAAAAATAAAAAAATCCTTGTCGCGTTCCTGTTAGCTTGACAACCTACTGTAAGAAACACGTGTTTGTCCAGCTCTTAAAACCTATCTGAAACGCGAATGAAACACATATTTTCATATCATTTCGCAATCATTTGAGAAAAACATGAATCTTCAAAAAATTCACGTATGATTTCGAGTCGCTCCCGAAATAAAAGAAACAACGTCTGCGCAGTGTTTTGTACTAACGCAACTAGACCTACCAGTCTTCCACCTAATTACACGGTCCACTGTCGCAAATACGTAGCTCGAAATTCGAGATCCAAATTGGCACTCGCGATACCAAATTTCTTTCGTCAGCGCACAAAAATTTCTTCAAAGAATAAATAGATTTTTTCACCACGAAAAAATGACAATAGTCAACGTTTCAAGTTTTTGACAGGTTCATAAAATTTCATCAGTTCATCGTTGAGGCGAAAAAAATGTTGAAACGTCGTTGAAAGATCGTATCTGTTGTCAGTCAATTTCTGTTGGCGACAATCGCGCATTGGATAATGCGATGTAAGTGCATCTGCCAATTGTTTTTCTCGGTATACTGTCTCCTAGAATGCGCAATCTTGCGGTTATATCCGACTAACTGGACTCAACTGTTTTCGATGACAATGAAATTGCGCGACCGTTAGCAAAAGCTGTTCGTGAAAATTGGTTCAGACTTTTCCGATAACACCAGAAGTAGCTCGAACATTAATTTTGCTCCTATTCTCGTGAACTATTCTTTAGTCGCGCGTGAACTGCAGTTCGCCTAGTTGTTCGAATTTCCATCGAGTCACACGTAACTAATGAGCTGAAAATGTCGAATGTATCAATAATGCAAGCTCGCGTCTTTTATTTCTTCCGCTCATTTCTTTCAACTTGGAATTTCCAATTTTGATTCTACGCGAATTGCAAATATTTAATATTATTACCAACCAAGAATACTACGAAATCTTCGAACAAGCTTTTCCCGTTTTCCGAGAAATTTTGCTCATGATAGCTCGAGCACATCTTATGCTCGCATAAATAGTATAAAAGAAATCCGATCCCGTATGATTATTAGCATTTTGTGGAAAACAACTTCGATCTTTTCCTCTGCGAAGTCAAAGATTCCGCGAACTTTTACATCTTTAGCTAAAGACGACCCTTA
Organism: Arge pagana; assembly: GCA_963969455.1. Taxonomy (NCBI): domain Eukaryota; kingdom Metazoa; phylum Arthropoda; class Insecta; order Hymenoptera; family Argidae; genus Arge; species Arge pagana. Next base: position 15,232,166 of record OZ018310.1, on the reverse strand, counting down.
ACTTGGTTGTTTACGGTATGAAAGTCTCGAACGTGTTCAAGATCAGAGCCGTTCCCAGCATATCGGGCACCTGGGGCAGTCGAAACTTGAAGACCCCCGCCCCACACACATATACACACACGCGCGCACGTTCAATCCGCTCTTCGTAATAACCAGAATCAACGACGTGGATGTTGCGAATAACCGACTCTTTATTTATTTATTTTCCAAAATGTTGAAACTGTTTTTTCTAAATTTCGGTTTCATTTTTTAGAAATTTTATCTATTTCTCGGGTTTTTCGTTTCTTTTCCTCGTGCAGTTTCCTGCGTACTCCTCTTTTCTTCTTGCAAAACACATTTCATGGATTTTTTGTCCGACACTGCCAGCAGTTCCACATTAACAACAATCAGTCTCGCTGGAGACCTCTAGTTTTGGGTGCAGGATGCGAACACCAGAAGCTCTAGGATGGCAGTAGAGTAGCGTTACAGAGATCCTCCGACACCGTAGGCATAAAATTCAATTCGGCTGAATTTTATCGATCATAGTGCCAAAAATCGAAAACCTGGTGCAATTTTCTCTTGAAAATATCGATCTGAGATTTTGACACGGGCCTGTTCAATATCTTCACGGTATCAACATACCGATGTTGTTTGAGAGATATATTCAACTCATTTGGTCTCCGGTTATTGCCTCGGCGTTGCAGAAGTGAATATACATTGAAAACATAGCATAAGCATCGACAAACTGAGCAACAAAACAGTTTTTGGGATAACCGTAATTTTCCCATTCACAAACCTGTTTCCCAAATTCCGGTCCAATTCGTTCCATAATTCTGAAGTGATAACGATTTGAAAAATTGTACTTGAAAATTCACTTTTTTGGAAGTACACAAAAATGACGAAATGGAACACACTTTTGAAGAAAAAAAACTTAAGAAATATGTGGACAAATTCCTGCTAAAAATTCTTAGACCATTTTTTATTACAGTTCACCACCAAGGGTGTCGGAAGTTATGGAAAATTACCAAATTTGTCTCAATTTTTGATTATTGAGATGTTAAAAATTACACGATTACCAAAACCACATGATCTTTTTCACCTTATGGTGAGTTCAAAATAATTTCCTAGGATGAAGGAGCATGAAAAATCACGAAGTCCTTCAGAAGCAGTGCTTCTGTTCACCCTGAAAAATCTTCTGTGATCGGCATTATTTGAAAGATTTTCCTTCTTCACTTCGGATATATTTTCACTCTGTTAAATCACTTGTAGTTCCATGCAAATATGCTCGTTACAAAAATGTTATTTCAGAAAAAAGAAGAAAAATTTGGCTCATCGTCCCAACTCGAAAATGACAGAGCTGCTAATCCGATGATGTTTTAAATGCTTTAACGCGGTAATTTTGATTTGTATCGCACTGGGCAATTGATTTTTTATGTTTCATTGGTTGAACAATACATACCTTCCTACGTGATTTTGATTTATTTCTCGATTCAGCTGAAAAGATACGCAAAACATGCATATTATTTTCGATTATGGAGTAGTCCAACTGCTCTAATGATTTCCAGTGTCAATTTAATTCCTCTTCCACGGTTTTGTCTTTTCTTCTCTTCCTACAAAAAATGGTTTCGGAAAACACTGTGGCATTGAATCGCGAGTGGAACAGAGCTTGGATTTTGAGAAAAAGAACCGTACTTTAAAAATAATAACTCGACCAGGAGAACAATTGATAGATATCCTCTACTTAATAATTTCTCAGTCACACGTTGAAAATCTTGTGAATATTTTCCTGATGGAGAGTAGGAGAGAGAGGGAGAGGGGGGGGGGGGAGAGAGAATAAAATTGATGATTCACCATCTGAACGAGCACGAGTCTAAGAAGCCTGGAAACTTTCGTGGGTCTCCGTCTCGTTTGTAACGATAAATATTGGTCTTACAAAAAAGATCGATCGATCTTTCACACAGCTTCGAAAATCACATGGCAAAGACTCAGTGGGTGGGAATATATAGCAGAGAGATGAGATAATCCATGATTTCTGTTCACGTAACGGTAGGTATTTCTTTTCCCTTCGGATACAATGACGAGATTCTGAGATGTATAGCGGGGAGGGCTCGAGAAGAAAAAGACGAAGTGCCTGAAAAAGAACTCGTTGACCTATTTTCTTCGTATTTGCTGGTAACCCAAGTTTCCGAATTGGTTTACCTAGGACTAATGCTCGTTCATACCCAATCAAACCAACTGACGAACACAACGATGAACACACGAATTGTTATGATCGCTTTATTAAATCCGTGTTCTCTCCGTGTTTAGACCTATAAATAACAATGCTAGACAGACGACAGTCTGCGTAGATATTAATTTAATACAACTAAAATCATATCTTTTAATAGAGAAAATAAAAGGTTTGCAGATTTTCACTCTCTTTGAAAAAAAGATTCATAATTTGAACCGTGAAATTCGAATTTTTAAAAAACATATATATTTAATTTGATCCATTCTTCGGAAAGTCATGGGCAAAAAATCGTAATTTGACATTTTTTGAACGGACGGTCAGAAAATATAGGTTTAGAATCAAAAACTCGACTGTGGGATGATATTTGGAGATTCTGACCACGCTCTTCGCTTGTACAGCCTGTGATTCATCGACTGTTTGACAAAGTTGCGATTCTGATGCCTCGTTAAGCATCCTGGCATGAAACTGCGGCGTCAGTATTCCCCCATGTGAAAAACATTGCGTGCTATGGTCTTGCATCTACGGACGACACCATCTTTGGGAAGATCGTTAGTAAGATCGAAACAATCAAAAAGATGTGAGATTCAACGGTGCATTTTATGAAATACTTCATCTGACTACGAAGTTTGAACATGTTCGTTTTCGAAATAATTACACCTGAATTCACGTACTCAGAAGTGAACCAATGAACCAAAATATGATCCAATCAAATTGAGACTATTGACAAATGAGAAAAAAAAATAAAAACTTTTCTGAAAAATGATCGAATGGTACGGTAGGATTTTTTGTTGCTTTCGCGAAAAATGGCAGAGGTTGACAGTGCCAGTTTTTTAATGAAATAAATCTCACGAGCCAACCGTCCGTAAATAATTATTCGAATACGATGTCATTGTGGATGATAAGTTCTTGACACTGTATGAAATAAATATGGATTGATATTCATCATTTTTGATCGATACACATAATTACTGCAATGTGATTGAGTCGTAGATGGTTGCGTCATTCGTGTACTTAGTTCAGCATGCGAAATCGGATTGGATCGTTTCAGAAATGCTCAAGTCGAATATTTTTGAATCTTGTGATTATATCAAATTTTGGAATTGCTTCGGTTCTTTCGGATTCGGGAGCAAATCTCCTCAGTACGGATCGAAAATCTCCACGAGGTACAATTTTGCAAATGTATGCATAGTTCAGTTTAATGTTTGCAAATTTTTGAAAAAATAAAGTGAAATTTTGTGATATTTGTGCGAATTGATTTTCAGAGTTCGGTATGCGATTATTCGAAGGGTGGAACGGAAATTTCAACGATCCCGATATATTCTTGAAGAAACGACCGAAGGAGATCGGTAGCTAATGCGAGATTTGATAATAATATGCTCGCCGAACAGAAAAATAAACATCCGTTTTCGCGCTCGGAATTCATTGTGAGCCGAATGTTATCTTCAAAATATGCCTCGTTTGTTTTTAAATTGGAGCATGAAACGTTTGGGATATAAATCTCGTCTCATTTTTGCCGTTGAACTCGGAAATCTGACTTGAAATACGACTTTGTAAAGCGTCATTCGCTTCGTCAAAACATCTCTGCTTTCGTTTGAAGATGGAAAATAAACAAGACGCTATTTTTATTATCGCTGTCATTTTGAGAAGTTTGCTTATACCAGTTGCGAGTAACTAGTGGGAGATAACTCAAGGGCCCCGATATCCAAATTCCACGTCAAGATCGATATGACAATTGGATCCCGTGGCTATATGGCGATCGAACGACAAATATTTCCGCATTGTAGAAGAAAGAACAAATTACCGTACGTTATATTCGATTTTCAGCCCATTTCGCGAGGAAGGATTCCCGTGCCTTAACGTTGTCCGATTCATTAAGATGTTTAAAGCAACGAACTTGAATAATTTTCTTCTCAAACGAAGATTCTGAAACTTCAAGGCGACGAAACGCTCGATTGCTCGTATAATTTTTGAAAGTTTGCTCAAAGGAAAAAATGTTTTGAGGTGATACACGAACTGGGCGAGCGTAGAAGAGTGACCACAAAAATAGAGGTTTTTCAGACCCTTTTCTGGACCTCTGTAGAGAATCGTAGAAAAATTCTGAAAATAATTGGCAGGTACCAAATTACTCGTTTCGAAAAATCAACACGATCATGTTATTCATTTTTTTTAATAATTTTCGAAAATCACCCCTATTCATGGTCTGCAAATACCCAAAAAGTGGAACATTTAAATAGTATCAATTAAACCATAAATGACATTTATTACACTTTTTCAACGACTGAATGTTAAAAAATAAAAATAATGTGTTTACATGGTTGATTTAAACTTGCATTGGTCAAAAATCACCCTCTCGAGGAAGTGAAATTATTCCCTTAGTATACAAAATTGAGAATTTTCCAAAAATCTGAAAACATATTTAGACGTTTTGAATCGTAGGAAACTAAGAAAAAATTACTTCACACTGATATTTATGAAAAAATAACCCATAGTCCCGAAGATGAATTTTTGACCATCACAAGTTTGAATCAATCACTTTAATTTTTTAACATCCATGCAATAAAAAATGTAACGAATATTGTTTTTAGTTTGATTGATACTATTTAAATGTTTCAGTTTTTGGATATTTTCAACCTGTAAATAGGGGTGATTTTTGAAAATGTTCAAAAAATCAAAAAAACATACTTTTCCTGATTTTTCATGACGAGTAATTTAATATCTGCCAAATATTTTAAGCATTTTTCTACGATTCTCTAGAATGCAAATTCTATTTAACTTCCCAAAGCAACTATTTCTAACTAGATTGCATTTTTTGCCAACCTTTTTGCGATTGGAATCATTATGAGTGGAGGGGAGGAACATCGTTTCGAGTGGTGACCTTGGGTGGTGATATTTAAATTATCAGTGATAACATCACGTATTTCTTCATAATTTACAAGGAATCGTCGAACGAGCGAGACAAGTAAAGTACTTCTTCGTGACATTTGAAATTAGCATCCTGAAAACGGTTGACTACTAAACGCTTACATGCCTCGACCGACAAGTTTACCTCAAGTTGCCGTGAGTTTCAGTACCGCCAGCAACTCCAGAAAGTTTTCCGTAACACAGAATACGCCTTCTGCGAAAATTTTTACGTAATCGCTGCTCGGCTCTTATATCAAAGGTGACGCCATCGTGACCGATGGTTACATCCGATGCTTGAACTTTGCTCCTGATCTTTCCACCCCGATGATTGTTTCCGTCGATAACTGGAATATTATACATCTAACGTACACCTCTGTGCACAAAACTCACTCGCACGGGCGATGTTCTCTTTCAACGTCGCGGGTATCAAGATGAAAATTGAAGATACTGAATAATTTTACTCGTGTCCTTCCGGCTCAATCAGATTTATTTTTTCGTCAAGTTACCTTTTATAATTTTGTAGGAAAAGCTTGCATCCCTTATCGACATTTCTTCAATGATCCGATCGCTGATTTATTGAAAGTCAGTTACTACGAATAAGGAATAGCATAATTCAGATTCTTCCATCATCGTGCTATAAGTTTTCAATTATTGCAATTCGCTGTACGAATAGCAATTGCAGCATCACTTCACGAATGTGTGAGCCAAGTTATTTCCACCACCCATTGCTAATTTAATTAACGGATAAATGGTTGATGATGTCGGCGGCGATTGGAAAATGGTAGGGAATATGTGAAATTTATTCCTCACTTTGAATAAAAATTGATATAATATACGGAATTGTATAGAATCATGTACGAATAGTCCGACATCCTCCGTCGCAATTATAAGCTTCCGTCGAACTCGATTCGAGAGAAAAAACTGATTTGATCGGGATCATTTCGAAACGACAAAATTAGGTGCGAAATTATTCAATGTGCATCTCCTGAAGGTTCTATGATCGGACCTCGCACATCGTTTGGCTGTCAAAAGGGCCGTTTGTTACCAACGCCAAGTAAATCAGGTTTTTCGTCCATTTCTGCTGATTTCTGTTACGCAAGTTTGTAACATAACCCTTTTTATCAGAAAATACGGATTTCTAGAGTTAATGTTAGTTGCGAATTGGCTTTTCTTGTGCGAACGAATTCATAGAGTCTGTTGACGGATAACAAATATTCAGTCTAAATGCTCGACCCTCAGTGTTTCTAAGTATCTTTTATTAGTACTCATTCACCTTACCGATTCCTGCCTTATTTTTGAATGAACAGAATTAAAATATAATTCTTCCGATACCGGACATACATAAGAAAATCAGTTCGACCTTGAAACGACATGTTGAAGTCCATGGTCAAAGTCAAATAAATATAACGGCCCGCATAACAACAGAGTTCACCTGAAGCTGCGCATACCGGTGGATCCCTGATCTTTCTATTTCCGGCTAAGACAACCGAGTAGACCTTTGATTGATCTCGGTCAAGATCATCTTTATGGTTGCGATTACAGTCCCAGACGTCCAGCTGTAGCGAATTATTCAAAGACCTTTTTGAAAAGTCTTTGTTTCCAAGTTAATCAACTGAAGACTTGGTGTAGATTGCTTGGGAATATACCCAATATCTCACACTTCAGCCCTCTATAACTCTGAAACTAATCATAGGATCACTTCGAGCTCATTGAGAGTATTCGTCAGTTAGTTGAAAACTATATTCCCACGAAGTTCCAGATTGATTGACTCGTAGCCATTCTCTGTAAGATTTTCGCGGCGTCCTTTGGCAGATAGGTTTGTTATTGACAACATCTTTGACGTATTTCAAATAATCTTGAATTGACAATGTTTGTGCATCCGCAACTCTGAAAAAAGTTGTTGATCTTCTTCAATGACTCATGCCTTTTCATTATATTTACTCGAAATACCTTGATATTCTGAAATAAGAATTTAGTTCCGAGGATAAACAGCGTTTGTGAATTCGAAGAGATTTATGCTCCGAAGTGCGAGTTGATAGATTTGATTTAGTTAACATTTTCGCAAACTAATAAATTCTCTACGAAAACAGAAGAATTTCTGATCAAATGTAATGACAGATTTCTTTCGTGTTATTGGAACTGTCCTGGTATTAAGATGGAAACTTGAAACTCTGACTCTTTTTTATCGTTATTTCGGCAGGCTTGGATCTACGGGATTGAAGGTATTGAACGAATCAATTGACCAAGGATCATGGCTTCGATTGCATACCGTAACGTGGATATGAGATCTAAGATTATGATGGACGGTAGTGAAACGAGATAAGGGTGACAAGAATATGGAAGTGGAAGGTGACTGTCCAATTGAAAAACGATTACGGCGATTTGAGAATCGGAATTGGGAAATGGAGATGAAAAATACGTTATTTATATTCTTTCGCAATTTGATGGAGCTCGGCGCGTATTTTTTCTGAGTCTTTTTCAAATATACAAATCGATTTCACTTAATCAAACTTGGAATAAGAAAACAGAGTTCTATAAATATCAATTGGGAAGCGCTACTTCTTCGATCTGTTGGTAGTTTATAATGCTTCTCAATTTCTTTTCCAAACCTTTTTCCCGACTCGAACGTGGAGTTGAGAATACGGAAAAATGACTTCCCGATCTGATTTGTATTTACGCCGTTTTGGTATTTTTTCTAATGAACCAGAAACCGTCTCGGAAAAAGCAACATGTCATTCCAGAAATTTGCAGATTTCTAGCTCGGAGCACGAGTGGAAGCACTGAGATACGAATCGATGGCGTCGAACTATTAAATCGGGTGACGCGTTGATTCACGAGATGCGATGAAAGTAGCAGTATACAAAGGTCTGATGTGGGACATTGTGTAGTCTTCAGATGAGATCACATAACACGCGGAAGAGCGAACTATGATGGTTCGCTGAATATTATCAAGCAGATCTGTTCAACGTCTTCGATTGACATGTTTACTCGACTGGGAGGGAGCTAAATCCGTTCGATTCACTGCAGAATTAAATCGGTGCAGCGTTTTCGTGTATTTTTGGCACACAGACAATTTGGAAATAGGAGCTTGTATCGACGCAAAAAAATTTCGTTACCATAACCAAATAGAGTATAGTTTTATACGAAACACTTACGAAAATCATTGTCAAATATGCAAAATTGGCCAAATTACGAATTTTTTCGCAACGTCCCATCGACACGACGCGTATAAACGCTTGAACGTATTTTATCACCGGAATTCGTCTCAAAATCGAACTCAAAACGATATTTTTGTGCGTCGAGTGGTTTAATCTTTGTTATTTAGCATGGCTAATTAATTGAGAATTTTTTGGTGCGAACGAGAAAAATAATTTGTTACCTATAAAAATTGAACTTAAGATGCGTACAATGGGCCAACGGATTATTTTTGTTGCAGTTTTAGTTCATATCTATTCAACGTCGGATATGTCAGGGAAAAATATTCATAAAGTGATTCTGCTAGGAAGGTTTCCACGATCATTTTTCCGTACTTCATACTTATTGTTAGCGAGATTTTTCCATCGCCTTTTTATCGTCTTCTGGTCAGTTAGTAACGTTTTTTCAATCACGTACCACTAGTAAATATGTTGCGAGATAAATAGGAAATATTGGAATTCAACGAACAGCAAAATGGCAAAAAAGCTACGTTTTCGCGCAATAAGCACGATTCATCAAAACTCGTTGAAGTTTTAAAACCAATATGACCAGAAATTGGGAAACGAATTTTAGTTGCAGGTTCCTGTACACCGAGTAATTTTTCGGATTACCACAACTTCGAAATCAGTTTGACCTAGCTACCGGGCGTACGTGTCATTTTTGCGCGAAATGGTATTTTTTCACGAATTTTCACCACCATTTGAAGGTCGTGCAGCCACCCCGCTGAAAAATGTATCGAATCATCTAGAATCCAGACGTGATTTCTGATTATCGCATGCAAAAGCGTACAAACGGATGTACATGCGTCTCGAAATTCACTCAGCCATGTCTCAGAAGCGTACGACGCACGGATATATCATGATCTGAGGTGATTCCGAGGTGATCAAACTTTTTATATTGACGAATTTATAACAAACACCCCAGCGGCGATGCCTAAAAAAGTCACATATTTTGATGAGATTTCACGTGTAAAAATGTTGTTTGGGCGAGCCAGAGTTGCGTGCAGTAGGTCGCAATCAACGCGACGCAACGTCGATGATCACAAATCAAACTTGAGAGTCTTACAAGTGGCGAACGCACGTTTCTCGTTGGTACTGCGATCAACCGGCGTCTCTCGAGATGACGAATTGCACGAAGCACTATCAAAACTGTACGCATCTAATTTGATTCGTTCGAATAATCCCAATTTTCTGGGAACTTCCCCAATTCGAAAATAGACAACCGAAGAAGAATATTTCGGCGAATGATTCCAGAAGAAATATAAATAAGATAAGATTATGTCTGAGATTTTCCAGGTTCACTTTCGACGTTGATTTTCATACATTCCAAGCAGGAAGAATTCTTAGGCAAGGTAAAAAAATGTAATTCTCGCACTCGGTATTTTTTTTTGAGAAAACAATTTGCTACGGTGCTCGTAATTACGTTGTTTTTTTCTATCTCGCATCTCAAAACGTGACGACTCATCGAAAATCCCTGGGAACTCGCCGCTCCCCGCTTGTTTATTATTGTCTAGTATCTAGCTTACATAACGCGACATTAAAAATAAACTATTCCGGAGACGAGAACAATGTACTACGTTTTCTCGAAGTATTTTTTCGCCAGCCACGATTTCTTTCTTGTCCTCGTTAAAAATAAAGACAAAATTATTGATATAACGAAATCTTTCTTCGTCTCGGCACCCCGAATTTGGTGTATCAAATTTCCGAGGAAATTTCGTTTATTTACCCCAACCGAAAAACTGTATTTACCACGAAGCGAATCGTGTCGATGAAACTTCGCGAGATGCGAAATCATTGGACGATTTTGGACGAGGCAAAAACAACAAATATATCGAAACGAGGGATGGTATTTTTATTTTCCGGATTCTTGTCCGTGTTTATGCGCGGTGGGTTGTGCTCGGCTCTCTACCATCTCTCGAGAATCCGGGGATTCGGACAAAAATTCCGACAGACGAATTAAAAAAAAATTTCACTGTTGGAAGCATTTCGGTAATTCTCAGCTTCGGGCTTGAGGCCAGCTATTTCCAAGCAGGCAGACATAATGTCAGACCGGTAAATATATTTACGTTGGAGCTGGTCTACTGGCGTGTGGCTGACTGTGGCTAGCGGTACGCAAAAATAGTGGCATCGCATCGGTTCGACTGTGCCGTGGCGCGGAGCTGAAGCCGCACTCGTGACCACTCCTCGTTGGGTCATCTCTTTCGCCCGTACAGCATGTCACGCGAGGCCGGGTTGGATCACGTTGGATCCACGCCACGCTGGTGCGTCTAGCACAACGCACCGATTATCACCGTCCAAACCATTGTTTAGTTTCGTTGGCATGCTTCCACGTTCGAAGATAACGAAAAACCAGATCTTCAGTAACAGTCCAACGGTCCCCGCGAAGAGAGCTTGCCGCTGAATCTCGTCGCCCGAATCTTCGCTGCCAGGCATGACGAGGAGTATCAGTGTCAATTGAAACCGACATCCCTCTCGAGCTTGGCTACACGTGTAACGTGTAACGTGTACCCTACGATCGTTCGTATCCCACGAAGTTTTCGGATCGTTCGATGCGATCCGCGACATCAATTGTTGCCAGGGAATTCCCGAGCTGTTGGTAAGCGTCTAAACCTATCACCGCGACACAAAGACTCTACAGGTTTAATTAAACTGTAAGACTCGCTCGCTGTCTCGACTCGTGGCGCTTGCCAGAAATCGTCTAGCTACGCGACCGAACACGACGATCAGCGGGGATGTTTTCCGCTTGTTAACTTTGCCATCATGCTGCTTCCACTTTATTTCATTCTTTTTCTTTGTTCGGAAAAGGAAGACTCGTAGTGCAAAATGCGTACGAACAGATACGGTACGTACGGATAGTGCATTATTGCTGAAACGCGTTTTCGATCGCCTTGACGCTTGTTTTTCTACTGGGCGATGAATTGACGAACGCGTTGCAAATTATTTACGCAAGATCGTGTTAGTCTTTCGTTGAAAGGTCTTTGTACTCCGTTGCAGCGTGTATTATTTCGGTAACGAGTAATGCGTTAGATACCTAGTCGATTACGCATTTTTTTGACGATGAACTATGCATGATTTGTGAACCAGTATTTTCGCAACCTCGTACCCGATTCGAATGCTAGATACGTATACGAGATACGTGATACTTTGAGACTACTCCGAAGCTCGATACGAGTGCTAATTTTTCTGTGGCTCGATCAGATCCAAATCTGAGGCAACGAAGTGACTCGTTGTAGATCAACGAGATGCGGACTCGTGATAATTATTGTTCATAATAATTATCCTATCGCGTTTATCCCTCACTTCACGCGCGAGCATGTATGCGAAATAAAATATCACTTCAACTCGAAGCACCCGCCGACTACAGCCGATTTTCACATATCAAATATACGGGTAAAACTGGATTTAATTCGATACATTTGGTGGACATTTCGCCGCGACAAATATGAAATCGACGTTATTTTGTGGGCGTTAGATGTACTCGCATAGAGCTTGCTCGTCGCGTGACATCAAGATCCCAAGGGAAATGGGTTTCGTGCATAAATTGCAAAGGATTGTAAACACGCCACACGAATATCAAATGCACGAAGCTGAAGCTATGTAGGACTGCACTCTGCTCTCGCGGGGCGAAGCTGGGAGTCGAAAGCTTCGTTGAAGATGGCCTATTCAAACGAAATGGCCAAATCACCTTCGTACGAGAAAAAATAATTGCTCGATTGATATAGACGTTGAAGAATTCGAGCTTTCTCGATAAATCAAGGCTGTAAAAAAACAACTACGTAGTTCTCGATACAATCGGAGTTGTCGTGGAGAGTATGGAGAGAAGAGTCGCGGAAGAATTCGCTGCATCGACTAATGCCTGCCTTTGGAAAAATCGAAAACCTTGCAATAGTTGAACGTTTGAAGTGACCCACTTTAATTTCGTACTTGGCGAATCGTACGATTCGGTGACTACTTCAAGTGGTACAAAAAAACAGAAAATCGATTTAGCTTCTCTTAATGAAAGAACATTTTTGTAAAACTTCACGAATATTTTATAACCACGCAGAGATCGATGTGACAACAAATGACAATTTTTTTCCGATTGGACCGATTGGAATACTGGCGTTGATCTGTTTACCTTGCTCGTTCTGAGACGACTCCCAAAAGCTAGCTGGACTGCCCAAAGGCGTCGGCTTGTTGCGCTATTCCCCGATACGTAATCCTGAATATCTCATGACACAGCTGTGGAGAGTGATAATTGAATTTGATCTGCACGTCGGAAAGAACTTGTCATCCCAACTTAACTTAATAACCTTTTGGAAGAGCACGGCTTTTCAATCGTTGTTCCAACAATGACAAGCATTTCAAACTCACGGTTGCCATATTAACGCACAGTGAGCCAGGAAACGATGTCGCTTAGCCAGGAAACCCTGAGTTAGATTAATGAAGTATTGTGACAGTTTCCGCATACTCGAGTTATGTTACGTTGGCATTTCGTTCGTATCTTCGTATGTTTTGCTGTTTTGTAGGCAGGGCTCTGCTTCAGATGTTTTCCTTTCGTTGATCCATCATCATGGTCAACTGGTATTCAACGTTGGTTTCATTCGCAAGATATTCATATGCAATCTCTCGACTCGATGTAGAATAATACGCGAGCTCGATGCTACACGTGAATACTTCACGTTATTCGTAGGTACATCTCACGATATTCCCAAATTAGGCAGAAACGCATTAATAAAAAGTATTCAAATTGATCTGTATTTTTTTTCCTGTCAATTTTGTCGTACTTATGTTACTAGATATCAATAATATAGTGGTCCCCAGAATAAACGTATTTCAAGTGAATTGTAAGACGATTCAAGAACTTGAAAGTGAGGGAATGACGACTCACGCGCGGAATCATCTTTACAGGAAATTCATGAACCTTTTTCAATGAACGATCAATCTTTTTTTCACAGAATATCTGGATATTTATTTTCGAAATATTTTTTTAACGTTGTCAGTAAATATATTAAGTCAGAAATTATAAAGTAGTACTAATATTGCAATTTGAAGATGACATGTCCTCACGTGAGAGCTACTTCTACTGTATGACGCTCAATCACGATGCAATTGCAACAATAAATTATAAATGGATAATTAACAAAAATACTTTACTTCCGTAGAAACTTTTAAAAGCTCTTATGGAGATTCTAGAACACGCTTTAGAAATCTTTGTATCGAGCTATTCAGTTACAAAGTTGATAATATAATGGTCGTTCATAGATCACGGTCGACACTACAATGAGGGAATGATGAAATAAAACAAGAACTCAAAAATCCTGGAACACAACCACTTGTTATATCTGAACTTTTGTGTAAATTAACCATCTCTAAAAACCTACTTCGCTGGGCAATTAATATTTGGATATAGTAATTACCTCTTTTTGTCTTCACTGTGATGGAATGACGGCTGAAAATGTAGTCTTTAAGTGATTGTCATAAAATCTTTTCGCAGCAAATACTCGAACACGCATGAGGTGAGTTCGATATTTGGAACAATTGACAGTACTGCTAACGATCAAAAACCAATGAGAGCGTTCATGAACGATTAAACATGCCTACATGTATCGACTGTCGATGGAGACGTGAGGAAATGATTTTTTTTTCATGGTAAACACGGGAAAAGTATATTTGAAAACTTGTTCATCACTTTGTACTCTAAATTGGGAAGATTTTCGAAAATCCGTTGTATTCCAAATCGATTAGTCAGATTTGCAAGGAATTTTTTAAAAAAAATTTGATTTGAGATTTCCAAAGTGTTTCAATCTGGAGTTTGAAACATAGTCGGGGAATTATTTTCAAGGTAGTACGTATTTGTTATTTTTTAAAGATACCCGTACGGTTCAGAAATTATAACCAACAGTATTAGCTTCAGTAATGTTCTTTTCGAGGAAAAAATAATCGCCATCGTACGTCGGTCAGATTCTTGTAAAAGCTGAGAGCACCAGAATTCCTAAATTTCTCGAGAATTGCTCTAATACGTTCTCTGCGTTGGTTCATTGGGATCTCGCTATTATTCGCGAGTTTGATAGGTCCCTCTATACGTAGGTACCACGCGCGATTGTCCGATTACGAGGCAAAAAATAATGTTCACGCGTAACGAGGCATCTGACTGGCGGATTCCGCCGTAGATTGTAAAAATCTCGATTTTTTACCTCAAATTCAAGCTTTTCTTCCCGTTTCTAGAAGCTTATTTAATCCCCAAGTAAAACGGAAGCAGCATTCTCGTTTCTAAGGTCCCGTGGGAAATGTTTCGGGGAGACCGTGAAATATTTTTCAATCATACAGATAACCAGATGGATTAAAGTGATTGGATATTTTATTTGTACGGATCGAAATATGTAAATACGCAGCTTGAGGCACACGCGCGTACAATCGAGTCGCACATTTTCATATTCAGTGTTTCCTGAGAATACGATCGTGAGCGGCAAACTCGTGAAAATTTCACTTGATCCACGCCGAATTTTTGAGTTCTGCTTTGAATCAACTCCAGAAATGTCGATGTATTTGTTTATCTATTTATATCAGGGGCGTGCGAATCTCATTCGAATCGCATCGAATCCGAAGATAATCACTCGTATTAAGTTATATAACGATGAACCGAATAAATTATTGTATTCTCATGAAATACTCCATTAGAGTTTGATGTTCCATTCATAATATTACCAGAAGACGTTTCAGTGGAAACTTGCTTTTATTTATATGCTAATCTCGACGTTGAAGAGTACGATGGGATAGTATTCTCATATAACGCCATGATAAATGTCAGGACATTTCCTGAATCTTATCCGTTTATATCTCAGCTCACTATAAATCGTGATGAAAATGCAACCACGTCGTTCCGAGACACGTATGTAGCGATGCCTATTTTTTCGGTCGTATCTGCTTCTTATTTCTTCATACCAAAATTAAACCCGCGTGAGCAATAGCAAGTTGTATTTTTCCTACTCGTAGTTAGGAGTAAGCTTCACCCTTTTCGTAGTTCGCGCGTAGTACTACTTTGCAATTCGAAATTTGAGTTGAAAGTCGCGTTTTCCTTTCTAACACGAATTCATCTATAATCTCTTGCTTCAAAAGTCTTCTTTATCAAAGCTCAACGCTCTACCAAGCATTAGGGGATCTTATGTAATTGCTATCGTAATGCTCACCGTAATTATCATTTGGGACTAAGAAATATTGATTATTCAACGAACCAGGCAATTTTTTATTCCTTAATTATCAATATATAGATGTCCAGCGCGTGATTAGATTATTCCTGAATAATCATTATAGAATTTTCGCGTTTATTGCCAGTTTGGATATCAGGACTGAAAATTTTGCGACTACCTCATTTATCTGTGGGAAATGTTGAAATTGTGCGTATTGTGCCGAAGGATACGAAAATGAATATATTTTGACTCTCAAGTATTGAAGGAAATCAAAACAACACGAGGAGATACTAGGGAGGGAGAATTCCCTTATAATACAATTCCCTTGCATCCGTAGACGTTGGAGCGACCAAAGCGTGAATTTCGAAGTGCAAATCATGATCTGCACGACTGATCGATATCTTCCTCAACGCGATTATTTATTGACGAAATAAGGGAGATAATCACCGTTGTGCGGTGATTACCGATTGGATGAATATCAGTTATCCAAAGTAACTAATTTTTCTATTACATTATTAATTAATGATGTAAATAATCATTAATTTTAATATATATGATTATTAATGTACGTAATCAATAATCGAATCGAAAATATTACTGGACACAGCGTTAGCTCCGATCCCCGCGTAGAAGACGTCTACTGTGCGATATTCCGCCAGATGTGACAGCCCTACGGACAGATACGAAACATTAGCTCGAGTTCGGGTGATCAGGGTTAGATTCGGGGCTCCAGCTTCGGAAGAGACGTTTTTCGATATTCGATGTTTCGCATCGTAGCGATCGAGTGTGATGACATTTTTTCTATTCAGCTGGATCCAAAGTTGTTTTCTGTCCCGTATGACCGACACACGGTAACAGTTGGGGAAAGACTGTCCGGATAACTCTCATTTCCAATCAATAGGGTCTCGGCCAACGGCCGGGATTTTGAGACCGCTCGAGTTATATTTACTTCGTGACGTAACGTCGCTCGCGAAAAATTCACACTTGCTGGCCATCTAGCGATGACGCTTGTCGAATACAGAGGGTAAGCTGTGGTCTGAATAGCTAGATGGTCAGATACCGCGTTCGCGAGCATGCAACTTGCTATCTCTAACAATGAGAAGACAAAGCGACGAACATTTTCGAAAATAACACTTATTCTGATTTATATCCCTCAGAATTCAGGATTCTTCCGTAAACGATATTTGTCCCTTGGATGAAGTGGACGAAAATCATTTTCTCTGGTGTGAGTGTGTGTGTTGAATATGCCACAAATCCAGGGGGATTATACCAGCTCGGATGATGATTTTCGTAGGAACTCTTCTCACCAAGCAGAATAATCGCAATCCAACGATAATTTCAGCTTCATACTTGACAGTATCATATGTTCTCTTCACCATATCAAGGCCCGAGACAAAATGGCCGCCACCAAAATTATGATCAATTCCCCTTTCCCATATGTGTTCTTTTTAGTTTTCAGCTTCGATTACGAAACATATCGATTACGTAACTGGATTAAAGAAATATTTTAGCAATTCTGCAAACACCTATCTCTATATTGCCTTAGATCATGTTTCATTTTGATACAATAATCCATCGATCATTGGTCAGTGAAAAATAAAATTTGTCTATTATTTCATGCATTTGATGTATAAGATATTAAAAAGAAATTTCAAAAGCAATTTCAATTCAAAGTATCCGAAGCTGAAGGATAAAATACGATTTATCGTGCGGTTTTCAAAGTTTCAGTGTTTCATCGTAAACTGGAATGAAAGTAATGATAATTTTTCCAAATTTGCTATCTGAATTTTTAGTATTTTTGGGTGGACGGTGGCATTGAACTGCATTCCAAATATATATATATTTATTGAAGAGGTTGAGCTACTGTGACAGTCGCACATAACAGGGTTAATTAGGAAATGCATCGTGAACGAGTTACAGCATACATTTTTTTATCGAGGATAAGTCTTCAACAACGAAATTCGTATGAAGAGGTTTTATAAATGTTCAGCCCAAAAGTAAGTACCTTCTCTGGGACTTGGCAACTTTCTTCAGAAGTTGATCTGTGGCGTTGATGATACCGCTATCACCGTTTATATAAAATCGATCAAACAAATTTTGTTTGTTGACTAATAAACATAGCAAAATCTTGAAGATCGCACGTTCTCAAATTTGTTACGAATAAAATATTTGCGGTCTTTGGGAGAAATTTTTGACGTTTGAATAAAAAAACCAACATGAAAGATTTTTCATTCGTATAATGGAGAACAATCGAGGGAAATCGGTATGGTAGAGGTCTCTGTAATATCATCGAAGACATTTACTATGAAGTCCATCCGAGCGATAATTCGTGCGGGAAAGCGTACACCAGTTTGAAAAAAGTGGACTTACGTAGAAAAATAATTCTCAACTTGCGTAAAAAAATAATTCTTAACCAACCTTTAATCGTTGATTTCTGCGCAACAGAAGCTTTCTCTGACGTTGTCTTCGCGTTTTCGGAAGATAAAGTTTGTTTCTTCAGACAATAATCTCAAGAGTTCAGCACGCGGATCTCATTCGTCTGCTTGCCGATCATCCGGATTTTTTGGAATATCGATCGCTGCATGGTCGTGAAATATTCGTGAAGTTTTGGAATATTTTCTTTATCAAAGGAAATAAAATTTGTAATTATCCTACCTGTACGGAAAGTACGCTGTTTCGTGTATGTTTTGCGGGCAGAAAGTGGCTCTTATACGTTCTAGAGCGGAAAGTAACGCCCTGGGGCGAAAAGTAAAGCCCTAGGGCAGGAATTTGCTATTTTCGTATTCTTGATATACAATCATAATTTCGAACTTGTTCGTTAAGTCAACGTAGTTAACGAGGGTGAGCTCTTTTCGGGCTCTGTTATATTCTGGCATCGAGCGCGCAAGAAAGTTGAGTGAGAGATGACTTCGTCATAAGGCGTAAGCAGCAAATGAGATCTCGTGTATTTCTTCGTGAACGAAAATCCACTGTACCGACAGTCAAAAATTATATTACAACAATAAATGTAAAATTCAATTCTAATATGTCATATTGATATTTTTTTCATCTTATTCTTTTCTGTGGAGGGCTCCGCCCTCCAACTCCTCACGCTAGCCCTCTACCTCCCACCCTTTCCCTCACACCCCCATCCCGCCTTTTAATGAATTTTTTATTCGCTCAAAAATCTTTCGGTGCAGTTTGGTCGAAAAGTATCGTGTGCACCATGGGCGGAAGGCGATTACAGCTCGAGTTAGTGAAAAAAAAAACAATAAATCCAACAGTTTTGAAAGGATTTTACGAGACCATCCTGCTCGGTAAAACGACCGCTGATGGTAAAAATTATGAATGAATATGTTCCGGTGAACGCAAATGGTTCAAATCGATGCAACTGCTCGTTTCATTATTGAGAATGATCTGTGAAGTTTGCAGAACTTTTGGATTTTTTTTTCATTTTTTATGAATATACAACCTTAACTGTTAATAAAACAGATGTTCCGTACCCTCCAATTGGTTGCAAAATTGACACGTGATGAAAAATGATGCCTTTTACACTATTTCCAGTTTGCAGAACTTTTGGAATTTTCTCAACGAGAGTATCCCGTAATTTAATTTTTTTCGATTTTGACAATGTTCCGGTCTTCAGAAAAGGTTGCAAAATTTTGTAGTTCGTTTTTAGACCCTCTCCGATGTTACCTACAAATTTCAAAACTTTTGGATCTATTGTGAATTGGTTGCCCTGACTGACTGGTCTATAGTAGCAGCCCGTGCCTCGGCACCCTCGACGTCCCTTGGCGCGCCTTCGGTTCGCCTCGGGCCGCTCGGGTTGCCTCGGCCCGGGCTGGAACCAACGCGAGCTGCAATCGCCTGTTTCCCGCCCTAGATACGCAATGTACTATTTCTGACTCGTCACGGTAGGCTTACCGTTTCGCGTTTCATAGAAACCTCTCCAGACTCCGACTAGGCTAATCGATCGTGCGTTTTCGGTTTCAGATCGTTGCGAATGCATAAGCTGCGAGTCTCGGAGATAACGTTGGGGATCAGAACTATACTCGACTCAGCATTTCGTCGTTCGAGACTCGTTGAAAAGTTACCGAGGTGAAATCTCGATCTTCGTCGGGAGAGTGACGAATAGATGTAACAATCCCATTTGGATCGTGGATTTAGTTCAGAAACAAAAATGTAAGCTCCTAGCGAGCTTGTTAGTAGTAGTGTTTTAGTTTACGATGTTTGGAAGCAGCAACACAAATTTGCACCGCGAGAGCCGCCCGGAGAACAAGTTCCAATAAAAACATCAGGATACAGGTAAGAAGCTCCACAATATTGCTACATTACTTTTGTTGTTCACGTTACCTATATTTACTTGCCATACATCCCAATCTTCTGACTTTCCATTATTTCTTGAGAAGTTCTTCCTTAATGTTGCATGGAGAAATATTTTCTGTAAAAACATGTCAAAGATCATTTTTATCGTAAGGATGTGGACAAAAGTATTCACTCTGGACAAAATTATTCGCAGTTCGTGGATCGAATTTTTTCGAATTTCATCTTCTTATCTGCTACGGAAATTCAATCGCACTCAGCGATATTTGTGAACCTTGGTGTATTTTTGCCCAACCTGCAATTCCATATCGGTACGAGAGGTCGATGTCATTCAGATCGAATGATCGTTTGAAATTTATGTAACCAACATAGGAACACCTCGGCGGAATCCAGACTCGTTATTTATGGCACTGGAATGAATACGATTGTTATTCCGTCCGTTAAAAAATAAGTCCGAATAACGTTGATGTCTTTTTCAAACTTTCCATCAGTCGAGTTCATTAAATTATCGAGGCGCGAATATTAACAGAATTATTTCCAATGCCAGCCTGCGAAAATTGCCAAAGCCGCGCTCAGCGAACGGTTTGAGGTAACCTTATTTTGGCGTCTCAGATACACGGACCATCTGAATATTTGATCACCACGCCATATCAAAAGTCAATCGAGATTGGCAATAGCAATTTATTAAACCCTGCAGAAAATATTTCACGACTTAATTGAAACGTCGATTTTACAATCGGTTACACGCGAAGTCAAATAAAGCTGAAACGGAACGGGGATCAATCCAATCCGAGGAGATTCATCTGTCAAATCGAAAAAAAAGACGAAAAAAAAATCGAAATCTAGAAGTACATTCTACTAGATATCATTAAAACAATTACGGAGCTTGGAAATATTTGATCGTATCATGTTAGAAACAATTAGTCCCGAATTCACGTTCGGAAGATATCCAGAAAAAAGTAAAAGTTCAAGATGATCTATGCAATATAATTAGAAAATCCTACGTTGTTCGATAGTGATTGAATATATGAGCTCTTGTTATTCGACTTAAATGTAACAGGACCAGCTTCGATTTATTATCCTAACTTGAAAATTGCAAGACATTAGACGTTGAAAAACGGATCCTCATCGAAAAAATGATGTTCATCGATTGTATAAGAAAGATGCTTTTCGGTTGGTTTTGATTTCTATCATGGTTCAGCTCACAAAAAAATTCGCAAAATATGCCCAGGTCCACGCCACCAAAATGAGTTGATCCCTTAAATAAATTTGTATTGAACCTCGTGAAACATACATCGTTGTAGAAAATTATTTATTCAAACGAAAATTGTTCACACAGAATACGCAATGTTTCAGAGGACGAAGCAGCGGAGTGAAAACGCTGTAGCAGGTTGAAACGAAAATTACGACCGAACCGATATGCTCGACGGCGGCGAAAATTCTGAATAAACAAAAACGTAACGAGCTTTCGTGACCTCTCTGAAACGAGAACAAATCGATTGCTGAATCGCGCACAAGATGAAAATACTAATAATAAAAACGTAACGTAACGTCCAAGCGTTCATTTACGTCATTTTGTTTATCGCGCCGACTCCTGGGGGTCAAAACAAACGACCAACTCGTGCTTCCATTCCCAGATTTACGGGTATAACAGTGATCTAAATTTGAATTTTCTCGGAGTCGAATTTTTCTTCAAAAACCTCGTCGGTCCCAATAACGTCTTCCCTCGTCGTGTAAAAAACTCTCATCAGATTCCAGTTCGTCAAACCCGAGTATCCGACTTTTAATCGACACGACCAATTTTCACTGGTGAACAAAATAAATATTATCATTAAATATACGCGACGAAGTCTGCGCGAGGGTCAGTTGATCAAATATTTTGCTAATTAAACGTATATCATCAAAGATTCGAGCGAGAACGATCAAAGCTACGATTCGAAACGGGAAAGCATATCTGGATAATCACTTGCGGAGAAATTCAACGTCATTTTTTGAAATATTGTGAACCGTGGTCGTAAAATTGTGGAGCAGCTTTTAAACATATTTGCATATCACTCGTTAAACTCGTTGAAAGACTCGTTAAAAAACGCCTTAAACTCGTCATTTCAGTCGACAATTCTATGATAGTGATAAAAATCCAAGACTGAAGGAATCGAAGTGAATCGTTTTATCGCGAAATTATCGCAGATAACCATAATCGTATACAACTGGCTGCGCACACTGGCATATCTATTTCTTCATCCCTATAAACAATCAAAATATACGAATGCGCGTGTATATATAGACTCAAGTAAACGCATATACCTACATAAATACGCGGAAAAATTTCATTAATAGCAAATTAGTTCTCGTAACCGTCCCATTCGACGCGACGTGAAAGGAAAAACATGGCGAACCGGATGAAAGCACTTTACAATCAGGTAAGCTTCACTTTTTTTTTCTTCGCATTCTTTGCTCTCGTTCAGAAGTACATTTGGCAATCGTTTACTTACCTTCCGAGAAGGTAGAATTCCGAGCATTATTTCTCGTACCAATATCGAGGGTATCAAATGTTACGTTTCATTTGTAACTGGCTTGATCTTAATTTCGACCTGAATCCGTTTATTATTATTTTATCGAGCAATCTCTGTTCTAACGCTGGAAGCAATTTAGCGTATTTTCAAGGTCATATACGGGAGGATAGGGCACGACGGTCCCCTCTAAGTCGGTAATTACTTTTTGTCGCCTTCAACCACTGGATCACTACTTTTGTTCAATCTTGAACAAATTCACCGCCCTTTTAGCTGAACTCCCGAAAAAAAACTATTTGCTCTAGGGCACAACGAAAATGATGGAAGAAAAATTATTTTTTTGCCCTGAGCAAAATATTTTACTTTATTTTACTCGAAAAACAGCTTCTATGGCTGATATTTCCTTACTCAAGCTTTTGGGGTGGTTCATTATGCTCCGCTTGTCGTGACACTGTCTTGAAAATAAGTGATCACATCAAAGTTATCATAATTTCACGAGAGCAGAAAAAAAATGTGTGGACCACGTTTTCGAAGGAGCTCGTCGTGACCCACTGTACCCTACCGCGGCAACGGGCACAAATATTTCACGAATATTTGAAAACTATTCTGTTCAACGTAATCGTGAGGGGAGGTGTTTGAATTATGGAGGAACAGGTTCTCCTTGAAACTATTTTATCCATTCTTCGAAAGAAGATAGTTCGAGTTGAATTACGGGGCGATGCTTCTCGTTAAGAGTTAGGCGTCGAATTTGGCGATCTATTATACGCGGTGTCCTATGGTCTTTCGAAGAATAAAACAAAATTTTCGCTATTCGTCGTTATTGCATTTTTTGGGGAATAAAAAACAGGAATGAAATATCGCAGCGAGGCGAGATATTCATCTCAGCGAATCGAGTCGTCCATCTTGTCGATAAAAAATGGACCATATTGGCAACAACTCGCAGCTCTATCACGTCGCCAATTTTCTAAGCGACAAATTTTGCCTTATCCTCTCGCCGCGATCTGCTTTGAAGACTTCTCTCCCTGAGAATAATACCAGGGAATCCCATTTCAGTCATTTCCATAGAATTATTTACAGAGCGTGAACAATTCATATTCCGAAGGGGACAAAAAGGACTTGCGACTGTTATATTTTCCAGATCTCTAAGCTCCATATAATCAATACAGCAATGGTGCCAGTGGAAACGACATTTGTTCGACTGGACTGATCCAATTTTTATGCTAAATTAGGATCGATTAGAACCCAGCAACCAGCTCGCTGTTTGTTGTTTTGCAGTTGTTTGAGTAGTCCAAGCATAGCATTGAGCTCTTTCCCGATGTTGTTTCAGAATTGAGCGAAATTGGATTCGATCCCAAGATTTTCGAAAAACGAATGAGCAACATATTTGATCCGTACCAAATTTCGACTATTTGTTCCTCACGCTGGTGAATTGAACAATTTTCCAAATCACTGGATCGTCGTTCGATGAGGCTTCACCGTGATCGTAAACAATCGTTCAGTCGTTTCGTTCGTTACACCGATACGCTTAAATTGTGTAAATATTTTCTTTCCATTTCATCGGTAGCTTGTCGCAAATAGATTTCCAGATGTACGTATACATTGTTTTCGCGGAGTTACAGCGAGCTTATACGTCGAATGGCAGGGAGGTAGCTGGGAAAATTGAGGGAGGAATGGGATCAGAATTAGGGAAAATATATTAGCTGTTAGCTCGACCTTGAAATACACCATCGCGGTCGTGAGAAGACTACATCGATGTCTCTGCATCCAAAGCCTTATTTTTAGACTCCACGGCAAGCTAAATATAGTCACTCGAAAGTGTGTGATTAATTGGCTGAACACTATGGCCTCAATGACTCGTCGAATCGGGTATTATGAAGCTGTATCGCTTAGAAATTAGTTCGCCAAGAATGAATCTGTATTTCCGAATTTGTATTTCATGCAAAATCTAGACTCAAATCGTTAGTGTACGAGTTACAGGAATTATCCTACGAAACCTGGAATACTTTCGTCTATACATTCGTGAAATTGAGTGGAACTCGAGTTCTATCGACTTCGGTGACGACAGCTTTCACGAAACGAACATCAACGCAAAATATCACTTTGCGTCAAAACGTTGATGAAAAACAGCTTAGTATCGTCCATACTTTTGGCCAATGGTATGAGAACATAAGGAAGGGCGGGCCACGATGGTCCCCGGTAAAATTACTTTACGTCTCGGTTCGGCTCAGCTTACGTTTGTTCTATCTTGAACAAATCCGCCGCCATTTTGGTGAAACTCCCCGAATTTTTTTTCTGGAACCCAACGATCCCTGCTCTAAAAAATGACTAAAAAAACCTTTTTCGGCTCTAAGGATGTATCTTTACTATTATTAAGGGTGTATTTCCTTATCTTAACTTCCCTGCTTACTTCAATTTTACTCGAGAAAAAGCTTTTATCGCTGATTTTTTTTCAACCAATTTCTCGGAGGCTCCATTATGCTCCGTTTGTCGTACGCCATCTTGGAAATAAGTGGATACGTCAAAGTTATATTTTCACGGCGAGAGAGAAAAATGTTTTTATCCAATTTTTGAGGGGGCTCGTCGATTCTCACGAACATTTCCGTGGTTATCTTGTCCTCGTCGTATCAATTGGACTCACCTTCTTCGAGAAAGATTTTCGATATGCTCTGATATTTATGATTTTCCCGGAGAACCAAGCTTCGGTGCGAGGGACGCGTATTTCCGAATCGTGTGACATGGTCTATCTATCTGAAACCAACGGCATTCGTATTGCTTTTAATTGTTTTGAGTCTGATGTATCGACCAACAGAGAAGACTACGGTACACAGAACTGATGGCACAACTACCGCATGATGTTGGTCGCGAATAGATTGATGTGATCAAAAAGTAAGGTATTCGCGTACACGCGACTTCGATTTGTTACTCGCGTTAATCGTAGTGGAAACAACGCATAATACAACAGATCAAAATTACCCGTCACTGAAAAAATCCGTAACGAATTTGAATGCGATTACGAGGTCATGAGTAGTCGGAGGCTCGACACAATGACTATTTTAAATAATTTTCTTGCAGTAGCCTAATTTATTTTATAAAATAAATAATATAAAGCTAGCGTATCATGTTTTATCTTTAGTCCACTATAATTGAAAAGCAGAAAAATACATTGTTGACCAAATTATCGCTATATTTGTTGGATCTCGTATC
Organism: Arge pagana; assembly: GCA_963969455.1. NCBI lineage: Eukaryota > Metazoa > Arthropoda > Insecta > Hymenoptera > Argidae > Arge > Arge pagana. Next base: position 15,206,677 of record OZ018310.1, on the reverse strand, counting down.
AAGAGTCGTGCTTCGCGGTGACCATCATAATATTTTACGGGATCATCAGAAATCAATGAAACAAGAAAAATCATTTGTTCAATAGTTCCAATCTAGTGTCTAATCGAAGCTTTTTTTTCAAAATACGCAAAATCGCGACCTCTGATTGTTTACCCCTGGATTTTCAAGGAAAAATTCCCTAGTTTATTGCTAATCGAGCATGTAAATTTCAATTGAAAAAAAATAGTGTTGACTCAATTGTCATCGCGTTATCCATTGAAGAATTAATCCGCGGCGAGATCGACGATGCAGTATTCATTGACAACGGATGGGTAATTTCTTAGTACTGCATGTGGCATTAAAAACCATTAGACATTTACCACTCGACGTACGTATTACCCGTTCAAAGTTTATCGGTAATGCAATCCTGGAAGATGGATTCTTATAATAATGCACTATTTGCATGTTACTATTCGCTATTGAACATGGAACAGCGTAATTTTGTGGCGCAGCTCATGAATTCGTACTGTGACAACACTATCTTCGAATTTCGTGTTTTCAAATTATTCTAAGAATCACTTTTGCTTCGTCCAATCTCGAGATTGAGAGGCTGGGGGAGAGAAGAGGTGATCGTGATACGATGCAGGAGATCTTCGAGTCTGGGCAAACTATCGTTCCGTGAATTTATTCAAACCGTCCAAATATCGGTTGTTACGATCCTTGATTAAAATTTTCCGAATCCCGTGTTTTTTTCCTTCCCAAGATTTTCATAATCCATTCACGATTGTGGTCGGTAGTTTTTATTACCACGGTATTTAGATCGATTCTGTTGACGATACTTGATTAGTTATTCCGATCTCGTTTAAATTCGCAGAAATACTGAAGACGGACAATGTCCTATCTTTAGTTATATGTACATACCAGAAATTCAGGTCTTTACGTCATTTCCAGGCTGACAAGGCTCTCGTGTCCACAGCTGTTAATCGTTATGAACCGTTTCATACGTGCGCACGTGTTGTATTTTCGTGCACGGAATTCACGTGGGCGCTTATTCTTTGTTCCTATTTATTTATCAACAGAAACAGCCGTCGTCTTACAGTGAATTGTCAGTCTCTCGAATAAACGATGGTCATCGTACCGTGAGAGAAAAAAACGTGGCGAAAGTATCTTCTTTTCAACTCGCGAGAGACCAACGGATTTGCAAGAGTTGGACGAGATTCACCCCGTTCGAGGTATCATCCCCTTTACCCGGACTCCGTCAACCTGACGGGTGGAACGATAGGATCTCGGCTTCCCTGATCTCGTTGAAGTCGGAATCCAGCTTTTCGCGCGATGGCCATCGGATGTTCTCCACCAACCTTCTCCATTTTTTATGAGAACAATAGCATCGCGATTCCCTCGACAAGCTATCAAAATGATTTTCGGAACTCAAAACGTGTATATTATACGCTTATTAACCGTTCGGATAAGCCTCCAATTCACCACGCATCAAACGAATTATAAAAGAGATCACATCGACGCCCCCAAAGGATAATCTCCGCAAAAATATTGGCTGGAGAAGTATAACCGAAAACGAGCCGTTCGCGAATAAAAGCGACAAAACATTTTTCCCCTCGAATAAAAGCACCAAACGTGATTCTATCACGAATACCAACCCCAAAAAATTGTATATTTTGTTCGCGAGTACATCGCATAAATTACACGTGGCCACATATTTTTGTATTTAAATATATCTTCACTAATACTCGCAATAAAATAATGTTGGTAAGTTTTTTCTTTCAAACGTAACTTAAATCGTATATACCTTGAAGTGACTAACGTATTAATCAGTATTCGGCCCAATAATCTTTTTTTATTACACACTTGAAATATGAACACAAAATTTGCTTAGCAATAAAAAATGTGCATGGTGCTTTTATTCGTTGGGTTTTGGTCGATATGAAAATAGTTGTCATAAAATTGTCATCGAGTATCTAATTCCAAACAGGTTAGATTATTGGTATTAGAAAAGTCGAGTGGCACGGTGCAGCTAACAACCTGTATGCAATATAGGTGTCAACGTCGCGAGATCTGTGCTTCGATATCAGCGAGCGACGCTGATTCTCGTGATGGCAAATTTCATTATCAGCACGAAAATCGTTGGATACGGGCCACGAGGTGATATTTATCGGGAAATTAGCAAATTCAGGTCACTCTCTGACCTCAGACCGCATTGTTTGCGAGTATCGCGCGAGAGACAGCTTCTTGACGTCAGACGTTGGACTTGGAAAAGATAGCACCACTCTATTTCAACAGGCTAGATGCAGCGAAATGGTGCGATACCGTGGAGAAATCAATAGTATATTGTGTGACTGTGGATAAAACAAGACGATTTCAGACGCGGGTGAAGTTGCCAGCCCGAGCGAAGCAAGGGCTTTAATTTTTGGGAGAAAATTTAATTTTCTACAATTTTGTTCTCCATAACTCTTCTGCTATGATTGATATTTTTTCAACAAAAATAATCCGAATTTCATGTTACATAGGCATTCAGTTATCGAATGTACCACAAAAAAGTATTTGGACCGTTCTCTTTTTCTTCGCCATTGGCGTAATATCGATCTTAGAAAAAAAGTTGTGGGGAATAAAGTTGTGGAAAATTAAATTTTCTACAAATTTGGGTCATACAACTTTTTGTTCAAATTTGAAACGGCCGAGGTATTCGAGAAAAACCATTTTTTTCATTCAATTGAAAATAGCGAATGTACGCAACTGCATGATCTGGTCGCCATTTTGAATTTACACTACCAGTGACTCCCTCCCAGCTGACCGGAATTTTTGCAAGATTAAAAGTACACATTGACTGGACTACTAATACATTAATTAGTATTCAGCACAATCATTTTTTCTTCTCACATGCTTGAAATTCGATCGCCAAAATTATTTATCAATAAAAAAAAATGCGCATGGTGCTTTTATTCGTGAGTGTACTTTGAGTGTACTCATTTTGAGTGTACTTATTTTCTTTGAGCGTACTAATTTTCGTGGTTCTGTTATATTATTCGTTAGGGCCATCGATATGTGCGAAATGGCGATGCATGATTGAAGAGGCTCCTCCCGAAACGCGTTACATTGTGAATAGTTGATTTCACATTCATAGTGTCTCCGGCTCTGGGTAAATTGATAGCTAAGGTCGCGGCGCGGCGTTCTTTGAAAAACGGTGTTGAAATTCGTTGTGACCCGCGCGACGTTTAGCATAAGAGAATCGCCGGGACACACGCGACCAAATGTTTGTAGTGGTATTAGCAGCTGCTCGAGCCTCGATGATGGTAGAACCAGGCATCTACACGGCCCGTGCAGTGGGAGCCGCTAAGAATAGGCCTATTATCCGAGCACTGATTGTGCGACTTCGAGATAAAAATATTCTTTCGTTATTTTTCTGCGCCTCAAATCCAGTTTTCGCTTCATTTCGAATTCCACCGTGCCAGCTCGAGCATTTCTAAAAAAAATGCGAGCGATCCTCAACAGCGGAAACAGCAACTTCCATTGGTAGAAAATTAACAATGTTTCACGAGCTGTATACGTGATTGGAGCAGTGAGGCGTGAAGTTGCCTGACAAGAAGCGTTTGCGTTTTCGCGTGGGAATAGCCAAGAACAGTTCAAGGCTACCTACCAGCCACAACCACATCTCGGCCAAAGTTGGTTTCTCTCCTGAAAATGACGAATAGTTCGTTGTTTTTCAAGAAGCAATGGTCTTCCTTACCTCATTTCATTTCACCATCGTCGCCCGTCTTATTCAACAGATATTATCTCTTCCACGCTGAGATGATTCTTCGCCGATCTCGTTGTTGGGAAGAATACAGCGAGAATCGGATGAGAAATTTGACCGAGGAATTCATCCAAAAATGAGCAAAAGTGCGACTATAATTGAGAATAAAGGAAAATCGACATCGCAGTTTGATTTCGATGGCAAAAATTTATCAAACGGCGCGATCTGGATTTGAATTTTGACGAAAAACACGAACTTCGCAAGGTCGAGATGATCTATCAATTGGGCTTGGGACTTATCGCATTTTCGAATGAATAAAAAGATAATACGCGTCGAGTCGGGTTGGGTATGTGAATTCGAATATTGGAATATCAAACAAAATGGCGTTGGTCCAGATAGCACGAAACGTACGATACAGTAGTAGAATATAAACGTAATTCCAATCAAAACACTTGTTATCGAGTGGTTCGTTTCGTATAACTTGCCACACTGTTAGAACCTAATTTTGCTCTAGTGATACTTCATCTGCTACTACTTTATTACGATGGAAGCACTTGTACGACGTCAGATTCATATTTTCTTCCGGAAATCCTTTGACAAGTCGATCAAACGATTCTCTCAATTGTTGTATACATATTTTTAGATCTGATTCTGTGAAAACCATTCAGTCTGAAAACTTTCCTGCTGTAACGCGAAGACTTTCTGTGCACTCTCGATAATCATTTGTATGATACTGTACTGTTCGTTAGTTTCTAACGCGTCGAAAATTATCTACATTTCAAGTTGAAGAATTTTTCGAGGCGAACGATTAACTTTTCATGAAAACGCTAGGAAAATACTATTTTCTCCAAGTCTATTTTTAGGCCAGAGCAGCAGAAGGATATCATTTGTAAGTGGGATGCGAAGAAACGGCGGATTTATTTACTCGTGGTGTTATTCTAGCTAGCTAATTATTTGGGATCATCGAATACGAAGCCTGAAAATGTCGATCGGTGATCTGATAGCACTGAATCTACGACCCATTACAGGTGATTTTCGAGAGGAGAGTTCTCTTGGGATGCACCTGCCTCGTGGGACTTTCAGTCTGCGTTTGGACCGTTGCAATTAGCACGAGCCACTGGGTCGGCATCACGGCACCGGATCCCAATCAAGGATTACCACTGGGAGATGCTGGTCATAGGGGTCGAAAACTCGTTTATAGGCACAAGGGCTTGTGGGGCGATTGTACTTACGGATTCAAGCCCAATGGAACGAATGATTCAGTAATTATAAAATACAGTAAGTAGACTAACACAGAAATTAACACAGAAATTCGTTTGAATGGAATCCACGATCTTGACAAAGCTACATAAATTTGGTATTTACTCACCAAATAGATTTTCCTGGCTGAAAGATAATCTCAATATTTTTTCTTATCATTATGAATAACCAAAACTTATCAACGTTTCGAAAATTCGGGAAACAAATGTGATCTAGGAAATTCCATTTCTACGGAGTGGCCACAACTCGGAAATAATGTATTTGATCAGTGTTGTGAAATAAATAAAAATCTGAGATTATAGCGCTGAGATTTATGCGCACGCAACGTGTATTATTCAAAATAACAAAGCTAGAATTTGAGGCAAGTAAACGACGGAAAAATGTTGTTGAAAAGAAATCTAGTAGCTGCAAAAACTTGCAATGATGAAATTGCAAATGACTTGGATCTAAAAAATATATTGCGATGTTGCCGAGCCGCTGTCACGCGAAAAACAGTAATTGTAATTTTAACTTGACATTCTCAAACGCAATTTTCGAAAGATCGTGAAACGGTGTTATTTCTCGTTATCGGCTAAAAAAATTGTTCGCAGTTCGATCCGTACAAGCATCTCAGATGTTAGTTCTCTTCCACAACGCATCTGGTATATGAAAGCACTTGGAATGCTTGAGAATAGCATGCGTCACTTGACGAAGAAAAAAAGCACGAGAAATCTCGAGTGCCACTACCATTTTATTATATCATAAAAAATTGTCGAATAAGTCTCAACCTACTCATCTAACATACACGAAATTCCGACCCGATACATTTTTTCGAAGATGTAAATTCTCAAGAACTTGTTGAAAAATGAAATTTTAAAAAGCCGGAGATAAAAAGCTCGAAGTTTTATCAAACTATCTGAAATTATTCAACCACGTGACGTTAAACTACTTTCTTCGAAATAGATGTTTATAAATCCCAGAATCGCTCACTCTGAATTATGATTCCGCAAAAATCTACGTGGAAACTGATTCCCGTGTACATCAGCATCGTTGGTGCGATGAGATTTTTAATATTTGTACCCCTGTCATGGTAGTATACATCAGCTCATGAATGATTCGAGCCGCTTGCATTACGTTCACACGCGTACCGTGTTTGATGTGCAGAAAATCGAAAAATGAACTTTGATCGAACTGACACTAACAGCTACACGATAAGAAAACTCCGTCAAATTTCACACAAAAATTTGTGTCAACAACTTTTTTTCCACTAAATTAGTGTTAGTTCAACACCCTCGGTGTGTAGTGATAGAGCAACACAGCTCTACGTTAAATGTAACATTTTTTGTTACTCAAGTAACAATTTTGTGCGTTGAAAAACGCAGGGTGAGAAAAACATTAGCGCTTACGTTGAATCAATACTTGTTACTGCGTAGTTGAAAACGACATTGAAAAAATGTCACGAAAGAATTTCTCATAAGTTGAAAAAATCGAATAAGCTTCTTCATAAGACTACTAAATTACTCTTTTGACGAAGAAAATGACTCGTTATGAAGAGCAAGGAAACGAGTTGATGTTATTTTGTCAAAGCGTTGATCGACTATTCCGAGACATTTTGAAGCTCGAAGCAGCGGAGTGAAATGATCGCATTGCTGCGAAGAGATTCCCGAATCGTATCTCGTAGCTGTGTAATTCGTGACTAAAGAAGTTTTCTTTTCCAGACGAGTGCAAGAATCAAAAGATGTTCCCTTCGGACCTTGAGATGAAAAAAGATGCGGGCTTGAATGAAACGGTGATCAGTGAGTTTATCGATTAATTTATTACGATTAATAATTATTCGATTATCAATTATTACTAATTAATCGATCGATAATAAGTAATCAATTTATAATGATGATCAAACTTTGGCCGGATGTTTTTCTGACGGTGTCTTATTTTTCAGGCTACGCCAGAACTCAGGTGTCCTTCGCTCTTATCAGCTTGATCGTAATGCTGATGGGATTCAGCTTCTCCATATACACATTTCGTAATCCGCGTTACATGTTCAAAAGATTAGCCGGTGGAATTCATTTCATAACAGGTGAGTCATTATTATATTGCGACAATGATAAGCAATATAATGCAACACCTGAAAACTGTTCGTAATTTTTCTCTCTTCTGAACATCAATACCTTTAAGATACCTTCGTAGTTCTGTATCGTAGCGAGTTGAGGGGCACCATAAGCGCATGCGTGTCTTGAATGGTTATTGCCGTTCTTTTTTCATAGGTATACCTATTACAGCCATACCCAAGTGAAAGGGTGAAAAGTCGCAGAAAGTGTACGAGAAAAAAATATTTGTAAAAAATTTACAAATTTTACTTGCAATAGGAGAAAGAAACAATTTTTGTATCCTACGCTTTTCTCGTAATTTTCTCAAAATTAAAGTCGCCAACCCTATGTTTTCTTGATACTAAAATATTCTTTGAGAGAAATGCTATTGATGTAAATTCCATTTTCCGAGCTCTGTCGTTTAATTCCGGAGTTGGGGTCGATTTTGTAATTTCGTTCGTGAGACTACGCGTTAAAGTAAGAATTTTCCGGTAGCGATTTTCTCGAAAATTAATTCGTCAACTATGATATTTATTGAGCGCAAATGAATGTGACGTGCTCTATTGACATCCCATCTAAATTTCACAGATTTCTGTCGTTTATTCCCAAAGTGACAAAGCCACCTTAACTAGCGTATTTATATCAGGGATGACGAATTCCGAAAATTTGTAATCTCGATGGAAATATTTGCATCTAGTATACATTTGGATTTTTTCCTCGAAATTTGAATACTCAAGCAGATTCAGAAGCGTAACAAACATACTTAATATCTTCCGATTTTCTCCCGTTCAACGCTAAAATTTTATTTTCCACTGATTTTCGAAAAATGTATGCCCGTTGAGCGACTGGATTTTTTCTCCGTTTTTTTGCATTCGCAAAAACGTACGTTTTTGTCATTCGCTTCTTTCTGTCAGCAATCATTTTTCATCGTATGCACTTCGATTCGATATGCACATTTGAAGGAAATATGAATGAGAGCATCGATAAACAAAATCGGGTACAGAAGAGCAAATCACACACTCTTGAGGCTTCTCTTTCAAAAACCGTAACGATAAGTTGGTCGAACGTTGCTTATTCGAAGTTCTTCTAATAAGAATCGAATCACGTCCGCATTCTCGTACGCATGTTTCCAAATAAAGCGATGCAACGTTGCTAAACGTACTCTGCACTTTCGTTTTAGTTAGTCGCATCGGAATTCGCAAAGATATTTATCTCAAATGAACGATGCAGTAAAAATCTGATGGTTTCGCGGAAATTCACTCAAAAGTATCCGAATTTCTGATATTTCTAAAAACCACTTTACGCACAACCGGTGCTCGTTGCGCCCTTCTCTACTTGCACTCTCCTTGCTGCGGCTTATTAGCATGCATCTTAAATAGCCAAATTGCTAAATTGTTCAGTGAATTTCCGGTACATTTTCAGCGGAAGGCTGGTCTCGCGTAAACAAATTTGAATCCATGTTCGATTTTCTGCTTTCAGCTGCCTGTACCATGGTCGTCATTCAAGTATTACTGTCGTCCATCGAATACGAAAGGATGAACGTGACCGAGACGTTTCCCAAGCATGCGGTCATGAAGTACGATTATTCCCTGGTGTTGGCGTGGTTCGTCTTCCTGGGAAATCTCGTAGCTGGTTGCGCGTTCATGCTGTTTTCGAAAAAACGAAAACGCGACAAAGCACCAACGGAGGAGATCGCGATGGCCGACGAGCCCACGATAATCGGGCGCTAATAATAATTACGGAATTTTCACTGCCATCTGTTGTGACATCTCGTCTGCCGAGCTTCGATTTTCACCCCATGCGCGTAGTACCACGACGAACGAGTTGTCAGTTTTATGTGAGCGTTCGCGATGCTTATCAAAACTACGTGATAGTTACGTTCGTCAACCTCCATGATATTTTATCATCGTCGTGATATCATAAAACGGTTTGGATTTCGTGCACGTCGCATTTCCCAAAACGACGTGGACGCACACGTGACTATAAGTAAACGAAAATCAAATCGAACAATATTCATTTGGTATCGTTTTCAGAATTTATCGATGACCAATGTAAGATCGTTATAGTGATAGTGATACGCATTTCTGAAATTATAAAATATCTACTTTACACTGAGAGTATGTATTACATTCATCAATCGTATTATCAAACGAGGAATAATCGTTTCATCGTTACGCGTTGAATCTGAATTGAAACGTAAATCGCACGTGTACAAATCTTCAGAAACATAAAAGTACGATCGTTGAAAGCGATAATTGGACATTTCTTCGATCTTATTGTATTTTCGACTTACATAAAATGCTATTCAATCTTGTCAAATTCTTTCTTATACCCGATATCCGGAAAGTTTGTTTCCAAAAGCGAGTCGCCAGTGAAGATAATTTCTAGATTCCCTCTAAAGTCTACTTTTTTCTCGATTTTCAGAAAACATCGAGTACCCGATAAATCAGAATAATATCACGCATATTAGCAATATTCGTTTCACCGTTGCATGTTATATATTTTATAAAAGGGTGATTCCACGTTAGGAGGTTCTTTTGTTACGATTTTCGACGTGACAAAATTGTTCAAATATTGACGTTGTGATAGTATTTTCTTATTTGAATAGCTACTTTGTACAGAACTGTAAGTTGGCCAGTCGATTAGTAGCTTATGAAAAAGAACATGTCAAATAATTTTACTTATCAGATTACAATTTTTATTTATGTCAATTATTGTTTAATGGACTCAGATCTGTTTGAAACTACCGATTGACTGTCAAAACAGAAAAAGGACGACCAACGGAGAGAGATTTTTCAGGATGAGGTGCGATTATGCCACAACTAAGGAAATTTAATGTATGCTTTTTTATTGTGGTTGTTACGAACGCGATCGTTGGATGTTGTTTTCGCGTAGTAACGGTCGTTCCGAGCGGTTAGAACGTCGATTATTCAGAGTTCGGGGGAGCTGCGCGTACAACTCTCTGAGTTGTTTTAAGGAAGTGACGGGTTCGGTTGTAGTTCGAGACGAGTAATTGGGAGAAAATAGTATCAATTGGGTTTATTCATGAGCTTGCCCTACCCCACGACCTTACAATATGTTGATAAAGCGACTCTAATATGAGGACTTGTGATATTCGTGCGATATGAAAACTTGGTCGGTTAACAATTAGCAAGATCAGCGAGAGGACTGTCTTGGATGATCGTTCGGCGATGACTGCCTTCGCGGACCCTTCGTGCGGCCCACGACGGTTCGCGCAATGATTCTCTAATTCAGGAAAAGGGTCTTGTTCACTCGCCGCAGAGCGCTCTCCGAGAGTTCTGCGGCTCGGTGGAATCTGCTGATTCCGCGGAAAGGTGTGAGATCTGTTCCAACGGTCTTTCCCATGATTCGGATTCCAGGTCGGCGGAATCCGTTGGTAACTGGACCGTTGGACGGTGGACGAAGTCCGTCCGTAACACTCCCGGGGCGGTGAAAAAAGCGACGATCCACCGTCGCCAATTCTCTCGCGGAGGGCGAGTTGGAATTGAAATGGAGGAAAGAACAAAAGTGTAAAATGATCAGTGAAAAATAAAGAATCGACAATTCAAAAACAAGGCGAAAGTTTAAAAAAAAAAGGAATTGAAAATGGTCGTGGGTACATAGGTATCTAAATCCTTATTCTAGAGGGGCGGGGTGTTCCCTACTCGTCGGGGACCCACTGACCGGATCCCGATAGCCTAAAGGGGTTATATATGTGTATGGTGAGCAGATATTCGTAAGGAGTCGTTGTACTATGCGTCCCTCCGAGGGTTGGCGTTACCCCTTTTTATGGTAGTATGACTTCCGTGTTGATGCGCTGTCTAGGCTTTCCCAACTCCCGTTTGGATCGCTGGCCTTGGTTCGCGCGGTGCACGGTGGTTCTGGAGGGGCTGGCAAGGCCAGTCGGAGTTCTTCTACTCCGTGAATCTCGGTGGTCGGGCGGCGGTGACGCGATCGGTGGTGATCATGTGTCTCCCGCGTCTCTTCCACTGCAACCATTGTTGGTCTGGTGTCGGTCAGGGCGAGGTTGAACGTTGTTCCCTCGCTCCGTTTGTTTTCGATCGACTCCTGTTTCCCTGTAATCTTTCTACACAGTATTAGTTTGAGGAGGCTCCCCCCCAGGGAGAACCTCCTCGCGACAAATATGGCGGTGATCAGGGTGCCTAGGGACGCGATGCCGAAGATTGCGGATTTTTCAATAATTTGGATCCGCCGTTCTACGTGCTGTTTTTCGGCAATACCTTTCGCTCGCGTCACGATTTCGGCGAATCGGACGCCGCTGGCCGTCGTTCGTGATTTCGCGCTTGTTTGTCCGGTGCGGTTCGCCAATGATGATTCTACGTCGGCGATGGCTTCAGTTAATTTTATTTCGGTGTCGCTACTTACCCACATAGCGGTAATATTGAGGGGCTGTCCCTCCGTAATCGTGGTCGACGTCCGCGTTTCGAATTTTCGGTGCGCGCGGAGTGTGACCGTGTTCGTGCGTCCGACGCAATCGCGCTGTAGTGATAAGGCTCCGGTGCCTTCAATGAATACGGTCGCCGCGTTTGCCCCTTCGCATTTTACGAATACCGTTTGCCGGACGGGCGCTGAAAAGTACCACGTGTTCGATTTTCCCGCCCGTTTCTAAAATGTTGTCTCGCGCTTCTCGATCCGAACATCGCAACGGTCATAGGCGCGGAATTCCGGGTTCAGGTTGATTTGTACGGCGCAATCAGACTCGTCGGTCGGATTAAATAAATGAGGTGTGGCTCGCCTTTTCTGACTTTTTATATGTTTCTTTTAATTTGCCCTTATCCTTTACTCTTATGTCCCTGTTTCTGGCGGCTCCCTATTCGGTTGAAACGTGTGCGCGCTTGATTTTGTTTCGGTGGACTACCTTGGTCCGTGTTTCAGAGATTCTTAGCCGAAGGTTGTATGGTTCGATTAATTCGATGATTTCGTACGGCCCTGTGTATTCGTTGTCGAGTTTTCCGTACCTTGGTTCGTTTATCAGGTAAACCCTCTCTCCTACTTTGAATTCCTGAGAATTTGCTTTCCTATCGTAATATTTCTTGGAACGCTCTTTTGCTGTTAGAAGGTTCGCTCGTGCGCGTGTCGCTTTTGTTCGTATGCGCTCCGCAAGTTCTTGGAAGTACGAATCGTAGGTTAAGATTTCGTCGGGCTCCGGATAGGCAGAGGGAAGTCGCGCTCGCATTCCGAAAACGAGCTCGTGTGGTGTGTACCTCGTTCCTTCATGTACGCTCGTGTTGTGTGCCATTGTTGCGAACGGGAGCCACGTGTCCCAATCGCGGTCGGTTGCTTCGTTCTGTTTCAGATATTCTGCGAGTCCTTGGTGACTTCTCTCCACGCTGCCGTTCGACTGCGGGTGATACGCGGTCGTCTGTACCTGCTTGATTTTAAAAATTTTTGACAGTTGTTTCATCGTCTCCCCCACGAAGGCCCGACCCTGGTCGGTGAGTACTACGCGGGGCGCTCCGAAGATTGTGATGAATTTAGCTGCGAATCCCTTTGCAACGTCGAGGGCTGATCCAGACGGAAGTGGGATCGCTACCAGATATTTCGTTAACAGGCATTGAATCGTTAGGGCGTACCGATTCCCTGACCTTGACATCGGCCTTGGCCCCCATAGATCTACTCCTACTTTATGGAAGGCCGCGGCGGGCGTGTCGGTGATGACCATGGGCATTCGCGTTTTCTTCCTCACCAGTTTCGTCCTTTGACATGCCTCGCACCTCTTGATTGCGTCCCCTATGTCTCGACGCATGTTCCACCAATAATATCTTTCCCGTATCTTGTCGCAGGTTTTCGTCACTCCTTTGTGCCCCCCGTGACTCGACGCGTGATACTCGCGAATCAGGTCGTTTCGCGTGTCCGGCGGTGGCACTATTAAATACTTGGTACAGTATGTGATTCGAATGGGGCTGTCTAGGAACGCGAGGCGGAATTCCCTTTTGACTTTTTCCCATGCGTATCCCGGAATGATCTCATACTCCATCGCAACGTTTAACTCGTTACTTCGTTTCGCGGAAGCTAGCGCGTAAAGGTTTTGTATCGCGGTTACTATGTTTTTCTCCTCGATTTCTTCCTTGTTTCGTTTTTTGATGACGACTCCGTACGTCTGAGTTCCCCGGGCTTTTTGATATATTACTTGCCCAACTCTTGGTTGTTGATCGTTTAAAAATTTGGTGTCTATATATCTTTTTTCGATCAGAGTTAGTACGTGTCGAGGGATGTTCTTGAGATCTTCTCTGAGGAAATACACGATATCGCCCCTACGCTCGGTCGGCCGTACGTTTTCCGTGCAACGCCACCTCGGTTCTCCGCCGTTCCCGGCGGTTTTCGGAATTTTCCTCGCTATCTCGCGTACTTCTCCTCGGTCTTCCAAACCGCTGACGCTGCTATCCGTTGCTCCTCGGTCTTCGTCGTCTGACAGGTTGCGTCGGTGGTCCGAGTTGTTGTTATGCTCGTTGGTCTCCGCGACCCGAGGAGGTGTCGCGTTACTCCGTTCGCCCGTGCTCCTCGGTTCTTTTACCAGGAGCGGAACGTAGTGGTTCCAGTTCTCCAGTTGTACATGAAGGAAGGGCGCCGTCTCGTTACTTACAAATTTGTTGTACTCCACCCGGTCTGACCCGTATTTTACATGGACGCATATATTTACTCTCGCGTAGTCCGCAAAGATTTCGAGTATATTTTCATCCCCGAAATCGTCCTTACTCTCTAAAATTGTTCGCGCTACCTTCGGATTCGCGCAGCGTTCTAACGTATCGTGTTGTCGCAGAGCGTTTCTGAGGTCTTGCGGTGACATTTGCCACCCGCAAAGTTTGATCAGTGAGTCGAACAGGCAATTACCGTCGCTCGTCACGTTTCTGAACGGTGTGAGTCGTAGGTGTGGTTCGGCGCATCTCATGTCGCCACTGCGGACCACTGGTGTATGCTCGTTCGCGCGGGCAACGTCCTGTCTGTGCCCAACTTCTTCGTTTAGCGTGCGTTTTGTCAGCTGGTTGGGAGCTACGGATCGCTGTGCCTTAGCATTGGGTCTGTCTAGCGTCACGGCTCTTCTGTCTTGCGCCTCGTCAGCGCGATAAGCGACGTCGGTCGAGGTCACCGGCTGATTCGTCCGGCTTATCTCGGATGTTTGTGTCACCTTTTCCCTCCACCGCGCGCGTGGTCTGGCCCAATCACGCGTGGTCGTCTGGACGTCGCCTTCCTCTGTTGATCCCCCGGGGTCGATGATCTCCGGTCTTTTTCTAATTGACTTTCTCGTTATACCTTTCGTGGCAGGTTCTGTTGTGTTACCACGGAGTTTTTTTGTGCCGTCCAATTCGGTTACGCTCGTCCTTGTGTATCTTGACGATATTTGTGACGGCCGTTCGGTTTCGTCGGGGTGATGACTCGGATGATATACCTTCCTGGGTCTTCCTCTGCGACCCGTGCGTTCGATTTTCGGTCTTCCCTTGCCTCGTCGTGGTTGTGATCGGTGGGCCCGATCGCTCGCTTTGTCTGTGCGGGGGATTTTCTTTTCCGTGTTGATCGGGTCAACGATACGGGGCATTTCCCTTCCCGTTTCTGTGTCGCCATCCTCCGTGGCGGTTGCCGTTTCGGATCCGTGTGGTGCCGTCGCCTCGTCTGTTTGGGCGGTTCTCGCACTTTCCGGATCGAATATACGGGGTATCTCTCCTCCCGCGTTTGGTGCGTCGTTGCTACTGCTTTTCCTCGTCTTCCTCCCTTTCTTGCTCCTTGGCGCTTCTTTGCGGCTGCTACCTTCTTCGCTTTCCGTCCCGGGGACGTATCCGTCTGTAATCTCTCCGTATGGTGAGGTGCACCCTTCACCGCCCTCGCTTGGGTTCCCTTTATCTCGATCGCTGCTCGTTCCGGCGACCTGTTCGATTTCTTCCCTTTGAATGCGCCTTTTTTGCCTGGGCGCTGCTCTTCCACTACTTAATTCCTCGGTTCTCCACGCTCGCGCTCTTCGTTTTCGGGCGAGGCGTGGCATTTCTTCGTCCATTTCGGTGTCCTGGTCCGAACCGTGTCGGGCGTCGGTCGCCGCGACGCTTTCTTTTGTTTCGCTCCCGTTTAACCGCTTTTCCTTTCTCGCTGCCGGATTTCCACTTTCCGTTTCATCGGTCGAGCGTATCCGTTTCCGTTGTGCCCGCGTGAACCGCGGTGGTAATTCTGTCATTTCGACGGCTTGATCCGATCCGACTTGATCATTCGTGTTCTTACCGCTTTCTTCTATTACTTTATCATCGACCCCTCTCTGCTTCCTTGGCGCTGGGTTTCCACTGCCCGATCCGTCTGTGGATCGGTTACGGGTGGCGTGCTGATGCCACCCTTTTGATTTCTTTAACGGCCGGTTTTGGTCCGTTTCCTTTTTCTTCACCATGAGGACGTGGGGTGTATCCCCTTCCTCCGTTTTTTCGTGGAATTCGTCCGCCTCATAGAAATCTAACCGCGGTCTGTTGGGGTCGCGCTCCCCCTCGCGTAGTACCGGATTTCGTGATAGCGCGTCGGCGTGCCCCTGACGTGCGCCCGATCGGTACTCGACGTCGTAGTCAAAATCTTCTAGTTTGATCCGAAAACGGTGGAGACGTAGCGCGAGGTTCTTCATATTCTTGGACCATTTCAGTGGCTGGTG
The DNA here is from genome assembly GCA_963969455.1 of Arge pagana. Lineage (NCBI taxonomy): Eukaryota > Metazoa > Arthropoda > Insecta > Hymenoptera > Argidae > Arge > Arge pagana. The sequence continues at coordinate 15,190,989 of OZ018310.1, read as the reverse complement.
GTCAGTTACGATAGTAAAGCGGTTTCCGTATAAATACGGTCGAAATTGTTCGGTTGCGTATACCGCTGCTAAGATTTCCTTTTCTCCTACACTATACCTAGTTTCTGCCCCTTTTAACGTGCGCGAGGCGTATGCAATCGGTAGGTCTTCTCCTAATTTTCCCTGGCTGAGGATTGCCCCGATCGCGTAGTCTGACGCGTCCGTAGTGACGATAAATGGTTTCGAAAAGTCGGGTCCTCGGAGTATGGGCCCTTCGCACAATTTATCTCTTAATGTTTCAAACGCTTTCTTCTGGGCTTCGCCCCATACAAATTTTTCGTTGCGCTTAAGTAATCGCAGTAAAGGAGCTGCTATCTTCGCGAACCCTTCGATAAATCTACGATAATAACCTACTAACCCTATGAATTGCTTGATTTTCTTTGCAGAGTTCGGTGGTGGGTAATTTCGGACAGCCTCGACTTTTTTTGGATCGGGTTTGACGATCCCTTCCCCTACGACGTGGCCGAGGTATTCGGCTTCCTTTCTCAGGAGGAAACATTTTTCCGGCGCGAACGTAAGGTTCGCGTCGTCGATCCGTTTCATCAGGCGGCGAAACTTTACTTCGTGTTCGTCCAGATCCTTGGCGTAAATGATGATGTCGTCAAGGTATACCGCGAGCTCGATTCCCTGGAGTCCGGCTAGCACCAGGTCCATCAGCCTCTGGAAGGTGGCGGGACCGTTCCGAACTCCCATCGGCATACGGGCATATTCGTAGTGGCCGTTTGGTGTTGAAAATGCTGTTTTGTGCATATCCTCCTTGGCCATCGGTATCTGGTGGAACCCCGATTTTAGGTCGAAGGTTGAGAAGTACTTCGCTTGTCCCAGCTGGTCCAGAGCGTCGGTTATTATCGGTAGGGGGTACGAGTCGTGCGTTGTTTTTTCATTTAGTCCGCGAAAATCGACGACCAATCTCCATCGCTTCTGTCCGTTCGCTCCCACCTTTTTTGGCACTACCCATGCGGGTGAGTTGTACGGGGAGGCGGAAGGTTTAATTATCCCTGCCTTTAATCCTTCTGCTACGTGTCGGTTAATTTCCTCTCGAAGTAGCGGTGGCTGTCGGAATTGTCTCGTTCTTACTGGGAGATCGTCGGTGGTGGGGATGTGATGGGACAGCACGGTCGTCGCTGGCAGCGGGTCACCGGGTAGGGAGAACAGGTGACCATATTCGTGGATTAATTTTCTCACGTGGTTGTTTTCTTCTGCGTTCAACCCCTCTCGCGGAAGAATTTCGAAGACTTCGTCGGTCCGGTCTCTCCTCTTCGTTGCGTTTACCGTCGCTATTTTTCCTTCGCTGTTTACTTCACCGAGGCCGACGGTCACGTGTTCCTCGGTCGCCGCTCGAATTTGTTCGCATTCGGTTAGTTCGAACACCGGTACTTCTATCGTGATCGCCTCCTCTGATGTGTTTATTGCGTATAGGTGCGCGACTCCGTTATCTACGTTCACGATGCAATTCCCCATGTAGATGTCGGGCCCGGCGTTGATCGAGGGTAACATTCCTACTCCTATTTCTGGGTTGGCGACCCTCACGTATACCCTGTGCTTGCTTCGCGCTGGAATGGTGAGCCCTTCCCCTTTTCGAAACGGGTATGTGTCTTTTCCTACGCTATATGTTCGTTGGCTATAGGAGATTGTAGCTTTAAATTTGGAATGGAATGTCGAACCTAGTATGGCGCTCTGTGAAATCGGAAAATTGTCGTCGACGACGTGGAATTCGCACCGTCGACCGTCCAGCATAATGTCGACTCGTCCGTGAGTCGTTGATTTTCCGTCCGTAATTCCTACTAATTCCCATGTATCGTTTGCGTATACTGGTACATCGTTCGCTACGCTTCCTCTCTTGATCAGGCAGATCTCGGCGCCAGTATCTACCAAGAAATCTGCTCGTCCATTCCGGAGGTCGTCGCTGTATAGTTCGATCGCGGGGGCGGCGACGAGCCGATTTCCTTGAATCTCTAGGATTCCGTTTACTCGTTGAGGCCGCACGGTCGCATGTTCGCGCTTGGGAGTACGCCCGGGCTCGGTCCTGACGTGTCGGGCCGAGCCCTCTCCCCGTTTAAATCGCGCTGAAAACTTTTATTATGATTTCCGGCTTGTCCCTGCGCGTTCGGTTCGTATGCGTTTCGTCCCGGAGCTCCCGAGTTGTATCCCCGTGGTTGGTGTCGCCCGTGCCAGCCACCCTGATGGTCCGTTCGCGAATTGTTTGCGCGGTCTTGCCAAGACCCGTTTCGTATCTGTCCTTGGTTGCGTGGATCGTTTGAGCGCTCGTTCCACGATTCCGACCCATGATTCCAGTGGTTTTCCGGGGGTCCGTTGTGTCGGACCTGGTTGTCGCGAGGGCGTGATCCTCTGTAGTTACCGCGGCCTTGGGCGGTACTTTGTCTAATTTCCCTGACCAATGTATTGCATTCGGCTTGGGTATGACCCTTATTTCTACAGAAATTACACCGCTTACTCGTATCGCGCCAGAGCGGTGTTGGCGCGCCGCTAGCGTTGTCGCTTTTTCCTATCGGGGCGTCGCGTATCCACTGGAGGTCGCGTTCGATCTTGTCGACAAGAAACCTGGCCTCCGATAAAGTCACGGGGTTCCCTGCTACTAGTCGTGTGTCGACGTCTGTTTTTAATCCTCTACGAAACGCTCTAAGGGCTATTTCCTCGGCTTGTTCTATCTTCGCTGTTCGCGCACCTTCGGAGGTGTCTGTTCGTGTTCGCACCTCGATACGGAAATTCTCGTAAATCGTCGCTATTCGGGCTCCGTAAGTCGCGGATGTTTCGTTAGGGGTTGGATGGGCTCGGTATAACTCTTCCATCCAGTACGAATCCCCTCGTTTCCCGTCGAACACCGCATTTAGCCTAGCTACTACTTCGTCTAGCTTCTCCATACTCATAACTGCGATGGCGAAATCTGCCGCGGTTCCCTTAAACTTCCTGCTTAGGGATTGGACTACTAATTTTTCCATCTCTGGAGGGACCGACGCGACCGCGTTTTTACACCACTGAATAAATGGGATTAGGTGGTCCGGGGACCCATTGAAGTTCGGTATCATATCTAACGCGTCGCGAAGGTGTCCGTGCGCGTTTCCCCGGTGAGCCATCGCCGATGTATTACCCTGTGCTTGCGGCGGATTCGTTATGTTATTTACTTGTTCCATTTCTCCGACCGACGTCAGCGTGCCCTCGTCGGAATCGCTGTTTAAATGTGGTTTGCTTTCGCGACGCGCCCACGGATCGAAGGGTGAATGGTTTTCTCCCGTCGATGGGGTTTCGGGCATTCGATCTTCGGATGCGCCGACGTCTAATTTAGGCGCACTGATCACACAATCAAGTTAAGTTTGCAATAATGTAAAGCGGGACTTACCCAAAAAGGTTCCAAACTTGGAAGAGGCAGAGGGCGATTATCATTCTCTTTCGTCTTCTCTTCGGTTTCCTTGGTATCCTGGTCGTTCCCCGTCTCTGGGTTTCGTTAAATCCTTATGGTCACTTCCCGTTGTGACACTTGTGGGTTAATCAATTAACCCACTCACTTTGTCACCAAAAAAAATTTCACCTTACACGCAACACCCCACACTTAGCACCAAATTGTTACGAACGCGATCGTTGGATGTTGTTTTCGCGTAGTAACGGTCGTTCCGAGCGGTTAGAACGTCGATTATTCAGAGTTCGGGGGAGCTGCGCGTACAACTCTCTGAGTTGTTTTAAGGAAGTGACGGGTTCGGTTGTAGTTCGAGACGAGTAATTGGGAGAAAATAGTATCAATTGGGTTTATTCATGAGCTTGCCCTACCCCACGACCTTACAATATGTTGATAAAGCGACTCTAATATGAGGACTTGTGATATTCGTGCGATATGAAAACTTGGTCGGTTAACAATTAGCAAGATCAGCGAGAGGACTGTCTTGGATGATCGTTCGGCGATGACTGCCTTCGCGGACCCTTCGTGCGGCCCACGACGGTTCGCGCAATGATTCTCTAATTCAGGAAAAGGGTCTTGTTCACTCGCCGCAGAGCGCTCTCCGAGAGTTCTGCGGCTCGGTGGAATCTGCTGATTCCGCGGAAAGGTGTGAGATCTGTTCCAACGGTCTTTCCCATGATTCGGATTCCAGGTCGGCGGAATCCGTTGGTAACTGGACCGTTGGACGGTGGACGAAGTCCGTCCGTAACAGTGGTCACCAAAAATACCTCTTAACATAGAATCACCCGTACACGAAGAATATTGCTTTTGAATAATGAGAATTAAGGATGGCAGGTATAGGCGTGTAGTTACAGCATTAGCAGAAATTACTAACAAGAAATTGCTACCAAGCCGCCGCTTTCGATACCCTTGGAAGACAAATTGCAAAAGGGCGTTGCTTTGTTCATTTCTTACCAATTGCTTCGTACACGTATTCTAAGTCTTTAGAAAAAAAAATTCACACGGCCAGAAAGAGGCGAGTCTCAAGTTATACGCTCTTTTGGCTTTAGGAATTCAAACATTTTTTTATAGACCTTCGTGTTCCAAACGTTTTTAAGATGAATGTCAAAAAATGCCCACACGCCCATTCGGTACAAGATCCTATCTAATTGCCGTCATACGCCCTTTTTGTATTCCATTTTTGCACCGCGATATGTTGTGGTACATCGAAAACGAAGAGATGCGTATTTTTCACACCTGTCTAAAACATTTCCAAGGTACTATTACCAAAGTATCTCTGACACTAAGCATCGCAGCTACTCGTTATCGAGTCGCATCAACCCGTCTCGCAAGCGGTGGCACCACTCCTTCAGAAGTTTGATTTTGAATTTGAGAAAAAACTATCGGTCCAATCCAAAATATAGAGCTTTCAATGACAAAGCTCCCATGTTTCTGCGTTTTTCGGAGAAAAAAGTTTCAGTGCGCCGAATATTTGTTTTCTCATAATTTCGCAGTGCTGTTCCACTTCAATGGGGCTCGCGCATTTTCTCACCTCGATTGTAGCTTATCCAAAACTTGTATCAATTTTCCGCCTGCGTCTCGATTATTTTCTGAGATGGTTTCATACGCGCCTACGATTTGCTATTATCGTTGCATACCCATCAGATTATCTCAAATAATCTACTAGCAATAGTTTGCGCAAGGTCAAGTTCGCTGTTATTCGCCATCAATCTCCCAATTGATAGATGAAACGTTTTCCGTGCACGAGACGTTGAAACTCATATCAGTATTTAGAAACGTTGCGTATTCCACTGTAACAAACTCACCCTCCTACCTCGGGAAAATTTACAAATTTATATACGTTTAAGAAGGGACCTGCCATCCGGAAGTATTCCATGCCTTTATAATTACCCCTTCGCCCTAAAAACTACTACAGAAAGTCGGAAACTAGAATCACGCAAGATACGAGATGACCCTCCCACCGAGTGCAACCGCACTGACCAAAGATAAAGACCACGCACGTGCAAGATGACAGCTGACACCACCGAACGCGCGCTCGGAGACATAACAATAAACAACACGACCACTATAGGCATACAGTACCGATCGAAATATCAACGTATCAATTACTAATTCTAAGAAACCCCCACCCCTCAAACTACTAATTCTAAGAAACCACCACCCCCCCATTTACTAATTCTAAGTAACCTCCCACCTAAGACACATTTTTTGAATATATATAAGACTGCATAGCCCAGCTCACAGCAGTCAGTCAAGTCAGTCAAGTCAGTCAAGTCAGTCAAGTCAGTCAAGTCAGTCAAGTCAGTCAAGTCAGTCAAGTCAGTCAAGTCAGTCAAGTCAGTCAAGTCAGTCAAGTCAGTCAAGTCAGTCAAGCAGTCAAGTCAGTCAAGCAGTCAAGTCAGTCAAGCAGTCAAGAAGTCAAGTAGTCAAGCAGTCAGTCAGTTAGTCAACCAAAACGTCAGCCAAAAATCAGTTCGTCCGTTAAAAGGTCGAAGTCAGTCAAAGTTCAATTGCACGCAGTACGCGACAAATCAGGCAGAAGCCAAAGAGAAGTTACTACGATCAAGTGCTGAAGTTAGCTGGGTTTGCTCAGTGTAGGCGACTAAGGTAAGACAGTTGTCAGTTTGCTGAGAGTCTTACTTTTCGTTTCCTACCTTCATTATAAAGCTACGAAATTGTAACGTAACAATATGCGTCCGACTCATTAATATAACCAACATTTAAAATAAAACTTGTTAAAATTGCAACGATCAATTCCTTGAATCAGATTTCCTAAAACTCTGCAGTTGCAACCTAAACCCTAACTTTTCACAACTTTCATTAGAATCATTCACCAGCAAAGGCGGCATCTAAACAAATCATACGGCATCTCTTTCATAACTCACACACGCCGACGATTTTTATCATGGTAAGTGGTCTCCCTTGCAAAGAGCAAAACACGTTCTAGACCCTTAAGTAAAAATTCATTTACATCTTTAAGTTCAATCCATCCGGCGGAGCATTCAATTGCTAGCCAGTCCTTGTCCGGCGGAGCATTCATTTGCTAGCCAACGTAAAAATCCGGCGGAGCATTAAACTGCTAGCCATTCCTAAATCCATCAAATTCATCTAGACCTTTAAGTAAAATTCATTTACGCCTTTAAGTTCAACCCATCCGGCGGAGCATTCATTTGCTAGCCAGTCCTTGTCCGGCGGAGCATTTATTTGCTAGCCAACGTAAAAATCCGGCGGAGCATTAATTTGCTAGCTATTCCTAAACCAATCAACCTCTGCTCTTCAGCAAGCGACACCAACCATTAAGAAACGAGGCGGCATAAGAGCGAGAAAGCAACGATTACGCCGGGTCGCGCAGTTTATGAATCAATCCGCGTCACGCGAACTAGGAATTTGCCGCGAATCATTAAAATCGAGAATACACAGATCCCTCTCGCACGTTTTGTATTTTGCTGCCAATCGTCATATTAAAATTCATTATATATAAGACATCCATTTCTTAGCCCGCTACGCCCTTCCGCTCTTAAATATTCCAGCCTTTTCACCTTTCCTCATTTCATTAAAACATCCCATAAATCCACATACTAATCGTAGACGATCTCGGGCAAAACAGGGAATTTTCACAAGTTCCAAACCTGGGTCGTCACACCACGATTCTTCGGTGTATATCTATGCTGCGTTCGAGGCGGAATTTCTGGCGTTGCAGGACTCGTACGAAAATTTCGTCGGGGTACCGCACTTCTGATCAAGATTGTTACCCCGCGCTTGCCGGGTATTCGTGGTAATTTTCAGAATTGCTTCGTTTGCTTCCGTCCGATCTCTGATTTTTTCCTTTCGGTATTCCGGTCTCGTCGTTCCGTAGGTATAAAAATTATCGAGCACCTGCCAAATATTCGGAGCACGAGGAGCGACGAAGGGAAATGTGAGGGAAGGGCCTCGGCACCTGATATGTATGCCAAGGATGGGCGAGAACCGTCGTTGCAGTGCAAGCAGAATTTCGAATCGCTACAGTTATCAGGGGAGTAAAATCGCGTACAAATTCTCCGGAAAGCAAAAATGAGGAAATCATTATTCGAAATATTCATTTCTGGCAAAATAACTAGTGATGAGTTTAGAGCAGCTCGCTCTATTTTTTCGCAACCCGGAATTAAAATATTCCACTCGGAAACTCGCCAATGCGAAATTCCATCATCACACGTGAGTTTCGAAGAAACCTGCAATAAAAAAGCCAATAAGACAATCAAGAAAATACTTTTTCTACCGTCAAGCTAGAAAGTTACGGTAGAAAGGCGATAAGCAAATCACCCTTAAAACGTAACAGCTGTGATTCGAAACAAGGAAAATTCCCGGCCTGATATAATTATGCAGAATTATTTTTCTACCAACATCGAACGTGTTTTGAAATCACTTCGCACTATTTTTTTGTTAAGAGTAGTTTTATGGACATTTTAGGCTTGAATATACAAAGTTATTTACATTTATTTGTGCTGTACAATATTAGATACACATTGATCTTATTATTTTACAAATATACGTGTTTGTTATTTTCATCAATATTTGTCACGCCAATTATGCTTCATGATCGTTATTTTGACTTTATATATATACACACATACAGGGTGCTAAGGATACATCGTTCGGTCCAAGTGGCACGTACGTATCTCTCGCGAATGTCAGTGAACTCAAGTAGCTCGATAACACGGAATGGAAACTACGCAAGTTGCATGGACGTACGTAGTTTTTATTTCGTGTTAACGAGCTACGTAGGTTTACTAATATTCGAGAAAGTTACGTACGTACGACTTGGACAGAACAACGTGTTATCGGTGGCTGCTCGGTGACAAACGAAATATCATAAACCACAATTTGCGCGAGTTACATTTTCCTCGAAATCCGGAAGATTCTCCCAAATCTGAGCCTATCGACGGTCTGGTAGAAAATTATTCTAGCTCTACGCTGTTTTTTAAATGATCCTTGTTCAGATTTCACTTCGGAGAGCTTGCCATCTCGAGTAACGCCTCAAAAATGTGCCAACTCGGAATAAGATTGCAGAAGATAATTTCTCGAAACGTTTTTCAAAAATTGTCCAACTCAGCAAGGACGTTCTTCGCTCGAGTTTCAATTTGACAGCATTGTCCGCGCTGCGATCTGGGATTGATTGGCTTCGCTACGAAGTTATAACGCGCTAAGGTCATTATTTATCTAGAATGCAACGAGAAAAGCGCTATTGGGACCCTCGAAAGCTCCTCAGTCGTATTAAAAGTAACGATTCGAGGATATTCGTCCGTAAAATGGGAATAATTAGAAGAACTTCCGAACTGAATGATACGTTCTAGTAGATACCTGTCATATAATTACGAACTGTCTTTTTCAAAACAATAAAATCCGCATTCCCTTGCTAAATTATACGTATGGGCAGCACAAACATCTCCGAATCAATGAAATTGTATTAATCACTAGTATATCATGATAAAAATGACAAATATCAATTTATATTCCGTTCGTACAGTGTCAAAAGTGTATCACGCGTATCTTTTCTCGCATTCGAATAATTATTGAGGAAATATTGATCCGTAAAAGTAATTTTTTTCAGAATCGACACGACAATTTTTTTTTTGATTGAAAAACAAAAAAGCTCGCTCCAACCGCTTCGCAGCGATGCTGACGAACGTCAGATTGAAACAATTGATAACGCTGCAAATTTGAGACTCGTGGAAAAAATGTCACCGCTGAGTATCGACGTTCGGAGAAAAACTTTTAAAATCAGATCCTTTTCAAACAGACTTCGAGCGAGGACGTTTTTGGAGCGCAGCTCGAGTCGGCGTGTTCGCAAAAATGAATACCGAGACGGAATCTCCCTGACGGCGATCTACATTTGGGAATCTTTATCTACCGATCGAAAATTACTATTCCCATTTTGCAGAGATACAAAACTGTTCGTCTTGGATTTTAAGCTTTCAGCACCCTGCACACATATATGTGGATCAAAGACATTTTTATACTTCAATTCTACTTCGCTTATCCCCAAATTGTCACCTCGCTGCAGCTAGGGTTGATTACATTTCTCGCCCACATAAAATATAGATACCATACAATATACATAATACGCAATGCGTTACATTTCATATTATATTTTTCGTTGATTTATTACTTTATACGAGTTTATACGTATATATAGTATATATATTTATATATCACATGAAAGATAATAAATTTGCTTCGCTTCGTATAAAAATTACATTTTACTCTTCATATTCCGAGTGATATGATGTCAGTGATTAATTTTTCCCCTATAACGGTAGGTACACATCGACTTGATGCAGGAGCATCATACGAAAACTATACGTTGCGCGTGTTGTACGGATAGAAAAGGGTCAATAATACCTTTACACTTACCTACGTTCATTTCTTTCGTTTGTGACAAAATCACAATATTACGCATTGATCGCAGACAAATGTAGAAGTATCATTAGTTGAGATAAGTACCGAAACGTGATTCGATTTCACGTGGTAACTCGATTTGATATGGATATCGTGTAATCCACGTGCAAAGATTGCACTTAATTAGTATTTGCGACTCGCCATGCTGCTCGTTCGCCGTGTTATTCGATGTTAACTGTATAGAATATTATCGACGGCGCGTAGAGATATGGTTGATTTAGATATTTCGATTCCATCATTTTCGATTCCACAAACATAGAACAATCGGAATTGACAAGGAAAGTCCAGCCAGACCTGCTGATCCGTACGTGCACAAACTGCAGTAATCTGCGCATAGATGAAGAGTAAACGCAACACTAACAAACGACCGACTATCGTCAAGGCAAACTTACGTTTGTCAGGGTATCGCAGTTTTTATCCAGTTGGAAATTGTTTGTTCGACCATTTTGTAGGCTCTTAACATAAGTTCGAACAAAAGAGAAGTGAAAACGAGGTCCGGTGTATCATGCAATTCAAAAACTTGTGTAGTGATGTTATACCTCGCGGTATATCGAAATAGTACCATATAAAGTACATAGAATTTCTGGTTGCATTTGAGAACGATCACGACAGCCTTTGTAAATTTCTAAATTCTTTGATTCCGTTGGTGTGGACTAAAATATTGAAATACCCGAGTATTTCAGCAGAAACTGCAGTCTGCGATGCGAGTTGTACGTAGATATTTATAATAATTATTTCAGTTTACAGGCATCGTCCTAACAGCTGCTTCACGTATTGTGAAATGTATTACTATGTCTTTCCCTAGTTTATCTCCATTTGAAAAAAAAGTAGTCGAAATTATATTGATTATATAATTTAAATCGCTTCAATATGCAAAGGAAGGGGTTCTATAGCATTATTTGATCATTTCATCGACACTTTTATAAATTTGAGCCCATATTTTCTGACAACAACACTGTTTACTCGATGCCGTACCCCTCATCTGTAGCTTTCCAATACATCAGATGAAACTCATGAATTTATCACGAGGTAGCAGGTCATAATTCGTTTTTTGCCTCTTACTGTTGACTCGTGAGAGCTTCGACCCGATTTCAGACGAATCACTCAACTGCTATTTATTATTAGAAAAGTTATATTTAGCGACATATGCAGGTCTATACCACATATAACTTTTTAGGATCTTACAAACAAATCGTCAAAAGTCCTGTTGTGCACAAATGCTGCAAATGTGATATTACTTCGATTCATTAAATGAGTTTTATTATCTTTCTAGCATTGCTTCCGAATGGGGGACACTTGACGACCCTCGATCCTTTAATCGGAGGGTTGGTGATCCTTCAAGCGAGAAATTCAATATATTTCAATATTTTCTACTTAATTTTGGTACCACCAGATATGTCGTCGATGCCAGCACTGTATAAACTCAATTTCATTTTGGAACATTTTCTCATGTAGCTACAGTAGAGTGCGCCCAATACGATCTAGCGGAATACGCTTTCTACTCCCGGAACCGGGAATCCGATTTTTTGACTTGGACTATATTTTTTTACAAAATATGTCTCAGAACGTCATGTCCTCCATGCTCGTTCATAGCGCTTAATCTTTGGACACCGCTATAAATAAAGGTGGACCGTCTCCCCATTGTCGCAGAATACATGTAGTATTAAATCGACGAAAGACTTATAATTTATTTCTCCGAAGAGTGAAGCATTAATTTTCATGAACTATGCGTTACTAGTGTTATTCAAATACGTGCGATGCTGAATTGCTGAATTTTGCAGAGTACTATAACTAGATCCATCACGGTGAAAGTATATTTCTTTCACTCGACTACTATCAAATGACCATATTCCATCCCGGCAACGCGGCAGAAAGTAATCAATTTTTGAACACAGGGACGAAAAAGTGATTTTGCGCTATAGAGAGTGGATTCGTTATTGTATATTACATTCAATACCTTTCGTGGCCTGTACTTCGTAATCTACACCTATGTATTGTACCGTTGAGGCGTTGCAGGCATGAAAATATGGTTATTTTTTCGTAGTCGAGTGAAAAGTAGTATATGCCACGCGGAGAGAGCGGATCTTCACCGGCGGAAATCACGCATTTTCCTCCCTAGTCGCATATTGTACTATTACTCGTTTCACCTACGCGCAAACAACGTTTTCTAGTGCGCTGCCATTGTTATGGTAACGTTTTGAGCAGTTTTACAGTATTATTATGTTTTGATACAACTTTCTGTGATAATTAAATAAAAATAACTCATTGCCAGCACAAACAGTGATTAAGGTCTTTTGTTGTCGCAAGACGATTCATGTCGTGATTGAGTATTTTCCGCTGATATATACATATCTCCTGCTAATCAATGCGTACAATGAATGATAATCCATCGAATATACATATATATTTTCAATCAGAATCTACATTTCAATACAGAATCGAAGTATATGAATCAACCATATAGGATTCGTTGTTACAAAAATATAGTGCATCTGCCTTACGGTGAGTGATAATAAGTGTAACATTTCAAAATAATACAGTGTTTCAGCAAACATAATTTCGAGTATTGAAAAGAGAACAAATAATCGAAAGATCCCGCCTTTCACTTTTGATTGGCATTTGGTATCGTCTAATTTCGTACAGTATTTATTTCAGCAAGTCTTACGACAATAACCATTAATGTCAATCCGTTCGTTCTCACAGTTACTTCGAAGGGTCAATTCAAGTTTCCAAGTTGTCGTCTATCGCGACTGCTACCAAAAAGTATTTCAAAATTCTTCCCAGAAACGAATCACGACTTTGTTCATAACTAATATCACCACGAGTAATACAACACCATCGATTTCAGCTTCAGATGAATATAATCGAACGACTTGAAACAATCATTCACATGAACGCAGGAAATTTTCATGTTCGAAGTTAATTTCAGATCACCGTTTCTCCTGCGCGCTTCAAATTTGGATGCGAGTCAAGTGTTTCGTTTGTAAATGTTTCGAGCTCGGAAAGATATCTCGTCTGAGAAATGAATTTTATGCAATGGACACATCGAACGTTTTTTCCCATCATTTGAAAAGCGCGATAATCAACGTGCGTCAGAAAAATCTGACTCATTTCATGGCAACGTTAAGCTTTCAGTTCGACAATAAGAAACGACTGGCTTCTCCAAATAAGATGTAAGAGATGAGCGCTATATGATAATATAATAACCATAACCATAACCATAACCATATTATGGTTACACTCTGTTCACGCGCCAAACAAGTAGTAAGATTTCCTTGAGCATTCGAGTGTCAGCCGATTCATCGTATGAGATGAGTGGTAATGCCAAACGAACGGCGAAAGACGGACTTAACGTTGATGAATCTGAATTCCGCATATTATAAAGTGGTACGCGTTGTTCACACCTGTTACGTCTCCTCGAAATAATTTGTTCGCCAGATTTTCGGATTAGTTTACATAATTCTAATGTACAATAATAATCAAATCGGACACATTGACAATTCCGTGAATTAGATCAAGTTTCAGGTATTTTTCTCAACCGACAATGATAGGGCCAGTACGAATAGTTTTATCGCAAGTATCAGTTGATTCGATCGGATAATTTAATTCCATCAGTTGGACTATTGTGCCACTTGTGAGAATAATGAGAACGCATCTGTGACATGTCGCTTTTTTTAAAAGTAACTGTGAAACCAAAGCTGTTGTTGGTGCAGCACGACGTGGGCAATTGTCGGTGGTCAGCGATTTTGAGCGAAAAGAAAATCGGTAGAACAAATTCAAGCGTCAGGTTGGCCATGCCTCGAGGCTAGCTAAATAAATCTGCATTAATTGCGTGATATTTCATTCTTTTTTTGATACATTCCAAAAAGGCATATTCATACGGCGAGTGACGCAAAACGAGAAGATTTTTTTCCCCAATTTTCGTATTGGTTAATGCATTTTTGTATTCGTTACTTGCTAAAGAATTCACCTCGTCCAGGTTGGTGACTAGTTTTTATGTACATTTTAACAAACTTGGTCAGCATCAAGAAAGCAACTGAAAATAATTCGACGAAGAGTAGCAACGCCTTTGTTCACTTCATTTACGAGAATGAAATATTTATACGAAGTTTTGAAAAATCTTCGAACTAGTTTATCTCCTTCCATTGATACTTGGTTCTCTAATTTTTATACTTTGTCGCACATTGTATTTGAACTTTGTTGATCGCTGTTTGGCGCGCGGTGAATTGCGAATCGTTAGCATTAACCGCATTATAATCAAATGTACTACGATTTCGAGCATTCATTCCTTCACGGTCAAGCCAATGCGACTGATTTTCACATCGTCATTTCAGATTCGAGACGCAGTGTAAGCACTGCCTCGACGTACATCCTTTTTGTCAATGCTTCGTTGATACTAAGAGACCTTGGCAATGCTGGATTTATACGGTATTGCTTGGTACGTACAATAATCTCGTATGATATGAACGTCATTATAATATTAGAGTTGGCGAATGATGTTATTTGCAACGTTGCTGATTTTCAGAATTACGAGGCAAACGCAAGCACTCTCGCGGAAAGTACGATAGTTCGATTACAAGAGGCCTGAAATTGCATTTTGTACTAGCTCTGCTGAAGAAAAGTCTGAAATGGCAGAATGGAAGTCTCAGCCACCGAGCAAATTGTGATAAAATTCGAAATACTAAAAAAATGGCCTTCTGCATTTTATTAAGAAACGCCACTGGATACGGAAAGAAGAGTCCTGTCGAGTGAATTTGCAATCGAACAAATCGTATTCCAGAAAATAATCAACTCTTCCGCAGTGAGGAAGACGCGTCGTGAAAAATAACATCGTCTTGAAAAATGTATAAAAAATAGGAAAATGAGTATTCTCAGGAACTCTGATTCTCAATCTCATCGATATTGGTAGAATTGTTTTTAAATTTGTGGTGAAGTTTCGAAATGAAATGTCGCTTATTCGGTGCAGCTCTCAAAATCTGATGCGTGCGTTGAAAAATATTCTTTTCTTGTCGCGACCAAATTCCAATAATGCAGCGAGGAATGAGTTTTTGTAGGCCAATTCAAGAGTACAATACGTCGACTACATACGAGGTTAAGAATGGCTTTCTCCAAAACTCTACAGCGGTGGTATCTACTTTTTATAACTTATTTTTGACTTTGTAAAATATCTCACAAGATTTGAAAAAAATCTCATACGAATTTCATGAAAGAATTTCAACGCTACTGATAGGCTTCTAAAATAGACCCTAACTAGATATATATACCGTTTTCTTTACCTCCGTATTTTATGCACAGTTTGGAGTGATTTCTGCGTTAAATTCATTATTTTCTCATCTAGGCCGAGGAAAATGCAGTTTTGGAGCTCTTTGTAACGAACGATCATTGAAATCATATTTAATATCATTGTAAAATTGTAAAGACTTGAGCACGACGTCGAGAATGACGGCTTGACCCCAAGAAATGTCTCCATTTCAACGTTGTCTTATTCAGAACTCGACACTATTCTGAATTCCTCTCATTCACGGACATCCAAATCGATATCGAACATTCCCCTTAAATACGGCACCCGAACATAGTTGCAATATATTCTTTGATATCGTGGCTATAGAGCCAAAATAATTCGTATAGCTGCCAACTGATTTTACCTGACGCGTAAGCTGTTAGCAGCGTTACGAATAAAGTTGACTGCATATAAATGAATAGTTCGTGCCATGCGACGCAAAAAATGTAGTGAGCGTGGAGTCGAGTACGCTGCTTCATAAGACTACATCGCATTTTACTACATCGCAGTATCATTTGGGCTTTATCTTATTATCACCTAGTGATGAAAAGGTTCTGGAGGAAATAAGTCATCTCTGCGAATTATGCTCTCGAGGGTAGACGTGTCTCGATACGCGAAGAATGCTAGTTGAAAGATCCAATAGCGGCAAAAATATCAGTCCGCGGGTTTCGGTTCATGCAAAGGATTTTGTTGGTCGTTTGGAACAAATGTTTTCAAAGATAGTTTTATTCGCTTCTTTGGATGGATCCGCAGATTGGGCTGGTGCGTTGTCTTGGACATTCGCGAAACGACCAAAATTCGAGTACACGTGACGGTCAAAAGCGTGAAGCCCTGTCATACAGATATTAACGATGACCGACTGTGCGTATCTTGGCCAAATTACTCGGCTTTGAGTTCTTTTGCGACACCAATGCGAAGCAGCCCGACCTGTAGGATGCTTTTGAAAAAGAAATCTTGCGTAAACATCTCCAGACCACTGCTCTGCCGACATAGTCATTTCATTAATTATATCGCAACGTTCCTATAGACCCTCGAATCTCTTTCAATCAGTTCGAAAATACCCAGAAGGAAGCCCCGCATTTTGCTTGGACGACCTCTGAGCGTTGGTTCGTATCTGTCCAGAAAAGTACTAAGAGTACAAGTTAATAACGAATTGTTTAGTTAATTCGTCCTAGAAGTATAAATAATCAGGGGTTTTGACTCGTTCTCTTCTGTGAGAACTTTTCCTGAAAGTTATATTCATCGAATCAAAGAACGGAGTACCAATGTTGCGGGGTCTGGAGAGCACTGAGTAATAACTTGCCAATGCGCGAGCATCTTAAGATCGAGACTCGCTGGTCTGAAATGGATGATGCAGCGTTTGGCAGTGAACCTGACGACTTACGTTAGCACTTTCGTTCAACGCCATGATTACCATGAAAACGACGATTGTTACGCGAATGTTGAAGATTGATTTCGACGACGACGTTTAGAGTCCTGACGGAATTACCACAGTTTTCGGATGGTGCCCAGAGTAGTATCTATCTCGATATTGTCGCGGGTACCGAAAGTTGAGTAGTACATCCTATTCGACCTAATGTGAATTTTTCAAGGATCCTAGCGTGATCAGCATTGACTCTGGTATTGATTGAAATCGTAGGCGGTGTCGTTGCGTTTGATGAGAACTTGGAGATTATTGCTGCCTCGACGAGCGGCGGCAATACTCGATCCCGCGGTCTCCAGGGGATCTGCCACAGCCGCCGACTGGTAGTCATACCTTCTCCTCTCCCGCCATCGGACCTGCGGTCGATCGGACAAACTGAAACAGTCAACACCCCAAAATGGACTCGACTCGGGCGCTGCCATTGGCACGATACGGACGACGATCTAACTGAGATTAGATTTCCCAAAATGATGATTGTTAATCACACAAAGCTGACGACTACACATTATGTGCGGAAAACAGGAGGACAACCACGGCAAACGTGCGCGATCGACGGTACGCATCTACTACTAGTTACGCTGTTCATCATTCCGTTTCGGTGTGTCGTGTACATGCGTGGCATCAAAATTTCGACGGTATCCGAAATTTATCCTGGAAATTCTACCACCAGGGTTTGTTAGGCCTACCGCTTACTGATGTTAGTCCGCATTGCACCATTGACGATAC